>VXBJ01007341.1:679505-817052 GCA_013400055.1 Nycticryphes semicollaris
CAGCCTTTGGATGGAGGATGTGTTTTGGTATCATAATGACATTATAATGAGCAAAGCTCATGCAGAGGACAGCGTTCTGTCATCATCTGATGGGCTCTTGGCCCAGGGTGGTAATTGTGGAGCTTGTCAGCTCCACAGTACCATCCAGCTCCCATCTCTGCAGTGTTACCACAGTGGATGGCCACGGAGTCTTCAACTCCATTCCCCTTTTCCCATACTGCTTCCCAAGCCAGGGAACACCGTGAAATGGCCTTGCACACCAGCCGTGGCTGTACTCCATCCTGGAAGCTCCCTTGATATTACACCGTTTCTTAATGCATAAACAACACTAAAGTTTAAATTTTAAGTCACTATTCCACACACATGAAGTATTTTTTTTCTTTTATTCCTTTTAAAACCCATCAATGTCTCCTCTTTCCCACTTATTTAGTGTAGAGGTTATTCTGTGTGTTCCTATATATGACAAGTGCAACGATTGTCATTTAGGTAACAGGCATCGTACACGGAATTTCCTCCCCAAAGTAGTCCATGCACTGGTTCCTCAAACCAGTTTTCATGTTCTGCCCAGTCTTGGGAGACCAGTAAGAAGGATACAGTTTGCACTGTCTAGATGGTGGCCAGAGGAGAGTTCTGCTATTTGTCTTATTATATTTACCAATTTTAAGACCACAAGAACAGAAATAAGACAACACTACACCTAACTGGGCTTTGTAGCCATTCTGCCTACAACGGTCCTGCTCTTTGCTCCTTGTTCTTTCTCTCTATTTGCTTTGCTTTACTTCTTGTTGTACTAAATAAGGTTCCAAAACATTAGGTTCACTACTTGAGCATTATGTTTGGGCCAGCGGGTCAGATTTGTGATGGTAACATCTTATTCAACATAAAAGACACAATGATGCTAGCTGAAAGAAAAAGATATTTACATTTTTCTTTTAAGGAAGGACTTTTGGGGTAATGGAGAGGTTGCCTTAGAATCAAGAGCAGTTCTGGGTGTAATTTTTAGCATAAAAATATCCTGAAAGCGGATCACTTTTTACTTTTTTTTTTTTTTTCCCCCTTTTAATTTGTATTCAATACCCTGTTAAAGTTCTCTTGACTGTACACTGCTCACCCTGGGCAGTAGTTGGGTTTGAAGCACTGGGGAGCCTTCATAAAGAAAAGGCTGGAAAACGTGATCCATGTGAAGGAATCTGCCTGTTCACCTGTGAACCAGAGCAAACGCCCGGTGGGCAGGTTGAGATACATTCAGAGTTTGCTGGCTGGTTGTTTCAGGGTAAATTGTTTCCTTGGTGTAAGGCAGAAATAAGCTTCTTAAATGTCTGGTAAGCAAATGAGTTGGGAAGATTAAAAACATGAAACTAAAATGGAAATATGTTAATAAGGAAAATCACTGGGACTATAAAGTCACCATGAAGACTTCTCAAGAAAAGTAAAGCTGGAGGCTGTACATTGTGTGTGCTTGAATACTGTAGGTAAGCAACAATTAAAATGGAAAATTGTAGCAAATAATACCATAGGATTTAAATGTCTGCATCCTGTCATTGTCATCGGGTTTTGTTAGATGAGAGAAGGGCACGAAAGAGTTGCTTTATAATTGATGCAGGCATTGTTTCAGGAGAAAAATAAGTCTTTTTGTATATTAAGCATGTATAATCCATTTTGATCAGCCTAATATAACTTGGTCCTCACCTTTCACTTGGCATTCTGAAATGAAATATTATTATTCTAGCTTGTGTAGTATGGGTTTGGTTTTCAAGAATGCTTTTCAAATAACCTTCCACAGCAATATCATACGATGTATTCATGAGCAACGTAGAAAAAGTAGAGCCAGAAACCTGCAATAATTCATGGTATGTTTGCAAACTGTGCTGTCGGCACAATAACCTGATGAAAATGTCTGTAGGGTTTGTAACTGAAAGGCAATAATTTTAAAACTGAATTTTAAAACTGAATTTCTCCACCTATGTCCCATCCTTCCTAATAAGAGGATGGATTGACCATGGCTGACCTTGTGGGCACTTTCAGTTGTCCACATGAAGCACAGGTGGAACCTGTACCTTCAGAACTACACCGGTAATGAGGCTTGCTCCTTGAGTCAGTCTTCTCGTTCCAAGGTGTCACAGCATAGATTTTAACAAATAGCCAAAGAGCCATTTTACTTGGCTTGTAAGCTCCTGCAAGAGCTGTGGGGTTTGGAAACTGCCAAAGTTTTGTATATGAAGAGCTTTTTTCCCCTATTTGCTCTTCATGTACAACATAATCCAAATGAGACGTGTTAATTTTTGCTGAAAAAACTTATGGAAAACCTTCCATGAGATCATTTTTGGATTTTATATGCTGGTGAACATGAGTGAAAATGGTGAAGGTCAGTCCTGAGATTGTGGGTTTTTCCCAGGAGTCAATGAGTGCTTTTGCATGCATTTATTTTTGTGCAATTTTGAAAGACTGTTAGGCTGGGAGAAAACTGACTGTTAAAACTCACATTTCATGATGACTCATCATCTAAGATGAACTTTCAAAGCTTCTGTACAGTCAAAGATAGGACAGAAACTGATAGTATTGGACTAGAAAACAGGGAATAACAGCTTCAACAAATAACACCCCGTTCAGCCGAGGCCTAGGAAGTAACAGACCAAAAGGAACAGAAGATGTGCTTCTGCTGAAGTGTTAGTTCATTACAACAACGCCGACAGACAGAGCTGAAACATCTGCCCTAAATCGAGATGAAATGAGGCTGTTGACATAATAGACACCACATCTGCACTGCAGAAGCCTGCTCAAAGATAACCAGGGGGACTGTGACAGGAATTTACACAGTGGGAGCCTAGATCTTGCAAGTGCCGTAAATGAAGGAAGGCATTGAGCCCGATGAGAGGAAATGCACAGGCTAACCATATCGATGAGCGTAAGAGCTGGAAGAATCTATGACCGTTAGTAGTCTCTACGCCGTCCTCTCTCTGTTGTAGAGAGGAGGTTTCTTAATGGTAGGCTGAAGTTTATCCACTGCCGTGTAGCCTGTGTAGAGGAAAAGGGATCACTGCGCTGGTGAGAGTGGGGTTTCCAACTCTGGAATCCTTCCAGTCCTTCACTGCGGAGTAAGGAAAGAGCAGGAGAATGGAAGGTTCTTGATGGGGAACTAAAAAAGGGGCAAACCCGTCAGTGGAGGAGAGACTATAAATTCAAATGAGTATTTGAGAGTTGCTCCGCACTGAGACATTTAGTTGAATTCGTGTTTGCTGAGTCTTAGCGCGTGAGACTTCAAAAGTGAGTTCTAACAACTTCCAAGTAAGACCGGCTCACTTCTGAAGAGTTGGAATTGCCTGGTTTTATACTGCTGAACCCTGGCGTACAGCAGGGGGGTTTGATCATCTCTTAAAACAAGATTGTCCAGCTGGGGTGGATTGGCCCAAGATTACAAAAGAGCCTGATGCCTGCTGTGCTGCAGGGCCTCGCGGGTGCCTCGGTGAGAGGAGGGTAGCTCAAAAATGTGAGAATCAGCTGGGCCACAGGCATCAAAACCCGTGGAGCATGTGGTTTTGGGGAAGTGAAGTAACACAGAAATTTCATGCACTGAAATTCTGTATATAATTAGGACAGATCAAGAAGGTGACAGTCAATATGATGTGCTACAGGAGATCAAAGAGGCTGCGAGGTTGGAGAAGACAGAATAAATTTCATCTCTGTATAGATTAACAGATAATAAATGTAATTTAAAACTCCTGTAGATGACTGCTTCTTCAAATAGCTAGTTAGAGAAACCATAAAAAGAGAAGCACCTCTGGATTTATGCATGAGAAACCAGCTTAAAACTCTCCTGTTGAAGGGCAGTCAAATTAAACATTCTTGTAGGAATGAGAAGGCCTCCCTAAAAAACAACTTAATCAGAACAAGGAAACCTTTAAAAAGAATATAAAAATGAACAATCCGAGATTGCTAATGGCAAGCTTAGGGTTTATAGACCGGGTATTAGACATTCAGAGAAGATGCATTCCTCTAGTTCAAAATTATTCAAGCAGCACAATTAAGTTAGAAAAAATTATCTATTTAAACAATAAAAAAGAAGCTCCCTGAAAAGAGCAGAAGTTATATCCAATTGAGGATAATAGAAAAGGACATAAATTGTGATAGATTTTGGAAAGTCATACTCTTAATAACACATATACATATTTTAAGGAATCATTTGCTAAATGCTTAAATGTTGCTAAGAAGTACTTCTTCAGATAAATCAGAATGAAAAAGACTGCCAGAGATTCAAATTCAGTAGGAGGCAGATATGATTAAGGTGTAATCAAGTTATAACCAGAGATCTCAAGAGAGAAAAGGACACAGCAGAAAAGCTAGATTAATTCTTTGTATCAGTGAATGGAGAGAGCTCAGGGAATTTCCCACTTGGGAGTCTTTGTTCATGGGGACAAGTCAGGAGAACTGCCTCAAACAGACGTGTCAGGTTCAGAGCAAGCTGGGAAATGAACAATATATAGTGTATTTATCCATGGCCTCTGGATGTAGTTAAAAATGGAGTTGCTTGAAGCATTAAATGTAGTTTATAATACTTTTTAAAACTTACATTAATAGTACATAAATGGAAACTGTTTATCCAATTTGTGAAAGAAGGGCAGAGAGCTCACAGAAACTACAGTCGGCGGCTCTGGTTTCTGTGCCAAGCAAATCAGCAGAACTGCAGTGAATGTTTTGTACCATTTCTGAACTGTGGCAAAAATGAGCAAAACTCAAGATCAGGTTTTTGTAGAGGACACTGTGCCTTCTGAATCCTTTTGAAGGATTCAATGAATGTGTGAACAAAGGCTCATTTGATTAATACTGTATTTTGATTTTCAAAAAGTTTTGACAAGATCCTTCACCAAAGACCATGAAAGAAAGTGTAATAGAATAAGGAAGAGAGGTTCTTTCATGGATTAGTATTTGGTTAAAAGAATAAATGGACCGTTTTCACAGTGGTGATCAGTACAAACTGTTGAAAGTATTCATATTTAACCTGGAAAAGGGATGAGTAGGAAGGTGACAAAGTTAGCAAGTACAAAATCTTTCAGCACAGAGAAATGAAAGAACTGCAAAATGTTCAGAAAGATCTCAAGATAGTCAGTGGCTGGGTAGTGAGAGAACTGATGAATTTCCGTAGCAATTAAAGGAAAAGCAGAGCATGGAGAAAAGTAGCTCTACTTTGGCACTGATGACAGTGATTTCTGAATTAGGTACGAGCAGCTCTTAGAATCACCCTGGACTGTGCCCTGGATGTATCAGCTCAGTGCTGGCTCAGCTGCAGTCAGAAAGGTCAGCAGAGCCCTAGGCAATACAACTGATGTTTTAAAAAACAAAACTGAAAAGATAATCAAACCATTTATAGGTCCGCAGTATGCACTCCTGTCTCCTTAAATAATTTATTAGAGCTGGAAACATTGCAGAGAAACACAACAGAGATTTTCAGGCATACAAAGGTTCTGCGTGAAGAGATACAGAATCATAGAATCACAGAACGGTTGGAGTTGGAAGGGACCTTAAAGGTCATTCAGTTCCAACCCCCCTGCCCTGGGCAGGGACACCTCCCACCAGACCAGGTTGCTCCAAGCCCCATCCAGCCTGGCCTTGAACCCCTCCAGGGATGGGGCAGCCACAGCTTCTCTGGGCAACCTGGGCCAGGATCTCACCACCCTCACACCAAAGAAGTTCTTCATGAGATCTCATCTACCTCTCCCCTCTTTCAATTTAAAGCCATTACCCTGTTACCTATATGAGATGGGCTTAGAAGGTTTTGGTGTATGACATAAAACTGTCATGTGGGATATGACAGAGGTATATTGGAATCACAGATGGCATGGAGAAAGCATGAGAGGAATGGTTACTCGCTATTTGCTCTGATAAAGGAATTAGAGGGCAATAAATACAGGTCTAACACACGTCAGTGTTTTCTTTCACTCAACCCATGGCTAAATGTGGAACTTACTGCTGGGGAGCTTTATGGATCCTGAAAGTAAAAGCATGTTCAAAGGCAATTGGGTAAATTAATGGAAGAGACATTTTTCAGGGACTGTTAAGTGCAAGGAAGTAGGGATACGTTTCAGAGTAGATCTGTAATGTGCAGACTTCTGGAAGCTCAGAATTCAAATCACTATATTTTGTTCTATTCTTACATGCTTTATTATAGCCTCTCCCAGACATAAATAGAACCATAGAATTCTCTGGGTTGGAAGGGACCTTTCAGATCATCCAGTCCAACCATCAACTTAACTCTGATAAAACCCATCACTAACCCATGTGTCTCAGCACTGTGTCAACCCGGCTTTTAAAAACTTCAACCACTGCCCTGGGCAGCGCATTCCAAGGGTTAACAGCCTTTTTCATGTAAAAATTGTTCCTAATATCCAATCTGAACCTCTCCTGGTACAACTTGAGGCTGTTTCCTCTTGTCCCATGGCCTGTGACTTGGGAGAAGAGACCGACCCATACATATAGATGTGTGCCCTTATGTTCTGGTGTTGTTTTGAGCAGTGTAACACACATGTCTATTAATAATAACAATACTAATGATAAATCATAGAATCATCTGGGCCAGAAGGGACCTTCAAAGGTCATCTAGTCCGAACCCCCGCAGTCAGCAGGGACACCCCCAACTAGACCAGGTTGCCCAGGGCCTCCTCCAGCCTCCCCATGAATATCTCCAGGGAAGGGGCCTCAACCACCTCCCTGGTCAACCTGTTCCAGTGCTCCACCACCCTCAGTGTAAAGAACTCATTCCTAATATCCAATCTAAAGCTGCTTTTCTTCAGTTTAAACCCATTGCCCCTCAAATTAAATATGCCTCACGTTTTCTCCCTCTTCCCATAGAGATGTTGCCTGGTTTCTGTCACTGCAAGGCTGGCTACGCAGGAGAGAGCTGCGACAGATGTGCCTTGGGTTACACAGGGTTCCCCGAGTGCCTGCCCTGCAACTGCTCGCTGGAAGGCAGTGCAAATGCTGACCCTTGCGTAGGTCCCTGCACCTGCAAGGTATGTACATCAAGTTCTCCTGAGCCATAGGAACACCCTAACGATATTGAAAGACTGTAATTCATGGTTTTCTATCATACAATAGCATTGCAGTGCCCTCCCCAGCTGTGTTAGCGTCTGTATCAGTCACTTTTCTTGCAACACTTGCTCTTGTAAAGTCTTAAGATTGTCCTGTGTCACCGCGGTACTCACTGTAATGAACATCACACCTGGGAGCCTGCTGCTGGTCATGCAAGTCCTTAGAAATCTGTAATGAAGGGATACTTCCTTGTAACACAGTCTGCAAATTATCTATTTCAAACTCACGTTCTCAAAACCATACATTTAAAGTATTGTGGGCTCTAAAATGAACATGCAGTATGTAACAAAAGAGAAACTGATGTATTAAAACAAAAAAAGTTGTCCTGTAGGAGTTGTTATTAGGGATATAATCCTCTTTTCTTGGGGAGTTCAAAAGCTAAGATCATTCTTTCCTGCCTTGGGATGGTTGATTATAAATCTGTAACATAATTTAAAAAAACAATAATCCATCCTTTCTTCAGGATGATTTTCTTAATTTCTAGGAAGAAAATCTAAGACTGATTTTCTCTGTGTGCCTTCATCTACCTCCAGCATATTATATTTCGATACTTTACTGAAATAAACAAAACCTCCTAAAACCCACATGCATCCACTTGTTATAAAGTACCAGGAATGCTTTGGGAATGGTGGTGCCCAGTTCTGTAAGTGACCATGAAGAGGCCCAAAGGACAAGTTGCTGTACTGTGGGTCAGTTTTCCTGTTTTGTACTTGTGGGAGTCTCCTTCCAGCATTTAATTAACAGAATTAGTCACAAATGTGGATTTAAAAATACTTACGTTACGTCCTTAAGTACAAGAATGTACAAAAAATACTTCAGTCTCTCAGTGTGTGCTGCGTGCACACGTAAAGCTCGGGTGTGACAGCTGAATGGCACTGAAATCTGCTCAGAGAATTAACCTCATCCTCACTTTGTGTAGGAGTCACGTGCTGTCTGTCAGAAATAAAATCTGTCCCTCTGGCAGGTCTAATTCCTTAGCTATCAAGCCTAGGAGATCAGAAAAGCAGTGCTTTTGCTGTATCCTGACTTAAAAGGGAGCTTTGATGAAGGTGTCATGTGCCAAATATAAGATACCCACTGCTGAATGATTCGTATTCTTTGGACGTTATTTGTGTCATGCCAAGCTGACCTGTTAGTACAATGGGACCAAAAGGAACAAATATGGAATGGAGATAATTGTTCCTGTCCCAGAGAGTTCACACTTTTTTTCTCACTGTTCATCCTTTGTCTCCTTTCTTCTCCTCTAATCCCTTTTTAAGTGCTTGTGGGAGAAAAATTATACCCTTTGCAGATAGCTGAGATACAGATACACACACATTTATTTTCACTAACAATCTTCAGATTCAAACTAAAGTAGATTATGGTCAAAGGGACACTGAAATCATCAAATTAGTTATGCTCCATATGAAGAATAAAGTGGGATGTCTGGACAAGTTAATAGCAGGTCTTGGGAAAAATGCTTCCCTTCTTTTAATCACATCTTTCTATTACATATGATGAGCTCTAAATTTACTAAAGATAGTTTTCTTGTAAAGGAAGTTGGCTGCTGAAAAGCAGTTCTAACTGTAAGCAGCATAATGCAGCAAAGTGGGCATCAGCTGAAGTACAGCAAGGTGAGGAGCCAGTATAAATGCCTGTTTTATCACTAATTATCTCAGAGAGCTGTCTGAAGGTATATGGTCAAAAGATCCAGTCCAGTCCCCTGCCGGAGCAGGAACACCCAGAGCAGGTCACACAGGAACGTGTCCAGGTGGGGTTTGAATGTCTCCAGAGAAGGAGACTCCACAACCTCTCTGGGCAGCCCCTTCCAGTGTTCCCTCACCCTCACTGTGAAGAAGTTTTTCCTCATATTTCAGTGGAACCTCCTCTGTTCCAGCTTGTACCCATTGCCCCTTGTCCTGTCATTGCCTGTCACTGAGAAGAGCCTGGCTCCATCCTCCTGACACTCACCCTTTATATTTACTGGTTTGATCTGTCCAGCTCTGAGTTTTATACATCTGTTACCCATTTGCTGCCTACCCCGTAGCATTATACAGGTTTTACTCACTGATGACCTATTTGTGACAGCAGAGTAGGACAACTTTCCATTTAAACACATAGTTTTGCTTTGCAGTGCTCTTTTATTTTACCCTGCTCACTCTGCACGCCCTAAGCACGTCAGCAAGGTCTGTTCTAGCCTTCCTCCCCGTGCCTCCACGCGCTGTACCCTGCTTTTTCCATCTCTGCTAGATCTTACCCAGGAGGTATCAAATGGCTTTTGGTGAACTGACTTCCGAGCTGTGGATTTCAAGCAATCACAGACTACACAGCGTGGGCAGGCTTTTTAGAATGTGTTCATTCTCTGCTGACGTGGAGCCAACAATTTGGTCCTGTGTGCTTACGGCAGAGCACCGTCTCCAGGATTAAAGAGAATGTGTATAATAACACTTTTGCAAGGGAAAGAATTTTCTGGGCTATCTTGGGAAAAATACTGAGTTACTAAGCCAGCACTGTAGCGTGAGCCTTTTGCAACATGCCCCTTGTAGAAAAGCTGGCTTTCTCTTTGCCTATAGCACAAATTGATTTATTGTGTGAGCTGGCAGGACTTAATGCACAACATAAGCTTTCCCTGAAAAATGTAATTAGCAAATGCTAAGTTTAGGATTCTTCCTGTATGTTTGTTTAGTGCCCGGGTTTCTGCAGGGGAAGAGTGTGCAGACCTGGCTGCTCGACTGGCAAACACGAGTGGTCGTGGGAAGGAGCAGTGCAGCCCTTTTAACGCTTGGATTTAGCCTGAATTCAGCTGTTAATGACAGAACACTGAAAAACTGATATGCTGATTGACTGGTACAACTGATGCTATGTACCTGTAGTCAGCATCCATTGGGTGTGCAGGGGTTTTATCAGCCACATCTACAAACCAGGGTTGTTGAGGCTGTCATATTGTGTCCCACCCTGCCTTCCCCTCTGCCACTCCCAAGTATAAAGCAGACAAATTAGATTACTCCCCAAACCCAGGTATGTCCATCTGTGTAGAAGAAAAATTGAAAACCTTATGATACTCAAATTGTGTGTCCTGTTAGTTACACACAGAATATCAAGGTGGCCATCTCCAGTTCTAATCTGTGACAACTGAAATAATATTCCCATGTGCATTTCCAGGAACACGTTGAAGGAGAAAACTGTGATCGTTGCAAAGCAGGTTTCTTCAATCTGCAGCAAAATAATCCCAAAGGCTGTGAGGAATGTTTCTGCTCTGGGAAAACAGACGTCTGCACACACTCTCATCTCACCTACGGAAATGTAAGAAAAATCACACTGCATCAGTACATGTCATTGGTTTTGTGTTTCTGTGTGTTGTCACTCTCTATTGTCACCAGAGCACATCTTGTAAAATCATGCCTGTTCTTTTATGCCCCATATACTTTTCATTTATCCAAAAGAAAATGCTTGTAAGCTTCATTTCTCTTCATTGTGAGAAAGCTCTGCAAAAGTGCAGTTGAGGAGTGAGAAGTGCAAAAGAAGTTAGATCAGTCCAAAATGAAGCCATGTGCCTAAACACAGTCCAGGAACGTGTGTGCATGACCAGTCCTGAGGTAAACGCAATCTATCCACAGGGCAACCTCTTTTCCAGGTCATTATTAAATGAAATACTTAAGGATTTCAAAACTTTAAATGCACAACACAGAGCTTATTTAAAAGAAAAAAAGTGATGCCCTACAGGGGACACTTTGTGTGAATGTCTTGTTCCTGCTGGGTTCCTAGGAAAGGGTATGAACGGGAGATGAACCTACTGCTCTTATTTGTGCTGGAGAAAAATGTCTTTAGCCTGCAAATGTTCTTTAAACTAGTGCTCCAAGCTCAGACACTGGTTCCACTGTAATGGATGTAAGCTTCATAGTCAGGTCTGTAGAATGAGTTTGGGAAATGCCTTCCAGGTCCACGAGCTCCCTGGTTTGGCTGTATTGGCACGCTGGAGGTCTGCAAATGAAATCCTTGATGCCTAATGTGCTCATTTACATGGCAGCAGCTGGAAAAATGTTCCTTCCCACGGCTGAGCTAATTTATTGTTCTGCTTGTATCCAGGCTCCAGAAGCCTTCCTTGTGTGAACAGTGTGCTCTTCTCTGATGATTCATTTCTAGTTACGGGGTTTCTAGAAATTCAAGTTCTGGTGCTTTCCAGCTTTGCTATGGTTTTCTAAAAAAAAAAAAGGATATTTAAATTTGTAAGTTGTAAGGCTTTAGAATTACAAATTATTATAAATTATACTGTCTACAAAATCAGAAAATGGATATCGATTTGTCAGCTCATCTTCTGTGCTGATATTGCTTATTGAAAACTTGTATAACATTTGGAGATATTCTTATGCATATGTTGGTGCAGTAGAATTTCCTGCTCACTCTGGACCCTATAAAGCAGAGAAAGCAAATTGCTTACATTTACTTCAAACTACTCACAAGTTATAATTCCCAGTCACATACAATAAGAGAAATTCTTCCTGGTATTAATTTGCTGTTTCCTTTGTTCCTAAAATGCCAATAATAATATAGGCCTAATCAGTTTTTTTAAAAATGGAAGAATGAGAGGCTGTGGCTAATGAAATGACTGATGTCCTGATTGTTATTTTAATGGGGGGTTTTTTTGTTTGTTTTGTAATATTTTTTCCCTGTTATTATAGGTAGAAGACATGAATGGCTGGTATCTGACTGACTTACCGGGTTTCATCAGAGTTGCCCCAAAGCTCAAGAGATTCAAGGGGCATCAGCAGTTTAGCATCAGCAACGCGGCTGCGCGAAAACTCCTGCCACAGACTTACTACTGGAGTGCACCCAGTTCCTACTTGGGCAACAAAGTAAGTGCAGATGGTACTTGCCTAAACGCTAAATTGATTTATTGAGAAAAGAAGTAGGGTTTTGAAGGGGAGGAGAACTGAGGGAAGGTCAAGTTGGGCGGCTGTTTGACCAGCAAAATTGCAGGCCGAAAGGAATGAGGTGTATGCAGTATCCTTGGGAGGCAAAAAAGTCAAGTAGAGAAAATTAAGTGAGTATCTTTGAGCCCTTTTCAGGCTCCTGCTCTCAGGTATTACAGAAGCCTATGTAGTCTGCAGCATTGGTTTTTTGAATGAATTAGCTGGTGTGTGGTTCAGCTTGTCCTGTTCTCTTCCCACCCCGTCCTCAGCTTTGAAAACCAGTTCCCTCGTCTGCTTTGCAGAGACGCAAGTTGTGTGTCAGATGTTGTGGGGGTGTGTTACAAAACTTTAGTGTTTGGCAAGAAACTTGTGTGTGTGTGAAACTCTCTGCCCTGGAGCTCAGAAAATGCTGTTGTGAGCTCTGTGCCAGTTCCGAGTCTGCATGTGCCCGTGCGTGCGTCTACACGTATGTTCGTGACCTGCAGGTTAATACCTAATATTTGCTCTCTACAGTCTTGGATGCTCTGACTATCAGGCTGCTTACCATTAGATGTTCTGCTCTCATGCACCATACCTTCATGAAAGTCTCTTTTCTTTCATTTTCCCCAGAGAATAGAATTGAGGACTGAATGAGTCCTAAATGTGAAGGAAGCGAAGCAGCTTTCCACTTACCATAAACCTGATTATGCTAAAACTTATCAGAAATGCTAACCCTAATACACTTGAGCACATTTTCCTCTGTAGTCTCCTCAGGCTAGTCAACCTCTTATTTATTTATTTTCTGCCTGCTGGCTGAAAATCAACGTGACAGAAGGTAAGTGAGCATGTTGAAACCCAATAGCATCATTCCAAAGAATTGGGCATCCTGTTCATGGCTATAAATTGTTAAAGATAGTCAGGCTCATTTAGCTGGGCAAGGGAGAGAGTTTCTTCTCTAATCTTCCCGGAGATATGAACTGATACTTTTACAGACAGCATTTCATCCTGCTTCTATTCAGTGAGCAAAATAATGGTAAGAATGTGCACAAATTATTTGAATGTGGAAGATATTATTTTTTTCAGTGTAATTTGGAGGTCCTTTGTGGTTACTGTCAGATATCTCTGTATGAATAAAGCAATTTGCCTTAATAACTGAACCATATAAATTTTTGATACTACAATAATACTGAAAGCACTCACAAATTACCACAGTACATCTTAACTGTCATGTTGCATCACGTAAATTAGAGTCGTAATGACATGCTTGGGCCATATGATTTATGCTACAGAAAGGGAAATGGAAATAGAATATTGAGAGTCCTTATTTGTAAACTCAATAAAACATTTCTCTGAATAGCTGAAACTGGATAAAACCAAACAGCTGAAGCTGGATAAAAAGATCCTTTCTGGAGAGTGATTGCTAGCTGTGTTACAGTAGAATAATTGGTATCTCAGAGTAGGCAACCTTCTTGAAGAATTTTTGTCTTAGGAAATATAGAGACCCACTTAGGAAATCTAATATCAAGATGTACATGATACAAGCATTGTGTCACAGAAAACTGCCTTTCCTTTTTATGGTTAAAATTATTGCCCTTAAATACTAATCCCCAAAATAAAATTGAGTAACAAAAGGTAGTAACCACCCTGAATTTCCTAGTTTTCAAATACAGCTCAAAAACTTCATTTAAAAGAATTCTTTTAATAAAAAGTTGGTGTGTTGTGCATAAGCCTCCGCGATGTTGATTGCCATATGTGTGCTCTCTGCTTGTTTCACATCCATCTCCAAATGCTGCTTTCGGATGAACAAAGCGTTATAAATAGGATGTTCCTGAGCATGCAGTGTGTAGCTTCCTCCTCTTTGTCTAAATCTGGGTGACATTGGGCTACATGATACGGGTCTTTGTGACCAGTTTAGGAGATACTATAAATAACAAGAAGGTATAGGTTAGCAGGTGCTGGATTCTTGTTTATATCAGACTAGGACAAGAACATGAGCAAATTACTTTAACATCGCTCTATCCTTTTAAGCTTCCAATTACATATGCTGCTGCTAAAACTTAAACTTTTTTTGTACAGATACAGATAGGTTTTTTTTTAAAAGCCAGATATTTTAGCAGTCTGAATATACAGTGTGTGTTTGAGCTGAAAAATTGAACACTGTTTTTGATGCAGAATACATTTGGGAGTAATCTGGAGGAATTTAATTTCTAGAAATAAATTATCTAGTGGATAATTTGGGAGAAGAGATTTCAAATGGCTAGTATTAAGGTTTTAGTAGGTATCATAAAAAAGTTTATCTTCTTCCCTGCCTACCTTGTCAGAGCCTACCGAAGTAAGAATCACAGCAATCAGGAGGACTTGTGGTCTGTTAGAGCTTCCAGTTACTGAAAAATTGTCTTATTCTGTCACCTCTAATTACAATTTAGGTATTTGAAAACCACATTGGTCTTTTTGTTAGCAGTTTCCTAATTTGTTTTGACAATGGATCTATAAGTCTATTTTAAACCTGTAGCCATGCTAAAAGATTTTATCAATTTGTCTGAGAGTGCTATGAGTTATATTCTGATAATGTCTGATCAGAGCACCGAGAGGAAAGTACAAACTTAATTACAAATTAGACACCAAACTCAGCAGGATGATGTGGAACACTTGTTTCTCTGGGGAAGGGTTTGGTGTCCGCGCTGATTCAGAAGTCTGATGGTCTGTAAGTGCTCTGCCTCTTTTCCTGTGGCACCTTGGCAAAAACTGATTTGATAATTGGTGTGCTGAGCAGAAACCATTTATGATTAGCCAAAAGAAAACATGATACGGAGCGTATCTAAATAAACATGTGACCCTCCCATGACACACACATAAGGAGCAGCTGAGGCCACTTGAGATTCCATGAGGAAACAGCCAACTTTGGTTAGGGAAAGTCTCTCTGCTTGATTTTCTCTCTGCTGCTGCAAATTTTATGTTCCTTTCTCTGCTAAGGGCCAGCTTTCACCACGAAGGTGGAGCTTTACCCTGCCTCTTTCAGCTGGTCAGGACATTGCCCTTGGTCAGCAGCCACAGCCTTGGTTCAGCCTTTAGGTGGAGCCCATCCTGGAGTCCAGGTCTCCAAACATTGTCAGGTCTCAACACCCACTGTTATCTCTCAGAAAAATTCTAACATGATGTTTGTCAATGGCATGGATGTAAGCAGTGTAGGGGGATACCTTGTTCTTGCTCTGCCCTCTACTTAAAACCAAGAGCACAGCTCAAAGTTTTGTGTTGGTTCTGTGCACACAGGACAGGAAGGGACTTCTTTGACTTAACTCAGTCACTTCATTTGTTCTTTTATAATTAACGGTGTAACCAATTCACTGACTTACAGAAATCAATGTTTTTTTGAGTCAGAAGTAAAGACACTGTAATAAGCCCGTAGTCAATGCATACAAACTTTAAAAATCTATCAGTTTTTAAAAGTCCTCTGCTTTGGAAAGCTAAAGATTGGGATGGAGTGAGTGGTTTGTTTTGTGACATACTATCTATTGCAGACTGCTCAGAATACCTCATAGGATTAAATATTGAATTATAAAATAATCATAAGCTAGGTCCTTGTGGCTTTTATGTTTATTTCCTTCCATTTGTTTTCATTTCTCAGGCAATTCTGATGCAAAAGGCAGAATAATGCAAAGCGAATGGCAGTCTACAGCTCCCAGAGGGGAGGGAGGCAGTTGAAACCCCAAACATAAAGAAGTGTAAATAATACAGTAATCAGCTGAAACAGAAATGCCAGGATCAATTGTCCTAAATTATTAATGCATCTAAAAGCTTCATCTAGTATTGTCATGGTTTCAGATCTCCAGACTGTCTTGAGATAGATCCACAACTCTTTTTGTTGCTTTTACTGCCTGCCTCAAAAAGGAGACCAATCTAAACACCTTTTTGTATAAACGGATGAGATGCAAATTAGATTGTTGTTGGAAGCTACTTTTTTCTACTATTAGTTTGTTTTGAAATTCACTGGCCTCATGAGAAGCAGTAAGTGACCTCACCTACGTAATTCCAACATGAAGGTTTGTCTTAAATTTAATTTGTGAGCATGTGTCTATATTGCTTTTATTGTCAGGGAGGGAAGGCAGTGAAACTTAGGTGGGTTGCTGTGATCTCTCTCTCTGCACCTTTAGAAGACTCTTCATCTTTCCAGCTGGTTAGATGTATAGGTCAGGCCCTCATGTAGGTTTGGTTCCCCAGCGCAGATGGGTTGGCCAGGTCTAAGCAGGCCACCATTTAGTACCATCATGGCAGTGCTTGAAGTATCTGCTGGCTGTCTGAGGGATTCTTCCGCAGTGACAGCAAGTCCAGTACTTCATGAGGTGGGCTCATGCAAACCTCATGAAGTTCAACCAAGCCAAGTGCAGGGTCCTGCACCTGGGACCTGGCAATCCCAAGCACAAACACAGGTTGGGTGGAGAATGGCTGGAGAGCAGCCCTGAGGAGAAGGACTTGGGAGTGATGGTGGATGAGAAGCTCNGAGGGACTCTTTGTCAGGGAGTGGAGTGACAGGACAAGGGGTGATGGCTTTACATTGGAAGAGGGGAGATTGAGATGAGATCTGGGGAAGAACTTCTTTGGTGTGAGGGTGGTGAGAGCCTGGCCCAGGTTGCCCAGAGAAGCTGTGGCTGCCCCATCCCTGGAGGGGTTCAAGGCCAGGCTGGATGGGGCTTGGAGCAACCTGGTCTGGTGGGAGGTGTCCCTGCCCAGGGCAGGGGGTTGGAACTGGATGATCTTGAAGGTCCCTTCCAACTCTAACCATTCTGTGATTCTGTGATTTTAATTAGCCTTTTTTATACCTCTGAAATGAGTTTCAGCCCCAGATGTGAATGTGTAACAAAGATCATCTCCAAGCTTCCAAAGAAAATTGGGGATGGAGTAGGGAATCCGATCTTCAAGCACAAGGCATAAAATATCAGAAACAATTTTGTATGGACATGTATTGATGCCATAGTTAAGTTATATGCGTGTTATCCATACTGGCAATGGAATCAATAATAGGCATCAGCAGCACATAGCGTGCAAGAAATCTCCATTCAGTGTAACACCCCTGAAGTTATTGACAGTTGCTGCACATCCTTGGATTTTTTTAAGTTGTGTCAACAGCCAACACATGGCAGAAAATGAAAAGGATTCTTTTGAACCTAAAGAAAAATACCTTCCATAGACAGCTACTTCAGTATCTTTTGTCTTTCACATTTGAATGCATTCTTCCGATAAAAAGCTGGTTTAGCTTATTGCTATACTTCTATTTTTATGTTTTAATAAGTAAAGCTTAAACTTATAAATAATGTAGCTTTCAAAATTGCAATCTAAATTGCCTTGACTGAAATTTAAGTCACCATGGTAATCAGACTCAGTCAACAGTATGAAGGTGTCTTGAGCTTGTACCAAATGTGCTGTTTATTTTATTAGCTCTTACTTCACTACAGCTTCTAAAAATTGAGATAATGGGCAAATTCAGATACTGAAAGGATGAGACAAGAGGAGCAGGAATATGAGTGAAGAGCAAAGCATTTTAAAGATGGAACCAGAGCTGACTGAGGCTGCCCTTAAGTGTACATGATTGGCTTTAGATTCTTTATCTTTGCTGAAAACTTCTCTCCCCGTGACACCAGGGGATGAGACAGGGATAGGTGTCCGTGTTTTCCCAGTTGTGGCCAGAAAAACTTAGCTTGATCCCCAGTAAAAATTGAAACGGTATCAGGACTGTCCTAGTTGGGATTCAGCTGCCCACGATGGTAAAGAACTACCCAGGCACAAGTCAATTTTGCACACTTTGTTCCTCATTAATGCTTTTAGTCATGTTTGGGTGGCCTGGTGGGACAGGTCAAGTACAGCCGTTACTGCGAGTGCAAGGGAAACTACGGATGCCCAGCGGACTGGGATGGCCTCTTTGCACCTTGGATATTTCTAGAATCGGGGCTCTGAATCTGGCTAGCTGAGTCGAGAGAGCAGTATTTCATGTACCCCATGATGCATTTAATTCCCTTGTGCTAAAATCATTTTATACTACTGTAGAGAAAAGAGGAAATTTACTGTTGGTGAAATTATTTCATAAATCTCAGGTGTCCTTTGCATTACCTGCTTACCCAATCTGCCTTGAAGGCAAGGGTTTTAATCAATAGTGGCAGTTGAAAAATGGAGAAACAAGCAGGAAATAAAGTAGTTTCACAAATGAAGGGATGTGAGTGCTAGAGAGAGAATAGTGAGGGGTGTTAGGAAATCATGAAGAAGAAAGGAAATTGGGGAGTATGCTTGCCAGATTGAAAAGTTTTACTCTTATCTCTGATCCCAAACACCAAAATACTGAAGGATCCAAAATGCAGAAGAAAAAAGTGAAAAAGCCTTTGACTTGGAAGGAAGGAGTGTGGCTGGTGATTTGTACTGAGGGCTAATCAACATGCAAACAAGCAGGATGACGGTGATCTCTGAGACAGAGACAGACGAATTGAACGGTGGTTACTTGAGACTGCAAAGGAAAAGTGCAGTTTATGACAGGGTGGATGCACGGGGTGGGGGTTACTTCTCTTGTACACCTTTGCACGTGAAGCACTTCGTCAGCAAATAAGCATTTGCTTTGAAAATCCTCTTTGGAGATCCTTGCTGATGACAGAGGACTTGCAAGTGATGGGTTTAATGGAGTTTTACTCAACTTATCCGTCTACATTAATCAGACACAATTGATAGTCCTGACACCTAGTGGATGGATCACACAGGAGTGTGATGAAGGAATCCATGCCTATCACCAAAAGGCTATAAATAAGAGCTACTGAAAGGTCAGTCTCAAAATATGAGAGCCACAAAGAGGTAGTGTTCAGTTCAGTGCCCAGATTTTCTTTCCTGAGTATCAGCACCTCATTGGAAGGGATGGAAGAAGAAGACAAAGCGGCAGTTGCAAAAGGAGTTTTCAGTCTGGTTGCAATGTACTGGCAAAAACTTGAACAATGAAATGGTAACCAGAGTCATCAATGTGCTCTTGTGGGCAAGAAGGCCNGCTCCATCTCAACATGAGGAGGAACTTCTTTGCTGTGAGGGTGTCAGAGCCCTGGCAGAGGCTGCCCAGAGAGGTGGGGGAGTCTCCTTCTCTGGAGACATTCAAACCCACCTGGACACGTTCCTGTGGGACCTGCTCTGGGTGGACCTGGGCTGGACTAGATGATCTCCAGAGGTTCCTTACAACCCCATGTGATTCTGTGAAAGCAGCACAGTAGTGATCACAATCTTGAATTACTGGTTTAGTTCTAAGTTGTCTTTTCATAGAGTCATTATTCTAAACATTTTAATATTGTGCTTTGATCCAATATCCGAACAGAGTATGAAGCATCTTTTAAATCCTGTAGGTCCTGTGTCTCATGTGCACTATTGCCTCTCTCATCTGCCCTATCATTACCCGATTGCTAAAGATTTCTGAATGGACCCATACTGCTTCATTAATTCTCTAGGAGGCAAAATGAGCTGCAGTCCTTTACATTCCTATTAAGTGTACATACTATAAGCTGATCTTTAACAGGAGGGGATAATGGGGGCAGGGATTTTATTTTCCAGAGAGAGACTCTAGCTAACTACAACTGATTTCTTTAGAAAGCAAACCTCATGGGAAATTTTAAATATTCAGTAAGTTTCTAGAAGTGAGGGCTACCCTAACTACAGGACAAATTTGCCTTTGTCTTCCTGGACCCAAGAGACAGAAGGTTTAAGAGCAGATATTTGCCACATGGAAGGGATAATCATGTGCACAGCCCCAGTCTGGACAGTGATGAATTATTAAACAAGTGGTTTGTTGGGTGATTGAATATTACCTGCAAAGCACCCCTCCTCTCCTTGAGGCACATCCAGAGCTGACTGAATGGAGCCAATTAGACCGACTGGCTCTTCAATGAGTTGTGACCTATCAACGGTAATAGCTTATTACGATGATAAATGAACCCATCTCTCAAGCTGCAGCCTGAGAACACACTTGAGCAGCTTCCCTGGACCGTAGGGCCGTCACCCTTCAGCTGCAGATTGACGGGAGCGACAGCGATGAGAGCAGATACCATGCATGAGCAGACCCAGATGATTGTTTTACCCAAATGAATATATTTGCACTTCTTCTCAATGAGGTCGTTTCATGGTTTGGGGTTGGTTTTTTCAATGGGCCTGCCCCAAAATTCCATTTTTTGCTAGAAGTACCTAACATTTCCCACAATCTGTGCGTTACCCTCCCCGTCTGCTGAGACGGCTGGGCGAGTTTCTGATTGGTATCCACACGTCTTCTCAGTCCCAGAGGCACTCTGAATTGTGATAAAGGAGAATCCTTTTTTTTCTAATTGAAGAGTTTGGTTTATTTGTTTGGCCCTCTTAGCCCTGTCAATTTATTTTCCAGAGGTAATTTCCTCAGAAAAATGAGCAAGATAGAGGAACCGTAACATTACCGGTATTTTTCATTATTTTATTATAAGCTTTTGAAACCTTTAAGAATCAAATGTCATGAGATACGTCAAACACTTCTAGACCAGTTCCTTGATTAGTTTAACTCTTCCTGGAGACAGGAAAAGTTTCCACAGGGAAGGCAGTTGTTTTAACAACTTTCTGTGTCAAGTTTTCTTCTGGGCTTTTTCGGTGTCATCCTCACACTCCCCATATTAAGGAGTTCACTGTCTTTTATTAATTAAAAATAACAGTGCCAGAGATACATCCCTTCAATTTACTGTCCCAAAAGATGATTTTGATTATGACTCAATTTTTAAAGTGAAATTGCATAAGGGAAATATGGCTTTATATATTCCTGAACCACTTCTCTGTTATCTGTAAGACAGGTACAGTCTATGGACCACGATTCACCGTACAATTATAGCAAGATCAACAGATAGAAATTCTGTGAATAGTTTTCCACCAATGTTGTATCTTCCATGTTCCAGAAAGCCACAGCACAGTATTTCATGTGCTTTGAAGTTTTTTTTCAAGCTCAGATGCTCAAAGTTTGTTGTCTTATAGAGGAACTTTTTAACATAATTTAAATTAAATGCAACAATACAGAGCTATACATACATCTAGTCATTTTAAATGTTTGGCAAGTTAAAAAACCAGATGGGAAAGTAAAAAAAAGTGAAGTGGAAACTACTAGATCAATCTTCTGTTGTCATTAGCTATGGAAACAAGATTTCCTAACTTAATAAACCCAGGCAAGTTAAACTAATAAAACTGGTGGACTGAAACTGCATTTTTTAACCGACTAAGTGGATTTGTAACAACAGTTGCCTTTAAAGCTAATCAAATAAATAGATAGGTTGTTTGGTCAGCTGGGTCTTATTAGTTAAATGTGTCAGCTAATTCTGGTTAGCCTCCTGTGATGAAAAGTCCTTTTGAGAAAGAACTTTCTACAGTTTTGCTGCTGACATGTGTTTGATGTGATGGGCAGCCCAGTAAGTGATTCCTCTCCTTCAGAGATGGTGTATGAGTTCAATTGAGGTGGATGCACCGAAATCCAGTTTTGTCACTGTCCCACGTCTTCCATTTTATGTCAAATACATGATACATATATATATACTTTAGAATACAAATGGCTTTATACAGTTGTCTCATCTGTTGAACAAAAATAGGAATGTATGACACAACGGATGCAGCAGATAAAAGGAGATCAAAAAAACGTAGGAGCTTAAATATAGGAATGATCAAGGCAACCTTTTTTAAACAAACCTTAAGCTTTTATATTAAAGCTGCCTGAAAATTCTTCCTTAAAATACTAGTTTAGCTTTTTCCACCAAACATTTTCAAATTTTCTATTAGAAAAATTGCAGTGAGAGAGTTTCTTTTGGGTTTTTGGACCGTGGCATTGCCAAATCAGACCTTCTGAGCCTGCCTGGCATGAAAGGAGGTTTTCTGAGCTACTGCAGAGTGCCTTTGGGGATCCATCACTCCTGTTTCCTTCCTTTCTGACCGAAAAGGGGCTGGCACTACTAGGAATATTTTAATATTTGGTAAGAAATAAGCAACTTAAAATCTCTTATTCCCACCATGAATATGATCAAGCAGATGACTTTATCAGTAAATCATGGGAGTCATTACTAGGCCTTCCCAGAACTCCATGAAACAAAACATCCCTCTGCCTGCAATGTTTCAGGAGATAAATGGTGGCTGAAAGATTTGGGAGAGTCAAAAGAGCTCTCCAAAACTCAGAGGAGGCTCTGACTGTGTCCAGTTCCAAATTCAACAGAAGTGCACACGCTGTTTAGTGGCCATCTCATCAAACTGTGTATCCTATATTAAGCTGTGTGACAAAACCCAGTTGTTAGTACAACTTCCTGAGTCACAAATCTCATGCCTTTCTGAAAGTTACAGACAAAAGTAAAATGCGGTAAGAAAAAGGCTTCCCAATTTTCAATGTAGGCTTTTGTGAAAAAAATAAAAAAATTCTGATGAAGTTCACATTCTATTTTGAATCATGAAATCAGCAGGTTTCCCCTTAAGTTATATTAGCTTATAATATAGTATGAGCTGGCTCTAGTATCTATACACTTGGCTCATAACCACTGAGAGTATTACTCCAGGCAAATACAAAAAACTTAGCCTTAGCTGCTTTTCCTGTAAATCACTATTTACCTGCTTTGCCTACTGTCTTTCCAGCAATGATGTGAAGTGTTTTCTATATTTGCTTTTGAGAAGTCAGGTGCCTTGTACAGGGTATTAACGTTGTTCTCATCCCATACTGCGTGCTCCGAAAGGTAAGCGCTTTGGCTTCCCGCTCTCAAGATTTTTGTATGATAGCCTTTCGGTGGGTTGGATGGCTAAGTGCTGCAGATACTTTTTAGAAAATGGTTGTTCTATACATCTAGGAAATGTATTATCCATGTATTCTCATGGATGTAGCTGAAGTACTTAGAGTAAATCTGTAAGAAAGTACTTTGCTTGTTTTCTAAAGAGTCCGAGTGTTCTTAAAGCAGGAAAACTTACTGTAATTGTTAGGTAGGTTTCCTGTATGCATTTTGCATATTTTACTTTTTATGTCCACTTAAAAATGGACATTTTTATGTTTCTTTCTGCATAAAGGATATGCAGAACATGCTCTGTAACAGAGCAAAAGACTCTATTTTTCAAATCAGAATCACAGCTCACTTAATGATACGGGGTTGGAAGGGACCTCTGGAGATCATCCAGTCCAACCCCCTGCCACAGCAGGGTCACCCAGAGCAGGTCCCACAGGAACGTGTCCAGGTGGGTTTGAATGTCTCTGGAGATGGAGACGCCACCACCTCAAACTATTCACTTAGTAACATAATAAATTTTTTTCTTATGTTTAGAGAGAGAGGATATTGCCCTAAACAGATTTTCATCTGACCTACTGGAGTGCTCCTGACATTTTGACTGTGCAAATTTAGTTTCATGTTCAAATGTCAAAAGCTTCAGAGAACTGAAAAGCCATCAATTGGATTCTCTGTTTAGGCACCTGGGATTGTTCTGTGAGGTGCCCAGAGGTGTGGAGGAGAAGCACAGCAGAAATCAGTGGAAAGTGACTATAGTCAACCCTGTCTTTGAAAATGAGCTTCCAGAAATGTGCTGTTTTCTAGTGTGGGAAGGCCCAGTTTTCATAAATACTACAGCACCTGTGTCAGCGCTGCAGTGTCTCAGACAGCACTGCAAACACAGGTTTATTTACTGAAACGGGATCACTGTGCCCGAAGAATACCTTGAATTTAAACTTCTATTAGAAAGCAGGATTTATTTTGCTCCAGGCAGGTAGTGACTATTACTTTAAAATAAGTAATTGTCAATTAGTGCTTGAATACAGCAGATGCTGTGTTGGATACTATGGATACAAATCCACATTATTAACGAAAAGATCCACTGTAATTAGTATATCACCATCTATGCTGAATTACAGTGGAAGTCTTATGGAAGGATAAAATGACATCCATTGTAAAACCTAATGGATATCACTATGGTCAGTGCTGAAATAACGAATGCCAAATGAATGAGTAATAGAAGCGACACCAAGCCTAAATTATATTTATTATATATTTTATATATATTATATTTATTTATTATATATAATAACATTATTTTTAACACCTTAGCTTGTGTTGGTAAAAATATGTAATCAGTATCCCAGATTTATGTACACATCTGAGATGACTGTGCATGTGCTTTTGGTCCTTCTGGGACTGTCAGAAAAATTTGAACATTTCAGCAAAAAGTTCTTAACTGTTCTACTAGAAGTACTTGCATACATTTTATGTAAAATATTGAAAGTCTGAATTTACCCCAAAGGCCTTAAACGTTTGCTTCTTTTCTTTTCTATACAATGCAACCTAAATAGAAATCCCAGCAACATGACAGCAGAAATTAAGCAGTCTTAATTAACTTATGTATTTATTCCATGTTAGTTTTTGTGCCAGCTCTCCACGGGGACATTCAAAATGCTACAAGCTTCAGAGACAATTACATCGTTAACAATTGGTTTGAAAATTCCGCGTAATCCCATTGAGTTCTTGGTTTTAGACAGGAAAAAGTGGCTTTACTGAGGGGCTGTATCTAGGAAGAGTGGGTATGAATACCTGCACGTGGCCTGATTCTCACCTGGATGGCTGGGACAACAAAATTAAGCTTGATTTTGCCAGAAAAGTGTGGGCCATTTTAATGGGAATTTTTTTGTTTTGTTTGTATTTTGCAATAACTAAGGCAAAAATTCTCCCATTTGGTCTCCATCTGTAGAGGGTATTCTAACCCAATGTATTAGCTGTTCTCTTAGAGGTCTTTGATCTGGATATACATTAGGTGTTCCGTTCAGTGGCCCTCTCTCAGGTTATTCTGCCGGGGCTCCGAGGAGGGACTCCCACCTGCAACGCTGAGAGAAATGGGAGCACGATGTGCAATAAAGCAGCAAACTGCAAACAAGGTTCTTGCTGCAGAGCTGAGAAGAGGAATTTGTCCTGAGAGGGAGATCGTAGATTCAGGTTTAGAATGACTCTTGCCAAGTAGTTTTATTTGGCTCTTCGGGGAAAACAGAGGGATGGAGGTGATATATTACCTTCTGAAGATTGTTATGATCATAAGGCAGTGAAAGAAAGGTTTATACTTCCAGTTCTTGACATAGAATAATAAACCTTTGGTATCTTTCTGAGGAAAAGACAAAAGTTTGGGAATATAACCATATCCAAGCTGTACTGGAGGGAAGTCCATCCAGCCCAGCAGCCTGTTCAGTCGCAGTGGTCAACAGCCAATGTCAAGGGCAGGCTGTGAGAAGCAGGCGAGGGTTTAGCCATCCTTCATCACATACTTTCCTACCCTCAAGCAATCTGTAGCCCCTGTACTGCTGGAGGTGTATTTTTATTTAATGGTTTTCTTTTGTCCTAACCACACATTAAACCCTTTATCCCATGCAGATACAGCAATAAATGAGTGTCTTGTTTGGGACAGCGGGCTCTGGTTCTGTGGCAGCCCTCTCTGTGTCCTGCCCTCTACCATTGCTGCTGGATTTTGAATTGTCCCTGAAAAATTGTCAGAATGGGAAAATCCAGGAGATGAAATGCTTTGTCTCTAGCCTCAGGTGCACTATTAACTGTGGTTTGTTATTTTTTAAGCAAAACCATGGTGTTTTTTACTAGGTCTTAGTGCTGCTTTACTTTGTCCTTTTACACTGGCAAGTCAGATAAGTTGTCTGGAGGCAAAATTACCTACACTTTGTAAAGAAATGCAGTTATTTTCCATGACATCGAAGCACAAACTATTATATTTGCTTCTCATCCATCTGTCTATGCTGTAAGTTGCTGTCTATTCCATTTGACACTGATCAGAAAGAGAGAAAATATTTTGAGATTACATCGTAGGAAAATCCTTTTAAGTGTCTGTTTTCCAGGGACATTTTCTTCACATTATAATGTTCTGCTAATTAATTAAAGCAGTTGTGTTAGCAGTGATTAAAATCCTTAGTGTTAATGCATTCTATGACTTTGCTTCTGTAAAGACTTCAAGAATTTTTAAACCTCTCTTTGATTCAGGTTAGTATCACATTTAATGAAGGAGCAACTTATTGTTACTATTCGTCTAATTTATGTGATTGTATCACACACTAAATTTTTGTACTGGAGTCTATAAAAAGCACTGAGCCCTGGAAAGTGATCTGAGCCAGTCCTAAAATAGCTAAATAAGGTTGAAGAAAGGGAAGCAATAAATCAGATCAAGTAGAATCATAGGAGGATGTGGAAAAGAAGAATTAGCAGAATTCTGGCTTTTTCTTGAGTGGGTCTATGAAAGAGAAGTAACGGTCAAAAAATATTTTTCCCAGCAGATATTGTCTGCCTCGTGTTGCAGAAATGAGGTCAGTACTGCGTTCTCCAAAACCTGCTTTGCTGACCAAGAGCTTGAGTTTTATGAGACAGTTAATTGTATAGAAGTAAATGTGATCATGCCCTCGTCCTTTCCACTTACCAGCTGCTCAGCGCAGTGGTGGTGCTCCCTCTGCTCCCTTAAAGATGCACCAGTTCGCGATGTTTCGCGCCCCATCAACTATCAACGAGGCAGAGAAGATGCACTTCAGTTCCTTACGTCTTGTCTTAAAGCATAAACATCTTTCTGGGGGCCATAGGAATGAAGATGTGTGTCCTCAAAGTGGAGTTGGGCTTTTTGTTCTTAATTGTGCCCTAGTCCAGGAGCCACTCTGCGTTGGTCCGGAGACACCCCAAATTGTGGGTGGCAGTGAAGAGAGTTCCACCGGGGTTGCTGGTGCTCTTTCTTGTATAGCAGGATCCAGGGTAAAGCATATAAGTGTCTAATCATTAGTGTAATGTTGACATGGTTTTTTATTCATATCTTGTTTCACGTGTGTTAAGTCGTTGATTAAGCCTTTTAAATATTAAACCACCATGAACTTGAAAACAAACCCCTCCATAGCAGAAACTACAGCCAGAGCACTATGACTAGATACGAACTCCTTACAAAAATCTTCACAGGGAATTGTGGAGTTCAAGCAAGTAAGCAAATAATTGTGCAGAAATACCATAGTACACAGGTACTGTAGCAAGTCAATCACTTCAGAGTTCCTCCTCCCTCCCAAAAGTGAGCTGCATTAGTTGATTAGAGCTACAAAAACAATCTGACCTGAGATCTTCTTGTGCTGTAGGGGCCGAGGATTAGGTACAGCTCCAACAGTCAATTCACTTAATAACTTCTCAAGTCTGAATTTACATTATCCACTTTTCTATCTTTTTATAGAATCCAGCTAAGCTAGATCAATATCCTGAGGAAATGTGGCTTTCTATTTTAGGATGACATTTTCCCACTTGGCAGGATATTATCTTCATACAACATGTGTACAATATGGTACTAATTTATGTCTGTATGTTAGTCTGGGAAAAGTTGCCTTGCAGTGTATTAGACTTACAACTATTAGTTTAGATGTTACTTTAGACTTTTTAAAACTTATAATATCATGTACTTCCCTATTTTACTGTAAAATGATACTGCATTGAAGAGGTAGCTAACAAAAAGAAGTCTAGAGTTGTAACTGTACTGAAACGAAGGCCTAAAAATTTAATTTTCACCATTAGCTTCTCATTCCAGTAGGCTGAAACCGGGTTATTAAAACAGTGCTTGGGCCAAAACTCAACACACAAACTTCTGTGTTCAATCATAAGGTGACACTTGGATGGAATGAGTTTTAAATAGACACAGTACCAAAAACAAAATCAAAGGTTTGCACAGCAGCTGATGAGCTACACTGTCACAAGTGTTGTTCATATGGATACTTTGAGGACATATCTCTACTAATAAATTAAAAATTGCTGGGATATGTTCTCTAGTTTTGAGTCTGCTGGTACATGCATACTGGTGAAACACTGCACTGGTGGATTAGTAGCAACTATTTAAAGAAGTAACACTATATTGTGACTAATAAAATTATGACTTTATTAAACAGCACTTAAATCTCTCATCCTCCAAAACAGAATTGTTCCATCCAAACTAGAATTTGAGAATGGCTCCTGGTCCCGTGCTTCCTCCCAGACGATTCTAGGAGAATTTTAGAAGAGAAACCTAGAGACTCCTTTTGTTACGATTTTCTCATCCCTGTGTTCTAATATTTTGAACTTCTCCAGAATTCAGTTCTAGTTGAGTGAAGAAAAACTACAAACCACAGAACAATTCCCTGGCAGAAAAGGACCTGGGGGTTCAAGAGGGTGAACATGAGCCAGCAGTGTGCCCAGGTGGCAAAGAAAGCCAACAACATCCTGGCTTGTATCAGAAATAGTGTGACCAGCAGAAGTAGGGAGGTGAGTGTCCCCCTGTCCTCAGCACTGGTGAGGCCACCCCTTGAGGACTGTGTCCAGTTCTGGGCACCTCAACACCAGAGAGATCTGGAGGGGCTGGAGCGAGTGCAGAGGAGGGCAACGGAGCTGGGGAAGGGCCTGGAGAGTAAATCTTATGGAGAGAGATTGAAGGAGCTGGGAGTGTTTAGTTGGAGGAAGAAGAGTCTGAGGGGAGACCTCATCACTCNTGTCAAGATGAAAATCACCAGGGAAAGCGGTCATAAGCAATTTAAGCAGTTGTCATTTGCTGTCTCACCAGACAGTTTGTCAAATGAACTTCCTTACTGGGAAATGCAGAACCTTTGCCAAATAATTAGTTCTATTCTGGTGCGTTAAGTTCACAAGCCAGTCTTGATGGCTCCCTGTGTAACTGGAGGAGAGAGGTAAGTTCCCCCAAAGGACAATTCATAGCACTAATTTATACTCCACATGAATTTAGGTATAACCCTCTCCTTCTCAGCTGACACTGGATGGAGACTGGGAATTTCATCTCTAAAACTAAATCAGGTACCTGGCGTTGGAGTCCCTGCAGCACACACTTTACCTGGAAAGCATTGTGTTTTGAAAAACATTCACAAATGCTGACAAAAGGTAAATAAAAGGGAGCAAACCCCTGTCCCATTCTTGAGAAGTCCCTTAGTTTGTAATTTCTGTTGAAAGTTTCCCTGACAGTCTGCACTGGGCATTTTAGTTATAGAGGGAGCTTAACTGTAGAAAGTCTCATTGTGCCATTGGGATGAGATTTGTGATAGAAACCTGTGGAGACAAGTCAGATACCCTCTGTGATAACACCCACCTCTCCCCATCAGTCACTTCTCATACTTCTCCATTTACACATGAAACTAAGCCAAAGTGTCCTGTGTGTAACACGGCAGTAAGGAAGTGACAAATGGTGACATTTTTCCAACTAACAGTTTACGTGAGAGAAGTGTTTATATGTACATTAGTGAAATGTTCGTGTGGGGCAGATTACAAAACATCAGCTTTCTCAACTACAGTCTTTCAGACAAAACACAAACTGTGCCCACATTGCTGGAATCATTTCATGAATGCAAAGGTCATTTCTCCATCCAGTCGTGGCTGCATATTGTCCCAGTGGAAAATGTGATTAATGCTTGTATAGAAAAAGTACTATTAATAAATATTTATGTATTTTATCTTTCTGCATAAGATGAAGCAACTGGAAACCAGTCGACACCATGTGACCAGTCAGTTGTTTGTAGATCTTCAGTGGTCCAAAACAGTATTTATTAAGTAGTTGCTATCTGCAGGGTGGTGTAAATGTTCTGAGCTAACTTTAAATTACCAAAGTTAGGTATTAATAACTGAATTCCTAACCTCTGCGGTCTATAATGCTTCTAGTTCTCATTAACTCAACCACCTCTGCATGCAATAACCCATTAATTTTTGTACAGATTTGCACCAACTTGACATCATGCAGCAATAAAAAAATTCTGGCTAAAGGAATTTATATAATAGACAAAAGCACTATGGAGAGTCATTGTGTCTAAACCGGGAGATAACTCAAAAAAGAGAGTGAGTTGAGAAGTGGTTTTAATTGCATGGAGACACATGAGATGAACCCTGAGTTAAAACAAGGTCATCCCCTGCCTAAGATAGATTTCCAGGAAAACACAGCGACTTAACTTCTGCAGGAATTAATTTAAATTAAATGTGCTGAAAGCTGCACAAACATTTGTGCCACCCAAGAGAGTGTGAATGTAACAGCAGTTCATGTCCCGATGGACAATCAGTGCTTTCATACCCTGCTTTGAACTTCAACAGAAACCCTCCGATGTCCTGGGGGCCTGCCCTTACCGGGCAGAAACTCCTGTTTTCTTAGAAAAGAGCAAAAAATACTGCCCCGTGGAGACACCTGTGGCTTATGGTAAGTAGCCAAACACTAACCGTCTGTTGTAGACCCGCTGAAATTATCTAGCTTAAATTTATTCTCCACCCTTTGATGTTCTCACAGCAGCAGCTAGATTTTTAATCTGAAAAAGGATGGTCAGAATCTGCACTGCAAATAATTCACGTGCACTGGAATTAGGCAGCATTAACTTAAAGGGTGAGAAGATATAATCATGAAAGAAGACCAGGGATTCGAGCAACATGGGAATCATTCTCGAGTGTGTCTGAATGAATAATCGTCTTTCGTTGGGCCATGAAATAAAAGAGTTGGAGCAAAGGGTAGAGGGGATTTGTTTTGATCAACTTGTGAGAAAAGCTTTTCTTTTTTTTTTGGTCAGCTGCAATGAAAAACTGAAGGATTCACTTTTTCTCCCAGCTAAAATGAGAAACTGAAGGATTTCATTACGGGTCAAAGGTTTCGTTTGACCTGGAGAAGATTTTTTTGGGGGTTGCAGGGCGTTTATTAAAATTAAGAAAATTAATAGCACAGCTGTGAAAGACTGATAAATTCTGTTTTGTCAGTTTAGCCTCAGAAATATTTTTCAGATGAAACTGTAAGGGAAACTTCCTCAGATTTTCTGAATCGTTCCAGAACAAACAAAATAGCATTTTAAAAGTGAAATTAATTCGTCATCAAAATGTAATAAAACTCCTCAGATTGACTTAACTCTTATTCCAAGTAATTTTATGGTATCAGTGTTACATCCTTTATGTGCTCTTTCTCCTTCCTTCTTCTGAGGAATAACAGAGACAATAGGGAAAGTTTTTAAAGCCTCCTTTACTGACCTAATGATATTGGCGTCTTTTCCTCTTTTCTTTTGCTCTCCCACAAGAAGTTAGAAGTTCTTTCCTGTTGCAGCGGATGCTGAACTGTTCAAGAGCAGAGCGGGCAGAATGTTCTAAGAGAACACTGCTCCGAGGCCTTAATTACCGACTCCTTTCCAGGCAAGGCTAAGCCCAATTAAATACATATCTCAATTAAAAAAAAAATATTCATCTAAAGTTTTCTTTGGGTTTAGGGGCTGGACGAGAGGGGACCAGAAATCCCTTCCATCCTCAACCATTCTATGGTTCTGTTGTTCTGTGATTAGGTACAGACCCACAAGCAGTTAAGTGCTAGTAATTTAAAATTAAAATTATTAAAATTATCAAAACTAAAATCATAGATATATATTTTTTCCAATTTACTCTGTATCCCAGAAATATGGTTGTCTATTTGGAAATCACTGTATTTTGAATTATTGCATTGGGCTGCACTTTTTTAATCTGGGATGTTCCTGTTACTCTGGTGAAGAACAGTTCCACAACCAGAGATGAAGAACGACACTAGAAATGCCAGAGGCCAGTAGGTCTCAGCAGTGCCTGAGCACACGGTGGTTAAATGGCAGTAGAGGGATGCACAGGGACTGAGCTATGATGAGATGCGTCTTGTGCACAGATTTTGGCAAAGTCTGGTCCTTTCTTTAAAGAGTTGGGTGTCTGGCACACCAGAAGTTAGGAGTTGAATTGTGTTGAATTGTAAGAATTGAATTACCTTCAATGCAGTGTTCATTTTAATTGATTTAGTTGGTAGGCAAATAAACAGGTTAGGTGAAAAGTGATGTGTTGATATTGGTCAACTGTTTTAAATACTTGAAGTAGCTACGAGTTAAAGTCTTCGCTGAGCCTGAGTCTGATCGTGCCATGTTGAATTTTACATTAAAAGCAAACTGATATTGGAAACTGTTGAAAAAATTATGTCACATAGAATTTACCATTTGCTGTTCACCGCATTGAGAGATCAGTCCCCCAGAATGCTTGCCCATTTGTCTGAGACTGTTTTTAAGGAATATTTGGTGACATGGTACATTTTGGTCTTTGCTAATTACATTTTCTGTGGTAGATCCATGAAGCACTGGGCAACCTTAGACACCATAGCATCCGTTCCAGTTATTGAAATTCAGCTCTCTGCATGGACTTCAGTGGGATGTTAGATTTCTTGAATTTTAAAAGGATTGTATTCCTTGCCTGCAGGTATTTCTGAGACTTATGAAAAGACCAAGTGTTTTCCACAGTCTGTAGCTAAAAATATAATTGAGACATTTTCTTGTGTTTCTAGTAAGCATATCTTGATGTTTGCAAACCTTACATGATAATCTTAAATCAGCTGTTCCAGAATGAAAAATAGATGGTATCATGGGTTACCCTTGGCTATGGACCAAACTCCCACCCAGCCACTCCTTCACTCCCCCTTCTCATCGGGACAGGGGGAGAAAATGGGATCAGAAAGCTTGTAGGTTAAGGTGAAGGCAGGGAGATTGTTTACCAGTTGCTGTCATGGGCAAAACAGACTCAACTTGGGGAAAATTCACTTAATTTATTGCCAATTTATTTGGGTAGTGAGAAAAAAAGACAAAAATTTTAAAAAATATTTTTCCTTCATGCTTTCCTAAGCTCAACTTCACTCCTTCACTGCCCCTTCCTGGGTGCTGCAGGAGGATTTGGAGGGAGGGATCAGTATGTAACAGTTCCTCTCTGCTGCTCCTTCCCTCTCACAGTTCTTCTCTGCTCTGGCATCTCCTTCAGGAAAAATCCCTAATGGTGTGGGCTCTCCATGGGCTGCAGTTCCCATCAGGAATCTCTGCTTCAGTTTAGGTTCTTTCAGGGGCCGCAGGGATCTCTGCTGTGCCGTGGAACTCCTCCTCCTCCTTTTCTGACCTAGACGTTCCTCACTCTTTTATGTTCCCTCCTTCCCTCCATCTCATTTCTTTTTTGTCTTTCTTAAATATTCTTAAATTAAATATTTCTTAAATCTTCCCAAATATGTGTAAATATATATTTTTTTCCCATTACTAACTTTGTTAGTGGTATACAACTAGGTGTGCAGAGTTTTCCGTACAGAGTTTATTAGAAGATCATGACGGTGACAGTGACAGTGAGACAGGGAGGTGTGTGAGTACACACACGTCACCTGTTACACGTGTCACACAGGCTTTTCCACGTTCGTTTCCCACACACAGTGCACTCACAGGTCTGTGCAGGCTTTAGTGATTCACTGCCTGTTGTTTCACGTGCCGTTCTTGCTTGTTGCCTCCTAAACTCCATGCACAGTTTTTGTTTTGAATTTTAGGTACCTCCCTTCTTTTCTGCAGTCAGAAATTAATTAATGAATGATCTTGAGTACAAAATTCTTAACAGACATAAGTGTATACGTCTTATGTGAAAACTAGTGGAAAGACTCATTATTTCCAGTGTTCAGTAATAGCAAATCTTCCTCGCTGGCCTTGGACACTCGTTCGCTCCCCGGGGATTGTTTGCATCATCTTTAGCTCTTCAGAAGTGAGATATCACCACCCTAGTTGGCACTTGGTGCTACAGAAAAAGACAGATCCTCTGTTTGCAGAATTTTTCAGAAATCAATTAAGTTCACGGAGCCGTAGCAGTTTCTCTCAGCAGGAAATCAGTTCTGAAGCATCTATGAGACAGCGAGAGCAGCTGTAGTCGGGGAGAGGGAAAGGTCTGTCTCGCCCGGGAAGTGGTCTCCAGCAGTGACCAATTCTGCCTGTGTCTGGAAGAGTACAAGCAAGCCCATGTCACTGCTCTCTTGCACATCAGCCCAGAATACAGCCATCTGCACACATTTCCCGAGCTAGAGAAGGGCTCTGTTACAGTCTGAGGGGAGAGAATGAAATGCTGAACGCATTAGAAAAGGCACAGCATTTTCACAGGAGGTGGAAGAGGCAGGAGTCAAGTTGAGCCTGGGAAGGGGAGGGGGGTTTTAGTTTTGTTACTGCTTCTCGCTATTCTCCATTTTTAATTAGCAATAAATTCATCTTCCCCAAGTTAAGTCTGCTTTTCCCGTGGTGGCAATCAGTGAGTGATCTCCAGGTCCTTATCTTGACCCATGAGCTTTTTCATCTTACTCTCTTCCCTAGTCCTGCTGAGGGGGCAGTGAGAGAGTGACTTGGTGGGCACCTGACAGCCAGGCAGCTTCAACCCACCACAGAACCTCACAAACTCAGAGAGTACCTTCAGTCTCAATATTCCAGTTGGTAGCTTTGGAATCAGTAGCTTTCTATATGAAGCATCGTATCCAGACTCATTTTGGTGGAATTAATTCATCCTTCCTTATTAAGACCTCAGTTGATTGTCTCCAGCTGAAGCTCTTCTGGCTGAATATCACTAAATAAGCTGTGGAAAAAGTGATCTTGCTTTTAGGCTGAGTCAAGGAAAGAACTTAGTCACTTAACTTTTGCTTTTTGAATAGTGGTCTGTAGAACCATCAGTATTCCCCTCCTTTGACTTGGTTGCTCTTTTAAGATCTCTGTGTAGATTTTTTTCTCTAAATTATGCCAATGGCCTTTTCTGCATCCTCAGAATTTTTTCAGCCCAAGCAGATCTGCATTTGAGTCGGGGAGTGAAAGATGATGGATCTTCCCTTCTTTCATACTCGCAAAGAGTGAAGTTTTAAATATATCTTTCCAAGAAGGCGCTGTCTGAGAAGGCAGCTGTCAGTCATTGCAGGTGAGCAGCATCCACACCTCTAACAGCAACCAGGTGTAAGATCAGACCCAGTGCCCATATGCTACAAGGCAAGGAATTTATTTATAAAAAGTCTCCATGAAATTGAAAATTGTTGGCACTCATCGAAAAAGCAAATTGAAGTGATCTCTTTCAGCTGATGAGGTCAAGTATGTCATCTTGAAAGGCACAAGAGGTGCACTATTGAGTTAGGTGACTAATGTGGATGTGCAGAAGATAATTTTTCAGTAGAAATAATTTTTTCACATTTTTTTTTTCATTGCTGGGCGTGGTTGGTTACTCTTTATTCATCCTGTACATTCATTATGTTCATACTGCATATAATTTTAGATAAATAGACTTTATGTATGTGTTCTCCTCTAAGCTTACGATGGTGGTATTACTTTTCAGGGGCTTCTGACATTTTCCGAAGATTAAAATAAGGTGTATGTGGGACAATACTATCACACAGTTTTCATGCTCAATTTGTTGTGCATTATATTCTGTAGCCAAAGGTAACAGCATTTCTGACATGTTGTAAGGTGAATTTGTGAAGAGAACAGGAGGCTCTCTTTGAAATATGTGACTCTCACTTAAATACACATAGCACTTTCTGTAAAAAAAATGGCAAAATATCTACATATTTAAGTGTATGAACTCGACAGGCCCGAGGACATTCAGTCTCAGTAGAACTCCCTACCTGTGTGAATTCAAATTCCCGTTATATTAATCACACTCTCCATGTTAACATATTTCATGGAACCTCAGTGGTGTTCGATGATGAATCCTTCAAAAGGGACTTGATGCACAACTTCCATAGAGCTTGTGCCAGTGATTAGAGATCGATGGTGGTTCTTTTGGTGCATTTAACCCTTGGGCGGAATACTCACCCTTTTTCTGGACAGTTATTAATTCATCCAAAGCAATTTTTCTCCATCATTCTGCTTTTAAAGTGGTGGTAACTCATGAATATAAGGCTCCTTTATTTTTTTTCCTTTTTNTTTTTTTTTTTTCCTTTTTTTTTTTTTTTTTTTCTCCAATACAAGATACAGTCTATAAATTAAAATTGATATAAAAAAGTATTGTTTCAAGGCTGTAAACAGAAAGCACCACACCTATAGGAACAAATGGCAAGAAGAAGTGGCCACCTTTATTGTCTGTATGTGTATATATATACATATATATAGGAAGAGAGTGGCAACCTCTATTTGCTGTAAAACAGTATAATTTTTCTAATTGGGATAATTTACCAGGAGCAGATAATTTTTATGTTTTTCCTTTAAGGAAATAAAAAAGGTAAAGTAATGTTAAAATTAACCCCCAGAAATGCAGAAACCAGAAAGCTCACAGAGCTAGATTATCCTCACAACAACTAAAGGTTTTTTTTTTTCTTTGTCAGCTCCCATTGAGGCAAATTGAAGTTGAAAGAATAAATTCACTTATCGAGGTCTCATAAAGCTATGCTGTGTCTTCTTCCTCACACTTGGGCATCAATTCACTTGTCTCCTGTCTTTCTTTCTGCTCTCCAATCTCATTAGTTTGGTTGCTCACCCTCCCTCCAAATTTCTAAGAAGAAATACAGGGTTTTTTTCATGGAAGAGCATATCTAAAAAAACATAAACACTGTAATCCTTAAAAAATAATTAAAATTACCCTTTGTAAAGGTTCTCAGAAAGGACCTTTTCTTTAGGATTATTTCAAAACAAACTAGTTTTTTCTTACCTTCTTAAACAGCAGCACAGGTTTGTAGTTCTTAAAGCTGAGTGCATTTGAATTTTTGCCTTCCCTGTGTGTGTATATAAATACAGTGTTTGCGTGTGCACGTGCGGGGCTCGTACACGAGTGCAAGGCCTGGGGTGGGAAGCACCTGGGCATTTCCGTGATGGTGATAACACCTGCACAATTGCTTTCTTGGGCACAGCAAAGATTGGGATGACAGATTTTATCACTTTTTTTTTTTTTTTTTTAAATCTGGCTTAAAGCACATTTATTAATTAAGTGCTGTCCACACTATTCTGAAAAATCTTTGTTCCTGAAGTAAAACAGTATTAAAATTCAGGTTTTGTGTAATAAGGCCACCTATTGAGTTCCTATTGACTAGCATGCGTTTCCACTAACGTCAGACACCAGTTTCTTTCTTTAAGAGAAAATACAGGTATTTTTCAAAACTGTGTCAGCTTGGCATGAATGAGATTGGTGGAAGAAAGGCTGCAAAGCTAACAAGACAGGAGAGCAGCCATGAATTTAATCATGAGAAGGCATTGGCTCCAGAGGCAGAGTAATTCAAAACATGGTGTATGCTGACTGAAAAGAGAGGAAAAAATCACAGGAATTCTGATTCACCGCTTTGTTTTCCCCTGCCCTGAAAAACGAAATCGAAATGCAAGGAGTTTTAGTGGGGCTTTTTTTAATGATTAGTGTCAGTGAATTGTAGAACAGAGAGACGTGTTTATACAGATCTAGATTTTTTTTTTTTGGTACTGAAATGTTTATTTTCACTGCTTTTATTTTGATGTGTGAGCCTTAGAGGTCTCTGTGATATGCAGTAAAATGCTAAGTAAGAATGTATTATTGTTGTGTTTATTATAACAAATGATAAGCCACCTCTGAAGAGCAGAGACTTGGGCTTCACATAACCTTGCATTTTTGTTACAAAAGAAGGACTTTTTTTCAAAATACTGATATATTTACATGCCGTTTCATTCAAAATCTCCCACTTTAAAAGTTAAAACCACTGATGGATATTAAAAACTATGTATTGTTTCTGTCAGAATAATTTTGCATAACAGATACTGCAGTTACACAGCTCTTTCCTGCTGGAAACATTATGGTATGGTTCAATTTCCTAAAAGACCCCAAAGTGCTAGTTCTGCCATGCTTTGATTTGAATTACTGGTGCAGCCATCGTTGTGGCACAATATTGTCCATTGTAATGCTGCAAAACAGCTAAGTAGAAAGAGGGAGGAAAAGAGAGGCAGCTCTGAGGGAAATGACCTGGGAGTCCTGGTAGACAACGGGGTGACCATGAGCCAGCAATGGGCCCTGGTGGCCAAGAAGGCCAATGGCATCCTGGGGGGCATCAACAAAGAGTGTGACCAGCAGGTGGAGGGAGGTCATCCTGCCCCTCTGCTCTGCCCTGCCCTGGGGAGGCCCCATCTGGAGCACTGGGTCCAGTTCTGGGCTCCCCAGATCAAGAAGGACAGGGAACTGCTGGAAAGGGGACAGCAGAGGACCACCAAGATGATGAGGGGCCTGGAGCATCTCTCTGCTGAGGAAAGGCTGAGGGACTTGGGTGTGTTTAGTCTGGAGAAGAGAAGGCTGAGGGGGGATCTGATCAACACCTAGAAATACTTCAAGGGTGGGTGTCAGGAGGATGAGGCCAGTCTGTTTTCAGTGGTGCCCAGGGACAGGACAAGAGGGAATGGGCACAAACTGGAACATGGGAAGTTCCATCTGAACATGAGGAGGAACTTCTTTGCTGTGAGGGTGTCAGAGCCCTGGCAGAGGCTGCCCAGAGAGGTGGGGGAGTCTCCATCTCTGGAGACATTCAAACCTGCTTGGACACGTTCCTGTGGGACCTGCTGTGGGTGACCCTGCTCTGGCAGGGGGTTGGACTGGATGATCTCCAGAGGTCCCTTCCAACCCCATAGCATTCTGGGATTCTGTAATTTAAGGATTTGGTATTTATTTATTTGTTTATTTACATTTTCTCCTTTGGCAAAGTATAGAAATACCGATCCTGAGCTGTTTTACTCAATGCTTTACAAATTGAGAAACAAAAGTAAGATTAGGATCAAGAATACTTACAGTTTAATTTGGTGAACTGTGCTCACAAAGAAATGGAAATTAACTATTTCTTGTTGCTACCTACGCTATTTAAGCTTTTTCTGTAGCAAGTCAACACTTTAGGAAGCATTCATGGATTTTGGTTTTGAGATCATCACACAGTGGGATGTCCTCAACAATATTGGCTGCAAATATCGATTGCCCTTAAATGCAATAGCACGGCTGAGGGAAGTGTTTTTACTAAGGACAGCTTTTAATTTGCACTTGAACAGTTGCTCTTGTTTTATAGTCCTGCCTTTCTGTTTTTAATAATCCGTGCGTGCTGCAATTTTGTTGCCATAGAAATGCGAGCTTTTTTAGTTTTGCAAAATTATGCAAATTCTTTTTTTTCTTGTTAAAATATTCATGAGGGAGCACAGCCACAGATGGAAGGGTAAGGGCCGGTTCTTGTGCCTTATTGGAATTGAACATTGACATAAATGTTCTAGATGCTATTTTGTTCTAATAGAACAGGAAGGCATTTATTGATATTTCTAACGTACAGTCATACAATAGTTCCAGTTCCACACTGTCCCCTGTAGTTATGGTTTGTCCCTTGGGAACCAAAGACCACGGAACTCAGAGATGAACATTTAACCAGTAAAATTTAAAAGTACTTTCAGTTCTGAGGTGTTTGACATCTGTAGATGCCAACAGTAAATGTGGGGTTTTTTCAGAAACGTTTGACGAGGTTATGTTATTTAGAAACGTGTCTCAAAGTTGTTTCTCAAATAGTGAGTTTGATTTCAGTGTCACAAGTAGCCTGAAACATCTTCACAGTTAAAGAAAAAGGGGTATTTTTATCCAGACCTACCCCTTCAGCCACTCTGGCCCTGCTCAATCTGTGCTTGCAAAGATCAGAGCAGCTGTTCCATAAAACTAGTCAGCAGCTGGTGAGTTTGTATTAGCTGGGGATTTTCTCCTCTGCAGTTTAACTATATTCTCTCAGGGGAAAATGTCTGCGATTTTTATGACATATGAGGTTAATCTTTTGAAATATCCCTCTGCGATGAGTGTTGGACATACACAGCATCACAGCTACAGTGTCACAGCTTCTGGAATATTTTTGCCAAACTGGGAGACTTCCAAAGACTGAGATGGAGTTAAATCCAGCTGGTGGCCTGTCACAGGTTGTGTTCCTCAGGATTCAGTGTTGGGACCATTTCTGTTTAATGTCTTCATTGATTATCTCAACAAGGACATAGAGTGTACCGTCAGTACGTTTGCAGATGACACCAAGTTAGGTGGGAGTGTTGATTTGCAGGAGGGCAGGGAAGCTCTACAGAGGGACTTGGATGGATTGGATGGATGGGCAAGTGTCCACGGGATGAGCTTCAACAAGGCCAAGTGCCAGGTCCTGCACTTGGACCACACCAACCCCAGGCATCACTACAGGCTTGGGGAAGTGTGGCTGGAGCTGCCTGGCAGAAAAGGACCTGGGGGTTCTGGTTGACAAGGGGCTGAGTGTGAGCCAGCAGTGTGCCCAGGTGGGCAAGAAGGCCAACAGCATCCTGGATTCTATAAGAAATGGTGTGACCAGGAGAAGTAGGGAGGGGATTGTCCCCCTGTCCTCAGCACTGGTGAGGCCACNGAAAGAGTGGTCAGAGCCTGGAATGGGCTGCCCAGGGAGGGGGTTGAGTCCCCATCCCTGAGTGTGTTTCAGAGTGGTTGAGATGTGGTGTTGGGGGCTATGGTGTAGGGGAGACCTTTGTAGAGTGGGGCTGATGGTTGGACTCGATGATCCCAAGGGTCTTTTCCAACCTGAGTGATTCTATGATTCACTTGCCACCACAGTGACAGGCATGAGCATAACTACCCGAATTACAGTGACCATGTCACTACTGTAAGAACAAATACCCAACTTCATATTTTTGAATCCTTGATCTGGTTATGGGGTCTTGGGGAGCAGTGGTTGTGAAGGCACAGTCATAGAAGGCTTTTGATCATATGGAACGGAAAGGAGGAAGAAAAAAGTGAGTTACTACACTGAGGTTATGTATTGTGGTTACTGTGGTTAAGTAGCTATAGGAAACTAATCATATGTTCTAAATTTTGTAAAGACTTATTAGCAAAATGGATTCTAGACTTCAGGAGTAGTTGGTTAGACAGTTCTGACAATTCTGTGATTCTGTTTCTCTTCTCCAGAGAGAGAAAATGACAGCTGGGAACGATGGTAGAGATTTCAGAATTAGTGGAGGAAGTGTCTACATTCATAAGCACATTTCAGGAAACAGCCAATGATCTGATTGTGCAATCTTTTTCGTCAGTCAATGGTTCCATTACTTTTGTCCATGTTAAGTTCAGAAAGAGCCTAAGTAGAAGTGGCAGCACAGGGCTCACAGGAGAGCTGATACCCTTCAGTTCCCATCTTCCTTAGGAACTGAGATTTATTCCATTTTTCCTTTGAGCTCCATGATGCCATTGAATGGTTCAATATATATTAAACTCAAGGAATTGTTGCATTTTATTTCAACATTTGATTTTTCTTTGTTTCCAAATAATGCAGTCTGGTTCATCCAAGGAGGAAGAGGACTGTGGTTGTGAAATGGTAATGTTAATACAGCGTCTCAGTAACAGTGAGACTGGGCTGAGTTTATAGGAATAAATTAGAAGATCCACAAATAAGAAGCTTCTTATTGAATTCTGTAATATTTTTCATTTAAAAGTTTCATATTATAGCAGGTACATTGAATTAAAAGAATTGTTTAAAATTTCAGTTGGTCTTCATTGCATGTGACAAATGATGTTAATTATGAAGGGCCTGGAAATAAGTGTCAGATTGTCATTCCCAGGATGGCAAGAGTTATCAACCACTTTACAAAACTTAGGCCTTGCTTTGCAGCAAGAAGGAAAAGGCATCAGGAGCGAAAATCAAAGGGCTTTAGATTGCCTGATTACACTTGATTCAGTGGTGTTCTAGTGAAACCAAGGAATACTTTCAAGTGATGATGAAGGAGATATTTACTAGAATATAATCCCCCTTTGATATTCTTTCTTCACTCACATTTCTGTTGGGTTTGAATCTGGACTCATGATAATTCTCCAACGGGTGCCAGAGTATTCCCTCCACTGATGAGGGATCAGCTAGATCAGTGTATACGGAAAGACTGCTATAGGTAAGGCCAGTATGTGTTCTGGGAGGATCCCAGTTGCTCAAGTATTGATATAAAATATATGAAAAAGAGAAAGAGAGATGGTCAGGGTACGTGTGAAGTACAGTTTGTCAGCATTTTGGTTGCTCCTTACCCATTGTGGACAGGTGTTATTTGACTCTTGGAAACTTTCACGTAGGGGAAAAAAATGAAAGCTGCAGATTCGACAGTTCTGTTCATCGCTGGGAAACTTTAAAATACTCAGATTTTTTGTGAATGTGTTGTTCCATTATCCAATGTATGAAGGAAGAAGGTTTTATGCAATCTGTTTCTAAGGATTTTTTTTTAGTTTTTTGAGGTAGAGCAAATAAATATTTTCTCACTGGGTGCTTTATGGCTTACTCTGACTTCTTAGTGTATAGCTTAGTCACTGGAGAACATTTTGTGATCAAATTAGTGCCTACATTGAATAAAAATCCTTCATCTTGGACTCAACTCGGCCTTTACTTGGGATCAGCAGAGGAAATTCGAAAAATTAAGGAGACTGTTCTCAATAAGATTCCAGAAAAGAATGACTTAGAAATCTTTTTATAGTGTGACTTGGCTATCGGTATGGTTGGTTTTAAGGAACTGGAGTTGACAGTGAATGGTTTGAAATGCTCACTTTCCCCTTTTCATGGTTCAGTGTTGTAGAAAAAGACTCTTGGAAAGCAATAGAACCAAGCAATGTAGCAGTCAGGTTACTTTATATAAGCTTATTCCCTCCTCCTTCCATTAACTTCTCCGTAGTGGTATTCTGAGTAAGTGCATTTAAGTAGAATGTATTGTCAACTTACACAATTTATATAGAAGAATTTTGAGTGTACTTAAGCAGGGAAACTGTAGGATTCTGAACTGGCTGGGACAGAGTTGGAGGAACTGTAGGTGGTAGAGAGTTGGGGAAAGAGCCCATTCTTTCAGGGGAAAAATTTAACTTCCCTATGAAGAATGCCCTGGCATTTTTTTAAAGTCAGCCAGAACTATACTGTCATTCAAATGGAACATGACTATTCTGTCCCCTGCTTTATCTGAAATATTATTACAATGCCTCAGAAGAGCTTTTATATCCTATCTAAATTCTAGTCTGTCTAAGAGAGGAGAGTCTATTTAATCTCTAATTGGATCTTGAGTAGAACTAAAACATGCAATCTTTACTGAGAGCTATTACTAAATGAATAAAAGTTTGATGTTTTCTTGGTGATGGTTCTATGGGAATTCTTTTCTAGTCCCCACCTGCCCGCACTCTATGACCAGCAGTGAAGACTGGATTGGCAAAACCCAATTAAATACCATAAATTTAGTCAGTACTTTATCATAAAGAAGATAATAATCCAGATGAGAGCTGGATTAACAATAGGGTATTTCCTTCAACATAAGTAAATGAAGCTAGGAAAAGCAGCCCTTGGTCCAGTCCTGTCTGCACTGGAGGGGCTGGCTAGAAGAACACATAAAGACTTGGCCAACAGTTAAGATGGTCTGTTCAATTCATATCACCTCTCCAGAGGTGTCAATCAATTGTGGAATAAATTAGCCACTAATAAACTGGGAGCAATCTTCTCTTCACATAGTTAGTGCTGATGTTCTGGTGGCAGATATCTCTGTATTTGCTGAATAAAATAAACCTGTACCTAGAGACTGTGTGAAGGAGAAAGAGTCCAAATAAACTTCCTTTTATTGCAGCTCTATTTCATGCAAATTCAGGAAGACCATCAGGGAACGTTAAAGTCTAGATAATATGATTTCATAACCTTCATGCACTGTAACTAGAGGTAGATATTGCCAGCAGGAATATGGTAGAGCCACTGGAAGACCGAGTGAGCATTGGCATAATTTCTCATAGTGGTGACAGCAGGGAAAAGGATGTTCACAGGTATATCAGGAGATAAATGAGGTGTTTGTGTGGTTTGGGCATGTCTTCTGGAATAAGGGAACGTTATTATCTCTTTGAACCTTGAGATGCTATCAACAGGTTGAGCTTCTCCTTGGTTTTGTATTCAGCAGGATGTGTACTGGCTTTCTCTACTGAAATGTTCTGCCTGTTCATGTTCATAAGCCTTTATTTTCTTTTTTTCTTTTCCTTTCTCTGGTAGCATTTATTCACTTGGTATCGTTCCAGTTGTTTGTCTACGTATACAATAATGGAAGAGCAAGCAGGGTTCATGTCTCCAAAAGCATTTCACCTTTCTTAGAGCTGTATTGCAGCTCTATTGGTCTAGTAAAAATATTAACTCTCTAATACAACACACCAGAGACAATATTTCTGCTAGAAAAACTGACAGTGAAGAGGGAAAAGATTGTCCATCTTCTTGCTATTTGTTGATACCTTTTACTTTGCCAATTTCTAGAGTCTGGTGTTGTGTGAGCATTGGTGTAAATCTACCTTAATGCAGAAATATAGTTTTTGCTTTTGAAGGTGTCACATTTTCTTGGGTTGGGCTTGAGATTAGAGTATCCATTCTGATATGGCTTTTCATGCTAAACTAATGAGCAATGTGCTTGTGTTTTGTTTCAATAATACACTTACTGTGCAATACTTGTGTCTATTGTTAAATGTATTTTAAGTTATTTTTTAACTATAAATACAAAGTGAAGTATTTTGAAAGTCATCCATCGGTAGGGAAACCATAGACCAGCCACTTTCCAGATTGCTTTGAACTTCTTTCAGTTGTCTGATTGTAGCCACTTAGTGCCTCATCAGATGTCCCAGTATATTCCATCTGGCTTCCACTCAGGAGGGTCACGGTTATCTAATTCACAAAAGGGCACTTACATTTTGATGCTTTAATTACAAATTTGTCCCTTCGTAGCTGCCAGAAGAGCATTTTGTCCTTGCTGGTGGAGCACTGGAAGAGGTTGCCCAGGGAGGTGGTTGAGGCCCCTTCCCTGGAGATATTCAAGGGGAGGCTGGAGGAGGCCCTGGGCAACCTGGTCTAGTTGGGGGTGTCCCTGCTGACTGCAGGGGGGTGGGACTGGATGACCTTTGGAGGTCCCTTGTGGCCTGGACTTTTCTATGACTCTATGAAGTAAAGCTAACCCTGAACAACTGAAAAAATTTATCTGCAAGAAACTCGGTGGGTTAGAATTAATTTCTCTCTCCCATACTTGTGTTTCTTGAGGAGTCTCTGACCTTTCTTGAACATGCAAAATCCTGAGCTGGGAAGAAATATTTGAGCAATTTAATCTAAAAACAGGTGGGAGAGGTAAAGTAAATTCTGTGGAACTTCCTTGACGTTTTCAGTCAGCTATTCTTGTCTCAACAACGTGTGCCTGTGTCACCAGCAAAGCAAGGTTTTATGCTCTGTTCCCTTTGGGGTTGATGTGGCCTCAGATGACAATCCTGGAAGCAGAACTCTGAAACTCTGGGTGATACAGAGAACAACAGAAAAATGAAGGGATGTCACAGGTGCCCAACTTCTGTATCGCCTTTGTATGCAAAATTCAGTGCAAAGGATTTTTTGCACTAGATGAGACAAAATTATTCATGCAGCGGGTAGACTGACCTCTGAATTGTTTTGCCTGTAAATGAACTTGTACTTTATATACACAGAGGAAGGAAATTACCTTTATAAACAATGGCAGAATCACTGACCTGAGGGCCTGACCACTCTCCCAGTAAAGTCATTCTTCCCAATATCTAACCTGAACCTCCCCTGCTGCAACTTCAGACCATTTCCTCTGCTCCTGTCATGATTCCCTTGGGAGAAGAGGCCAACACCCACCTCTCTACAGCCTCCTTTCAGGGAGTTGTAGAGGGCAAGGAGGTCTCCCCTCAGCCTCCTCTTCTCCAAACTCAACATGCCCAGTTCCCTCAGCCTCTGCTCATAGGACTTGTTCTCTAGAAGTAGTACTTTCTGTTTTATAGAAGTTTGTTGGGTTCATTGGTATTATACAGCACACAAGGTAAATATATTCCAAACTACCAGGCACTGTCTCCGATAAGTGCCATTTTGGGACCTTGACTTCAATGTGTGATCCTGTTTGTGATATGCTAATCTTCTCACCTGCAGCCGTGAAACTCAGCTTGTCGTGGCTGGTAGAGACCTCGGGGGACTTCTTAGTCACATTCCAACTCTTAGGCATCATACCTAGAGTATCTGTCCCTGACACGTTTGAACTGCGGTTAAGCATTTAATGAAGGAATTCAATCGCATTTTCAAGTAGCTTGAGACCGTTTTGACCGCCATTACAGTCAGAAGGCTCTCTGTAAACTCAAGCTGAATCTTCTTCCTGCCTCCCCTGCAGTTGTCACAGGAAAATAAAAATGGCCCTTTAGTTTTTCCAGTCCTTTATGTTTTCCTAAACAGTTTTTCTATTCCCTCATAGTGTTCCCTTTTCTGGAAGTCAAACCCACCCCATTCCTGTTGGCTGTATTTTAGAAGTCCCTAATCCATTCTGATTGCTTTCTGTAAACTATTATTTGTTTGTCTACTCCTTAATAACAGATTTTTGGTCAATGTTTGCATTGTTGACTGCTCTTTACATTTATTTCAAATCAGAACCTTTCTTTTTTTTTTTTTAATTTTTCCCCTTTTGTTTTTTTAATTCCTGAATGATCTATCACTTCCCTGTGTTGGATTTTCATTTACTAAGGTAAAGGTTATGTACTTGGGAAAAAATAATACCTGTCTTGGTACATACGTTTTTTATAGTTTGCCTGAAACCACACAATCTTTGTTTCCCCATTATTTGTACCTCCTTGAATCCTTGTAGTTAGTCTGAACTTGAAACAGAAATGATAGAATTCTGCAAAAGTTACGCTTTTAAAATGTCTGTTGAAAGCTGAAAGCAAGTCTGGGTACTTCTTGCAGTATTTCAGATATCTAAATTTTCTACTTTCCTCTTTTAGTTATAATCCAGTGTTTAGCCTTGACCAAAGGCAAAACAAAAGTGCTGTAAAAGGTGTGTCTAAGGAAAAAAAAAGTCTTTTCATGTTGTTACGATTAAGGATGAATGTAGTTGCATTGGACACTGTGTAGATAAACATCCCACACCAACATTTGCTGATGATGCAAACTAGGAGGGGTAGAGGGGCCCTACAGAGGTATCTGGGTAGACCAGAGAGCTGGGCAATCACTGGCCATATGAAATTTCCCAAAAGCACATGCCGGATTCTGCATCTGGGACAGGTTAATCCTGCTTAAATGTACAAACTTGGGGACAAGAGGCTGGAGAGCAGCCCCATGGAAAGAGATCTAGGGGTTTGGGTTGATGACAAGTTGGATATGAGTCAACAGTGTGCCCTGGCAGCCAATAGAGCCAACTGTGTCCTGGGATGCATCAAGCACAGCATCGACAGATAGCCAAGGGAGGTGATTGTCCTGCTCTACACCGCACTGGTGAGGCCCAACCTGGAGTACTGGCTGCAGTTTTGGGCACCTCAATATAAGGACATCAGACTATTCATCAAACAGAGTAAAGTTCATTCTAAGAAAAACATCACTGTCGGTTGGTTGGGGTTTTTTTGTAGTTTGCCCTGTCAACAAAATTAAACTTATTAGATCTTCTAAAGAAGAAGGATCAGCAGCTAAGGCTGCTGAGGTAGAGGCCCAGCCTAAATGAGGAACATATAACTGAAATTCACTGAAAACCTAATGTCAGTATCAAGTGGAAAATACTGATGCTGGAGATAATTCCCCCAAATGGTTAAGGTCTGTTTGCTTTTATGTAATTGCATTTTTTTGGGTCTTTTTTCTCCCCAGGTAGCAGCGGCTGGAGGACGTCTCAAATTTACAGTCTCATATGACTTCACAGAGGAAGAAGAGACAGTTCAATTGATGGTTCAATCTGATGTCATCATAGAGGTAAAGTGATTGTATTTGCAGCCACCAACAAAAAAAAAATAAAGGAAAGAAAATTGCCCACTTCTTTCGATGTTCAGCATGAAGCCTAATGGCTGAGGACAAAAACCAGCAGGGTGCATGTACTTTCAGATAATTTATGGTATTAGAAAATGGACATCCTTTAGAGAATAAAAATCTTCAGTATCTCAAGGAGCCTCTGGTAATACTGCAGTAGCTTACAAAGCTATATTCTTCCTGTTCATCGGGAAAAATGAAGAAATCCTTGTGTTTACATTGGAGAGAGATGGATTTGATGGATGGACCACTTTGTGAATAAGTAGTTGGCTGTCTGGCCACACTCAAAACAGTTGCAGTCAACGGCTGAATGTCCAGGTGGCAAGCAGTGAGGTGTAGAAACCCTCAGGGGTCAGTACTGGGACCAGTCCTGTTTAATATCTTTGTTGACAACATGGAGAATGGGACTGAGTGCACCCTCAGCAAGTTTGATGACAACACCACACTATGGAGTGTGGTTGACACACTAGAAGGAAGGGATGACATCCAGAGAGACCTGGACAGACTAAAGAGGTAGACCCTCATGATGTTTAGCAAGGCAATCCTAAGCATGAATACAGACTAGCAGAGGATGGATTGAGAGCAGCACTAAGGAGAATATCACTAAGCAGAGCAGCACTAAGCACTAAGCAGCACTTGGTGGATCAGAAGCCAGCAATGTGCACTGGAAGCCCAGAAAGCCAACTGCATCCTGGGCTACACCTAAAGAAGTGTGGCCAGCAGGGCAAGAGAGGTGAATCTACCCCCACAGAGACCCCACCTGGAGTACTGCATCTAGTTCTGGGGCTCTCAACGTGGGCATGGATGTGTTGGAGTGGGTACAGAGGAGGCCACAAAGAGGGCTGGAGCCCCTCTGCTGTGAGGACAGGCTTAGAGAGTTTGGGGGGTTTCAGCCTGGAGAAGAGAAGGCGCCGGGGAGACCTTAGAGCCCCTTCCAGCACCTAAAGGGACTGCAGGAAGACTGGGGAGGGACTCGGGGATGGGAGCCATAGGATGAGGGGGAAGGGTTTGGCAGTGAAAGAGGGGAGATTGAGATGAGATCTGGGGAAGAACTTGTTTGGTGTGAGGGTGGTGAGAGCCTGGCCCAGGTTGCCCAGAGAAGCTGTGGCTGCCCCATCCCTGGAGGGGTTCAAGGCCAGGCTGGATGGGGCTTGGAGCAACCTGGTCTGGTGGGAGGTGTCCCTGCCCAGGGCAGGGGGTTGGAACTGGATGATCTTGAAGGTCCCTTCCAACCAAAACCAGTCTATGATTCTATGAAATAAAATAATTGTTTGTTTGAGGTAACACTTTTACATTCTTTCAGCAGACCTGGGTTTGTGCAGCTCAGCATTGGACAGATTGGCTTTTTGCCCAAGCCATGGCAGTAGGTTTTAGCTGAATAACCCAGACTTTCTTTTGCACTGACTTTCAGCTGTATCAGGAAAGCCCATTTCAGTGTTATTGAAAGTGAATGAATGTTATTCCTGATATTTATTATTCTTGTAAAATATATTATTCAGTAAATCCTAGGCCCCAGCTGGCTACAGATAAAGCTTTTTTCCTGGCTTTTTTTTTCCCAAATTTAAATGTCTCTATCCAGGGAGGTGACTTGAGAATCAGCGCTCCAAAAGAAGGGATTCACCTGGCGCCTTCTGAAGAGCACACTGAAGAAACTGTGCTGAAACCAGAGTCTTTCTTTCTGCATGGCACTGACGTTCCTGTCAGCAGGAGGGAGTTCATGACTATCCTTGCCAACGTGAAGAGGATCCTCATCAGAGCCACATACAGCTATGAGTTGAATGCCATCTACAGGTGATCGCGGGAAACGGGTCTGTTTGTTAGTGGCAGAATCTCCAAATACTCGTTTTCTGTCGTCAGAGAATTAAGCTGATGTAATTTAAACCACGTACATTTATTACCACGAAATCCAGAGCACACATTTAAGCTTTCAAACATTTGTTAGTATTGTCTTCGTTTTGGGTAGGCAGGAGGAGAAGAGGCAACAGAAAAAAAACCAGCCTTGTAAGAAAATGAAATCACATTCACGATTAAGGCGTAGTTCTCTCTATATATTTATTTGGGAATACTGTAATTCCCATGCATATGGTAAATCATGGAGTGCAGTAACAACATGTGGAAGTAAGAGATGATATATTGCTTATATATTGTTTTACCCATTTAATGAGAATACAGGGCCACGTTAACAGTGGACCAGAGAACAATATCCTAAGTCTCTAAGCTGTAAAAGCGGCTTGAGGGAAGTTTTCTATGTTTTTAATCAGTACCACACACAGAAATGGCTAATCCCAAGGCCTTTCCCTTGATTCATCTCAGGTTGCTGCCTGGACCACTGAAAACCGCTGATTTACAATGTGAACTCTTCTGAGTTCTTGTGGTAAAATGAAAGACATGTTCTGTGAGATGACACAGTCGTTCAGTGCACTTGGACCCGAAACTCTCACCTTGCATTTAAAATTTTCAGGAGAGAGGCTGTCTTCTGGCACACCTGGCCCATGTGCTCATGCACTTATGAAAACGACAGTATATTATATTTATACCTAGGTGGCATAAATAATATTTTTGAAACGTGCCACAGAATTGATTGTGCAGTAGTTTTCTGCTCACAAGGCATGAAACCTGAAACGTTCTCTAACCTACACCTCGCTTGATTCAGCAGCACAAGTCAATTTGGAATGGAGGGAGCTGATGGCACGTTAGTGATTATTTGCTGACAGCAAAGATGCAGTTTTTTGTTACTGTGAAATTTCTTAAGCAATCCAACCATCATTTGAATACTTAGGTAATTAAACTACATCCTAAATTGAAAGGCAGGTTGTGTCAACAGCACACAGCTTTCTGATTTGAGCTGTGGCAGTTTACATTTTTTCCCTGCAAAAAGAACTCGTGTTTCTTCAATCTCTTTCTTTTTCTGTAGTTAATTAGTATGTACTACCTCTCTGTAAATAAGTCTGTGAATCATAACTAGCTTGGGTTTCAGCCAAACTGTTTCCCTCATCTGCTCACTTGGTCGTCAGTCTGGCATCTCCTTGCATCCAGTTTGAAACCCTTTCATGGCCCATCACCTTCCTCCACAAACCACCAGCCAGGGCTCACCTCACTGTGAGCAGACCATGGGAAGTTGTTAATGCCCAGCTCACAGCTGGGACTGGTGGGAGCTCAGTGAGGGCTGTTCCTCCGCTCCGTTCCCATTCAACTGAAATTGAAAAAGATTAGAATTTTCCAAACTAAAGGAGCCCAGGAGCAATTTTTAGCTGAACGATAGAGGCTTTTACACTACGCTATTTTAAAGGAGATATGTTTGATTGACTTTGTCTGGGCCAAAAGTCTGACTTTGGGAAATGTCAGTGGTTTACATGTGTACCTACACTTGCCCTAGAATGAGAAGGGGGGCTCTCCTCAAACCCCACTTTGGCTACGCAGCTAAAATCTGCAAATAAAAAGTGAATTGCTGGACATCTGCTGGGTCCATCTTGCCTCTGCTGTGGAACAGTGGGGGTGGGATGGAACAGATGCCCTCTGGGTGATAACATGGAGCTCAGGTCAGCACAAGCATGTGGAACAGGGACAGTCATGAATAAGAGGTGACAGACCTTTGGGAGACTGCACCACCGCCTGCATCCCAGATGGCTGCTTCACCATTTGGCCATGTGGGACCTCACTGTTTTGTACTTTTGGTCACATTCAGCCTTTGGAACATTTTAGTGGCGTGTCATAGATAACTTTCCAAAGACATATATTGGAAATAAACTTCAAGAAGAGCTCCAGGACAAACCCTTTATGGTTGGCAGGTTTGTAGGCACCATCTTCTAGATGCAGCCACATTAAAATTGGGAATGTTGGTCCCTTAAAGAGGGTGGTTTAGTAGAGAGTTAAGGGTAGGGACTGAAGTAATGTTAAAGAGTACCTTTTTTTGTGGAGAAATAGTTTTATATTACTGGTAGCTGACCCTAGAGGTCTCTTAGCAGAGAAGAATGCAAAGGTTTCTGTATCACTGTGACAGCCATCAGCACGTCCAGAGGTCTCTGGAAATAGTTTTCTCTAAACACATTGAGTGCTCTAAGGGTGCTCGTTGCAGTTTAGGGTGACAGAAGAGAGGGTGGGAAATTCCAAACACAATTAACTGAATTGGATTTTTCCTCTTTGATTGAACTGGAGGAATCGTAGTTTCTCCCATCAGGGTGGGATTTACTGGGTAGAGTTAATCTCCTCAGAAGATTGTGCGCTTGCACTCACATGATGTAGCAGCAACAGCATCTACTGCCAAAAAAAGTAGTGTGGAGCTAAGCCTTAGTAGATAAACAGGTAGGAACTAAGAGGTTTTTATTGCCTTTTAAACAGGTATGTGTGGTGGACAGATGGGTACTCCGCCGAGAGAGTGAAAAGGGTCTGGCAGAGAGACAGAAATGTTACAGGGTTATTAGATCCTTCATGAATGACAATTTCTGCCTCAAAGCATCAGCAGAATTAAGCAACATACTAACTAGAGATTGCTACACTAAGCAACCTGTTCATTTAAATATTGAAAGTTTTCAAAAAGGATAATCACACCACCTGTGTAAGGATTTCCAAGGGTGCTATTAGAATTTGTGTTTGAGAGGAGACCAGAATGGAGGCATTGTAAGATTAAGCAAATTTCTTGCAGTCCTGTAGAAAGAGATTTAAAAATTCAGGGGAGTTGTGTCCAGTTAGCAAGAGCCTTAACTTAAAGATTAGATTTTTACCCTTGTTTAGTTTAACGTACTGGAAACATTAGATAATCAGTAGCATTTTCAAGTAGTTACTGAAGAATATTAAGGCAGTAATCACAGAATCACAGAATATCAGGGATTGGAAGGGACCTTGAAATGGTGACTTTGACTCGAGCATGCTTTTGATTACCTTTTTTTAGGGGTCATTTTAAGCTTAGAATGATGTTATTGCTCTATGGCATAATTAGGAAGCGTTCTCAAATGAGTGGGCCTTCATTTAGGTGACCGAGTAGGTTGAGAACGCAGAAATCCAACAATCTGCGTTTAAATCAAGACCGTGCTCAGACGTGACAGATCTTCCAAACGACTGCAGTTAAGTCCATCTGTGGTAGAAGCAACAGGCCAGGAAAAGAGAGCTCCCTCTTATAATTTTGTTTAACCTGCTGTTATTAGCTTGTGCTTCAAAGAAAGTTGAGTAGTGCTGTTTCTTCAGGTTTAATATTCAGAGCGGTCAGTGATGGTAGATGTTGTAGACACGCAGGTGGGCACTGGAAATAGTGGCACCAAAGAGAAGGCATTGCTGGCAGCCACACATGGAATTGGTGCCAGATGCAAGAAGAAGAGGGAAGGAAAGGCAAAGGGCTTTCTCCCAGATCCAAAATTGGTTTCAAGAACAACGAGCCATGATTGGGTCCGTACTTCATGTGCCTTCTGTAGCTGATGTGATTCGGATGCCTCACATAGCAGCCAGTAAACTGTGCTGATACCGCCTGAAACGTCCCCTTCCCTTTTAATCTTGTTTGTTTTTAGAAGTCAACAGTTGCCTGCTGACAGTAACAGTCAGCTTAAATATTTGGTCTCAATGTCGAATCTCAAATTGTTCATGCGTCTCAGGGATCCAGTGCCCCATTACTGCCAGCATTATGTATTTTAATGAATGCAGAATGACATCGAGGAATCAAAATTGCAACATCAAAATGGGAGAAAAAAAATAAAATAAATCACTGCAGCTTTCTCCACTGAGTAACTGTTAATGCTAAAAACTGCTAAACACATTAAAATCCCATTTAGCAAATAGCAGAACGTAATGAAAATTGGAACAATTCAGTGAATACAAATGTGAGATAATACTGGGCAGATTGTTTCTGTGTGGAAGTGCTTCTCTTTGTTCCAAGATCTGAGCTGAGGGGAAACTAGCAGTAGTTAGAAGGATTAATAAAATTTGGCTTTTACTGGTAATTTGTTTCTTCGTTTACAGATTTTTTTCCCCTTAAATTGCTGAGATTTTTTTACTCTTAAAGTCATCACCATTTGATGTTTAATACCCTTGAGATTGGTTATCTTATTGTAAAGAAAACTCAAAAGGCTGATTGCAAAATAAGCGTGCACCAACGGAGCAACAGGGGAAATAGTGAAAGATGAGAGAGGTCTTGCTGAAGGTCTGGATAGGAACATGGACGTGTCCCTTAAAAGAGTTTCAAGAACCTTTTACAGAGGTTCTAGTGTCAACAAATGAGATTCAAGCTGCATAATCCACACCAGTAGTCCCTCCAAAGTCCAGTCATATCCTGGTGATGGTAAAGTTTCTGTTTTTCTGAAGCTCCCATCCCAATTTCAGAAATATTCCCTTTTTTCCCCTTACCTTTTATGTCTGTCTTGTTGAGAGTAATCACAAAACTGAGTGGGAAAACATCCCATCTAAAGCTTTCCTTTAACCTTTCCTTCAACTGCTGCAGTAACAACAAAATATTTGTCTTGGATGTTTCCTGATCCAAGGTCATACAAATAATTTTCAGGAGTTTTTGGCAGTCAAAAGATAAATGCCTTAGTACAGAGGGAAAAAAAGTTTGTCTTACACTTTCCAAAGACAATTAAGTGTATTTTAACAAAATGCATGTTGTGATGGAAAGGTATTTTCTGGTAAAAAAGACCTCGGAAGAAGCTTTTCAAGTATCTCTACTAACTGAACTCTCTGAAGATTGCTGGGTGAAAATAGCAGTCACTGAGTCTCTGGAATGCCTTAATATTCCTTCTGGATTCTCATAAGAGTTAAATCCCCAAATCCCAATTTCTTTCCCCAAATGGATACTCTTGAGATAAACTACGTCTGTTTTGCCTGTTACCTGTAAGATTAACAAGAGACTCTCTTTGTCCCTCTCATCATACTTCCATGGGTTTTAACATAAAAAGTCATCTTCAGTGTTTGGGTGGACAGTAGCAGTTCAGCCCATGTCTAACAGTTATTCTTTAAGGGCAATTGCACATAGAATAGAAAATTCTCCAACTCTGACTTCTCTGCCATTGGTGAAACCGAGGTTTGTGGGAGGAGATTTCCTTTTTCTTTCCTCTACATACCTTTTTCTTTCATACATGTAATTTTTAGATCCTCCTGGACGGAACTGCAATCTTTTTTCCCCAGTCAGATCTCCAGAACAAAAATATCATATAACCAAAAGTTAGTAATACAATATTTTAGAAAGCTTGAGTAGTGTTTTATAAATTTTCAAGATGCTGCTTAGTGTTAAATTTGCTATATATGCAGCTGCAAGTCGGCACATGTGGTTACAGGTCAAGAATAGCCTTCTGTCTACTCTTACAGCGCTGTGAGAGGTTGAAAATCTATTTTTAACACTGTCTGTCTGACCTGAGTCTTCCTCACATGATGGACAAAAATAGTAACAAGACGTGTAGTTCAGGAAGAAATAGCTTAATATGAAAACCTCCTTATTTTTAAACAGGAAAACATAAACAAGTCTCTGCACATCACTCTGCACTGTTTGTTGCATCCAGCTGCACGAATACTTTCATCAAATTTGCTCTTTTAACTCTTTCCTTTCTCTTCCATCCAGACTGAGGAGCGTTAGCATGGAGGCTGCTGACCGCGCCGCGGCCGGGAGAAAGGTGGCGTCCACGGTGGAGTTATGTGACTGTCCCCCGGGGTATGGTGGCACCTCCTGTGAGGTGAGTGTCACCACGCAGTGGAGATGACTTGTGCCAGCACTTGGGATAGTTGGAAGTAACTGCTGGCCCCATGTCAGTAAAAAACAGTAGAAAATAATAAGACAGTCCAATCCCGTTAGGAATTTGATATAACTTGTCTAGTGACCTTCATTTCTAGGTGATGGCTCATTCTGTTTGATGATATTTGAAGTTCTACACCTCTGTCGTGATTTCTTAGTTATGAAAAGGCATTTCTCTTACTAAATGGAACATGAAGGCAGCATTTGTACTCTTCAGCCAATTGATGCTCCAGATGCATGAAACAGAAGGGAAATGGCAGTTCTCTGACCTGTGCACAACAAAACCCCATCAAATTATCTGAGTTAAAGTGGTTGAGTTTCCTCTTCTCTGTTCCCAGGGCTTTGCCATTTCCCTTGGAGCCTTTGAGGGTCGCGTGTGTGTTCTCGTGAGGATCGTTTCACTCCAGTTTGGCCCTGTTACAGCTAATCACATACACACGGGCTCAGAAAATACCCACTTTCCTCACAAAACCATTAGTGCACACAGAACGTGTTCACACAATTGTACCTGTGATTAACTGCCTCCTGTGGGCGTAGCTTGGGGTAAGGAGAAGCCAAAAAAAAAGACAAAAAAGAAGGCTTTGCCTTTAAGGAAATAGTTTCAAACACCAAGATGCTCTGCTTCATGAAACTCCAAACAGTATGCCATTTACACGGGCACTCTAAGCACTTGCTTGTCAGCTCGCTTTTTCTTTCAAATCTTCCGTGCTTATATGTGATATTTAGGGCTTAGAGTCTAGTTTCATGCCAAATGTGGTCGCTTGTTGCCGGGGCTGGATAAACTAATGTAGAAAGAAGGCCTGAAGGAATTAAGGGATATTCCTATCACTTCCAGAACGGTACAGACAGAAAAAGCAACTGAAGAAGAATGTTGCCTACCCTGGCTGAGAAATATTTTTGGAGTCTGACTGTTGTCTGTCTGTCCAATTACTTGAAGAAAAAAGATGGATGAAGTGTCATCCTGCTTCACGGGTTTTCTTACTTGTCCATTTTCCCTCTCCATTCAGATTGAGGTGCGATTTCCCAGAATGCAGTTGGAAAGGCCCTGATTGCAGATGTTTCAATATCTATTTTTGTTGTAGAAGCTGAAGATCTTGGGTAGAATTTCTGCCGTGGTGTTGCTGAAATTCTCTGTCCACCCTTGTGTCTTTTAATGCCAAACCTTCTCTCCAATTCAAAACAGTCCTGAAATGTGATATATGCTTAAGATCACGTCCCCCAGTAGAAAGTACATGTATAAATAACTGCAAATTTAAAGTCTCTGTGCACAGTGGTGGGCATGGACACTCTTTGATTCCTGCCCTGGCTGAGTGTGAGCTGCAGACTAAAGGTTGAACTAAACCTTATTGTAGTCCCTACATCAGAGGGCTGGAGCCCCTCTGCTGTGAGGACAGGCTGAGAGAGTTGGGGGTTTCAGCCTGGAGAAGAGAAGGCTCCGGGGAGACCTTAGAGTCCCTTCCAGCACCTAAAGGGACTCCAGGAGAGACAGGGAGGGATTCTGGATCAGGGAGGGGAGCCATAGGACAAGGCAGAAAGGTTTGATACTGAAAGAGGGGAGACTGAGCTGAGATCTCAGGAAGAACCTGAGGGATAATGCTTTTAAATTGAAAGATGGGAGATTTAGATGAGATACCAGAAAGAACTTCTTTGGTGTGAGGGTGGTGAGAGCCTGGCCCAGGTTGCCCAGAGAAGCTGTGGCTGCCCCATCCCTGGAGGGGTTCAAGGCCAGGCTGGATGGGGCTTGGAGCAACCTGGTCTGGTGGGAGGTGTCCCTGCCCAGGGCAGGGGGTTGGAACTGGATGATCTTGAAGGTCCCTTCCAACTCCAACCTTTTCCTTCCAAGACTGAAGGCCAAGAAGATATGATAAACTTGTGCATCAGCCCACTTTTCCCGTGTCCTCTCACTGAATTTCAAAGCATTTTGGACAGTTCAGAAATGGCATTTGACAAAGCTGGTTTATCTTACGATAACACCAAAAGAGGTAGAAGTTTTAGTGTCTCTGCCTTTATTCACTGAATTCGTTTCTCATGAGTCTTTTGTAGCAGAGGTTCAACATTGATTACACATTGGACAGTTCTGGTTGGTAGAAAAAAAAAACCAGGGGAAGCATTTTAGTGCTCTGAGGAGATGGTTGTGCTTTTTATAACAAGGACAAGCAAGGAAGAAAGCAGCCAACAGTGAAGTTTTAGATTTCCAGGCAAATTAGTACTTGATAAAGTATGAAAGGCAAATTGAAAACGTGGATATTTTTGGGATACCATATTCATTAATTCTGGATACTTTTGGCTTTGTCCAACACTTCTTCCACTTTCAACGTAGCAGAGTTTCAGTTTTTAATTGATTTTCTGCTGCTTTTCCATTTCATTTTCTCTTCTTAATTTAATTTATGTGTTTGTTTTCTGCATATTGATGTTATGGTACATGGGATAGAAGCCACAGGACTAAAAACAACCTTTATTTACTTACTTTCTTGATGATGACATTTTGTCATGATCTGTTTTCAGAAGGCGACCAATCCCATTTCAAATCCAGTCTTTCTTTTGAGACTATTCTGTTACACAAATTTGAATTAACTTTCTGTAAGACTCTAATCAAATAAAATTGTGATGTCTCTGCTAGTGTATCTGAGAACTGAACACGCCATTGCATAAGCAGAGGTAAAGCAGATCAGATTTTAAATTTGAAAAACCAATTGGGCTCATTTGTGACAGTCTCTTTGCTCTGCTCACGTGGATCTTTTGGCGTTTATTTGTCACATCTAATTGCTCTTCTCCACCAGATTTGGTCCCTTGCTACTGACTCTTTACTTCCTTTGTGGAAGAAGCTGTGTTGAACGTGCATCACTGATAGTCAAGAACTTTCCTGACTTCTTTCAAGGTCCCTTCCAATCCCTGAGATGCTGTGATTCTGTGATTCTGAATGTGGCATCATTTCTTTTCTTATGATCCCGATCTGTAATCTTTTATTTTAGTTGTAACCTAAGCCATGTCTAAGTCCTTAGAATTAGTGACCTGTAGAGCCTTATGTTGCTCAATATCACGGATACCTGTGCACGAGATCATTCTTTTCAGAATCATTGAAAGAGGAAAAGGATTTATAGATTTCACAGAACCACAGCATCTCAGGGATTGGAAGGGACCTTGAAAGCTCATCCAGTCCAATCCCCTGCCGGAGCAGGAACACCCAGAGCAGGTCACACAGGAACGTGTCCAGGTGGGGTTTGAATGTCTCCAGAGAAGGAGACTCCACAACCTCTCTGGGCAGCCTCTGCCAGTGTTCCCTCACCCTCACCCTGAAGAATTTTTTCCTCCTCTGTTCCAGCTTGTACCCATTGCCCCTGATGCAGAAAGGGGCAATGTTTCTGTCTTTGTGCAGGAACAGTTTAGGCAGCTGCATCTCATGCCAGAGGAAAAAAAATAGGGCCATTTCTTTTATCCTGTGCTTCTCTTCTTGATTTTAAAACTCTGGATTTTAATTTCTAGTATTTATGGGTTTTGTTAGGTTGAAAAGAGGGAAAAATAAGGATGATGTCTCAGGTTTTGGAATGGATTTTTAAAGAATAATTTCAATTAATCTTCAGATTATTTACACATTTTGCAGGAGTAAGCTTATTTTTATAAAGAAGATTGTTTTCCTTGCCTTTTTGGAGAGTGCATGTGAAGGGGGAGGATTTTTCTTAATTTAATGATACTTTCAGTATTCTATTGCTGCAAAATTTTCTCTTTGTGTTACGTAGGTGTTTTCAAAGGTCAACACTCTGTTGTGTACTTTTTTATATTACACAAAATGCATGGGTCACATGAGCAGTCTTATTGAGGAAAGAGAGTCTGCAAAATCTGTAATGCCATTTGTGAGATACCTAGCAAGGAAGACTGCTGCTTGGCTTCTTATTATGAAGCAATTGAAGGGCTGAATTTTCGCTGGTGAATCACAGTTGTACAGTCTCACATTTTCTAAGGAAAAACTGGTCATGCGTTTAATACTGATCTGAATTTCACAATAAAAACAAATAAAATCACATAAAATCACAGCACCTTCTTAAAGGGAAATGACTATACTTTGTCTTTAAGAAGCACAATTTGTAAATGGAAAGGTGGCTTTGTTTTCAGACTGTGCTTTCTTTCAGCGTAGCCCGTCGTTAGACTCCAAACAAGAAAGAGTAAAAGGTATTTTAATCGCTTTTTGCAGCTGAACTTCTCAGAAACAGTGTTTGTTGTTTTGGGGGTTTTCTTCCCTCCTCCTCTCTTCTTCAGTATTTTGCCTTCTGGCTATTCTTCAATCTGTACCTCTTGCTTTGATGCTGTCATACTCCAGTTCTTCATTTCTCTGCTTTATTTTACCATTTCAGAAGAATGATCAAGTTAAGGCTCCCTCTAATCTCTCTCCTGCCAGTAAGGCTGAGGTCAGTGCAAAGCCATAGCGCCAGGAAGAACATCTTTCTAGAGAAATGTTGGTATTTTCCTTAACTGCAGAAGCATGTTTTTGTGTGTGCAAGCACCAAATTCAACAGTATTTTTAAAATCACATCTCTTTCCCCGTTCAAGTGAGAGTTTAACTTTTTAACCTAATTTGTCTTGCAGTCTTGCTGGCCCCGACACAGGCGTGTGAATGGCACGATTTTTGGTGGAGTCTGTGCTCCATGTACCTGCTTTGGCCACGCAGAGCTGTGTGATGATATGACGGGGGAATGCCTGGTAAGTGTCACTGCAGGAAACTTGATGGGCACGTCCAACATCAATTCGATGTATCCGTGCAATTGAATTAACGACCTCTGAGACCTGAAATACCCAAGGAGGAAAAAAAAAAGAGCAGTTAACAGAAAAGATCTTGAACTGTTGCTGAACTTAAGGATTCCCTCACGCCGAGATGTGGTGGCTTCTACAGTTAAACAAAAGGGATTTTTTATTCACATAGGGTTTATGTTTTGAAATGGATTCAACAGTATAAAGTACAGCATGCAGAAAGCGGCAAATATATCAATAATCCTGCAAAATTATTCCAACCTGGCTTGTATTAGAAATAGTGTGACCAGCAGAAGTAGGGAGGTGAGTGTCCCCCTGTCCTCAGCACTGGGGAGGACACCCCTTGAGGACTGTGTCCAGTTCTGGGCACCTCAACACCAGAGAGATCTGGAGGGGCTGGAGCGAGTGCAGAGGAGGGCAACGGAGCTGGGGAAGGGCCTGGAGAGTAAATCTTATGGAGAGAGAATGAAGGAGCTGGGAGTGTTTAGTTGGAGGAAGAGGAGGCTGAGGGGAGNTACCCTGCAGTGTATTTAATTTATAGTATGAAGCAGGTAAGTTTGCAAATTCGGTTCTAGTATGACAAGAAGATACTGTTAATGGCTTCTTCCATCTAAATTCCTACTGAACATTGAAGAATGGAAGAAATTCCGTAAAAAACACTTAATAAATTGGACTTTAAAAATAATAAAATAATATGATTGTGGCTAAATCAACTTTTTTTTTTTCCTTACAGGCAGTGGAGAGTAGTTTCCTTCTAATTTAGCAATTAAATCTGTAATATTTTCCATAGCAAGCCTACCAGCACACCACTGGGTGGGTGAATTATGCTGAATAGACTATTCTGATCAACTCAAGGGCATTTTTAGTTTCATATTGTGTGACATGGCATGAAGCTTGAAACAACATTTCTCATTTCATTAGTCTTGCAGAAACACAATTTGAGCCAGTGCCAATTTAGTGGGATATCATACTCTCATTTCCCGGCAGAATTTCGAGCAGACTCTGTATTGTGTGCATGTTTCTAAATGTTCCCTTTTATTTCCGTAAGAAGAAGCTGCTGGGAAAAATCCAAAATGAAAATTCAGGCTTTTTTTTCAATGTAATTTGGCACTTAGAATTATCACTGGTCTTCCTGTTTTGTCCATACAAGATGTTTAATTGCACTGAGGTGCAAAACAAGATACCCTTAATGTGTGGATCAGTGAATTTTTCAAATTGCTTTTTCATGAATAGAAGCTTAAAATGATTCTCAAATTTAATTATTCTGTGAGCCTTAAAGAAGTACCTGGGATGAAAACCAGGGATGACACGACAGTCACATTTTGATTCCTTCACGTACGTGCAGTGAAAATGTTAATTGTGAGGGTAACACAGATTTGTGTTTCTCAACAAAGATAAAACCGAACTGCATAAATGACTGCAGCCTCCAGCTTCGACGTCTTTAACATCAGTGTGGGATATAATCAATTAAGAGGAAAAAAAGGAAAGTGAGAATCCTGTTTAAGGTATATCCTAACTTTGACTGTTTTGCTTGGGGGTGCGAAGCCAGATGTGAGTTCTGAGGTTTTTGGCTTCTGTGTCTTCAAGTTTTAGCCCTTGCACAAGTTCCCTCTTCCTTTTTCCCTCGGCCAGGATGCGAGAGAAGGCTGTGCAGTTGCATGTTGTCCTGCTTTTGCACTTTTCAGCTGAGGTGAACCATGGGCTGAGACAGGGGAGCTCCCCTTTCTGATGGGCGCTGGGGTGAAGATAACGCGGCACCGACAGGGAAGTGGAAAATAACCAGTCGAAAATGCACTTTAATCTATACGTGTTATCAAGCATTCTTTATTTATGTGTTCTGTCTGAGCTTATACTAGATCATCCCATAAAGAAGAGGCGCACAGGGAGCTTAACATCAGTTCTGGATTTCCTTGCAGCTTGCTTTGAAAACACTGTAAGTGAAGTTAGATGGGTTAGTATCCACGCAGGCTATTAAATGCTGCTGTTCAATTTGGATCATAAGCCTTTTGAAGTGAAAGGGAGAGAAGTCTGAATGGTGAAAAAGAGAAATGTTTCACATCAAAGGCATTCTTTCTACTGAGGTTTACACAGCCTTTGGGCCGCCTTATTATTATTCATGGTGTTTTTTCAGTATTACAACAGACAATTTAGGCACCTAATTTACTGATATGATACTTCTTTTTGCTCTTCCTTAGCTTTGAAATGGAGTTGAAAAGCAGCTGAAATATGTTTTTGACTCATGATAAAAGCTCAAATCATCCGCTTCGACACGGGCCTGTATAAAAAGCTCATTTTCACGCGTATCTCGCAGTAACCTGCAAAGCCCTTTGATCCCTGCAGCAACCATATAGAGCTGCATGATCCATCGTTCTCGTTACCATTGTGATATACAAACTGCTTTTGGTACAGAGGGCAGGTTCTAACAGTCAGAAATCCTCTTTTGTAGTCTTACACACACACACACACACACACACACGTTTACTGTAGCTTTAGGAGGTTGGTTAAACCCAAACCTTGTGAAAAGCAAACACATTTCAAGGTGTTTCGTTCCGTGCAGAACATTCTGTTCCCGTTAGTAAGCCCAGAGAAAGCAGATATTTCTCCCCTAGTGTATGCCCGAGTTGCAAAGTGAGCTGTCCCCAGGGGCTTCTGTTTTGTATTTTATTCCTTTATGTGTTAAAAGCACATACTGTGTAGATTGAGGGCAGCATCCAAGCTACTGGCCACGTGCTTTAGTCAGTGTTCACCACAGCAGCCACTAAGAGCCTTCACCCATCTTCATGTGCACAGTCACAAAATGATAGATCCCAAGCTCAGTGCAGAACAGGCTGTACCACAACTGAATATTATGTAAAGCCTCTGCAACATCCTGGTTGCTTTTGGAACACCAAGAAAAGGGAATTATCCCTATAAGCCTGATATTAGGTAGTGTGAAAATGCCAGAAGAGCATATTCACGCTTCCAAAGATTCAATACCCAGAGAAGTTGTGGCTGCCCCATCCCTGGAGGGGTTCAAGGCCAGGCTGGATGGGGCTTGGAGCAACCTGGTCTGGTGGGAGGTGTCCCTGCCCAGGGCAGGGGGTTGGAACTGGATGATCTTGAAGGTCCCTTCCAGCTCTAAGCTTTCTGTGGTTCTATGATAATACCATTGTCTGGTCTAAATGGCCAGAGAATATAGTAAAATAGGCATCTAACACTAAAATAGCCACTAAAATAGTTTTTCTTTAACTCACCTCAACTGTCAGTGTCCCTGGCTGCCTCTGGGACAGATTTCCCGAGGAAGGGCAGCAGCCAAAGGCACTATCTTGGCACTCAGTCATACTCCCTGACTAAAGTTTTATTTTCATCACCAGCTTTCTGTCCTATTTCTTTCCATATTGATGCAATCAGCTGCACACAGAGCGAAGCAGGAGTGTATTTCAGTGTGAATTTAGGGTTCCTTGATACTGGGCATAAAAATTTCCATTTGGTTTCTTCAGAGATGGGGAGAGCTGGCTCGGTCGGAAATGGGCAAAACCACGTTCCAGGGCATCAGCCATAAAATCTTTGGGCAACAAGGTCTGAGTCATACATAAAATTTTGGACAAAACCAAATTGCACAGTCCTGCTTCCTCAGAGATTACCTAAGTGATGTTCAGTCGTGTTTGGAGATAAAAAAAGGTCTGGATAATTGATGCTTTTAAAATAATTTGAGATCCAGCACCTGGCATAAAGATTTGGGCATAAAATTGTTTCTGGACACAGTCTATGGATCTATGGAATGAGGCACTGATTTTACCAAACCCACTAGGTCAATATGTTAGATCAAATTGTCTTTCCAAGAGAATATAAAGGAAGTATAAAGGAAGGATAAAGTATAAGGAAGTATAAAAGAAGAATCTGGGGGTTCTGGTAGACACTAAACTATCCATGAGCCAGCAATGTGCCCTGGTGGCCAAGATGGCCAATGGAATCATGGACTGTGTAAGGAAGAGTGTGGCCAGTAGGTCAAGGGAGGCCATTCTCCACATCTACTCTGCACTGGTGAGGCCACATCTGGAATGCTGCACCCAGTGCTGGGCTCCCCAGTTTGAGAGACAGGGAACTACTGGAGAGAGTCCAGCGCAGGGCAACAAAGATGATGGAAGGTTTGGAGCATCTCCCTGATGAGGAAAGGCTGAGAGAGCTGGGACTCTTTAGCCTGGAGAAGAGAAGGCTGAGGGGAGACCTTCTTCATGCTCACAAGGATCTGAAGGGTGGGTTGGAGGAGGATGGAGCCGGACTCTTCCCAGTGGTTCCCAGTGACAGGACGAGGGACAACGGGCACAAGCTGGAACATGGGAAGGTCCATTCAAATATGAGGAGGAACTTGTTTGGGGTGAGGGTGTCAGAGCCCTGGCAGAGGCTGCCCAGGGAGGGTGTGGAGTCCCCTTCTCTGGAGACCTTCAAGCCCCTCCTGGATGCAGCCCTGAGTGATGTGCTCTGGGCAACCCTGCTTTAGCAGGGGAGTGGGACTGGGTGAGCTCTAGAGGTCTCTTCTGACTCTGAAACTCCCTGATTCCATGATGTATAATGTACTGAGCAGGTTAGGGACAGTTGATCAGGATATTCTTTTTAATCAGACTTGTGACACACAGAAAAGAATTAGATACTCCTATAATCATGAAATTAAGACTTTATAGGCTTAAGCATGTTTTAAGGAAATGATCTCAGCGTAATTAGAAATTGCTCGAAGTAGATGTTGCTCAGAACAATTGCTGTATATTTGGCAGGTTGCAAACTGAGATTCAACCAACAGATATCAAGAAAACACAATTTTTCACGAGTATTTTGGTATCTTTAGAAAGGCTAACTACTCATCTGCTTCAGCATGTAAGGTGACCTATACATTTGGCAAATTAGTATAAATTTTAATGCATCATTGAAGAGAACAGGCAAATTGTGCCACATCTGTGTACTACATAATCCTTGTTCTTTGTCCTGCAAAATCCAGACTGGCTCAGGGAGAAACGTGTAGGACCACACAAGGTGGTTATTTCTCAGTTGAACTCTGACATACACACACTGCAACTAGTGCTCAGACTTTGATAGCGTATCTGTGGGGTTCTTTTCTGGTGTGTTCTTAATTTTATTTATTCATTGTGAAGAAATAAGAAGATACAGAGAGATGGACTCAGAAGCATTAGACACATTACGTGAAATGACTGACGTTAGAGTTTCAGAAGACAATTCATCAAAGAGAAGAAGGTCAGCTCTTTGTAACATGAATTGTTTTCCTATGGAAGACTGGAATTTTGGATTGGATTGGAAAATGGAAGATTTCGTGTCTTTTAGTTAAAAAAAAAGCAGAAGCTCCAAATACCACTCTTTAAGTGGTGTGTAGCTTTAGAATAGTGTGTAGCTCCTCTCATTTTAACAGCATCCTTGACATATAAGCTGTTCATATTCTTCAAAAACGTATTTTTCAAAAACATTTTTCCCAGCAAGAGTGGTCAGACCCTGGAATGGGCTGCCCAGGGAGGGGGTTGAGTCCCCATCCCTGAGTGTGTTTCAGAGTGGTTGAGATGTGGTGTTGGGGGATGTGGTGTAGGGGAGACCTTTGTAGAGTGGGGCTGATGGTTGGACTCGATGATCCCAAGGGTCTCTTCCAACCTGAAGGATTCTATGATTAATATACATCTGAGGATATTTAAAGCTAAACTTAACACAAAGAGCAATTCAGAAAAAGTACAAATCATTTGACATGATGCCTTAAAAAAGTTGAATTGCAAAGGATTTTTCTTTTGAAGCACTTGAATTATTTTTTCACATCTTCTTTAAAAAGCATATCTTGATGTACCCAGGCACTTTGTCAGCGCGGCCGGCAGATTGGTTTTGAATGACAGCACTTGAATTAACAACCAAATGGACTTAAGTGACCTAATGAAGTAGAATTTAAGCCAGCTGATGGTACTAAGGCCATAATTTTATTTTACTAAGAGTCTCAATAGTTGGTATTAGCTCACAATCTACCAAATATACGAAAATACAATATTGTGGCTAACGCTTCCTTTTTCAAAGATGCGCTGATTGTATATACAGGGAATATGAATCCATCCTTGGAAACAGCAAACAGCATTTCTGGAGACAGATACTTTTGAGTCCTGTCTGCTTAGGACTGAAAAGGCAGTTGTGCTATTTCAGCTGCCCATATGTGTGGTTCTGGCTACGCCGAACACAGTGCAAAAAACCCTTGGACAAATCATTGCAATCCTGGAAAGCTGTGAAGAGGAAATCGGGATTCCTTAGAATAGTGCTGTTTTTTAAATCCTTGATTAACGATACTTTCTGTTTTTCAGACAGTAAGGTGGTTAAATTTCACGCAGTACCATATGCATGGCTTATTAAAATGAGAAAAATTAAATTAAATTCCTAAATCTTTAAAAAATACCCGCGCCTTTGGAAATACCTACCCCTTTAAAAAGACAACAACCCTCAAGAGTTCTTAAGCAGCAGGTTGGGTGAAACAGATTCTAGATTTGATCTGGCCCATTGTCTAAATCACATCAGAGCACACCCCATTAAATAAAATCTCTCTCGTGACTTTCATTTCAGTCTTCTCAAGTTGCCATGTACTTCTTTAGTCTATACCCAAGCACAGTAAGATGGCATTTAGGAGCCAAAACCATTTCTCCTGCTTTCTCTGTTTGTACACTGTGCAAGAGCCACACTTGGGTATCTGGTGGCAAATAGCACTGTAAGGAATTGTGCTGAAAATGGGGCACAAAAAAAGAGAAAGGAAATGGTTTAAGCCAGAAAACTAATTTGCTGAAACCTCTTGTGCATCCTGCCCAATTATTTATAGTTTCTAAATCCTATATGGTGGGGGAAAGAAGAGTAAAAGTAATTACTCTTTAAAACTTGGTTCTTAAAAGTCACTGTGGGAAGCCCAGTCTCACAGAACCGATTCCCATTCTGCCAAAAGATCGTTTAATTTAAGGTTATATACAAAGGTTATATACAAAAATGCAGGTTGAGTGCTGCCATTTTTATGTTGGATGTTTCATATGCTCGGATAAGCTGCCACACAGAGGAGCCCAGACTGTTGGATAGGGCCCTGAATACAAGGTACTCATCCTTTTTTCTACTCCTAAAATAGAGTCTGGGTGCTCTTCCAGCAAACAAGTAATTCAGGCTGTTCACAAACATATTTAGTACACTGCTAGCTGTATACCTTGTAAAATGAGCTAATGCACTTAGATGAGAAATGCAGTAATTCAGATATCTATAACTTATATAGTTTGAGCTGTATTTCTGGGGTCAATATCTGAAAACTGTTTAATGCAAAATAAGGCCTGTTGCGAGACTGCGATACTGAACCTGTTCTGTGCTGCTCTGGAGGTTGTTCTTCCTTAAGCCAGCTGAAACAATACTGTGGCTGCTGTGTGGTGGAAAGATAAAGGTCTACAGTCAAAAATTCTTGTTGTTTTACATAGAGAAGACTTATCCCAGAGAACACAATTACCTGGTGCGTATGAATCACTGGCTGTGACATCTAACCTCTAGAGCTCTTTCTCAACCAGCAGCAGAAGATCAGAACACATGCTGCAGACCTCTGGGTGAATGACCTGTCCATTCACCAAGTCCTCTAACTGTGAATTTATATTTTCACCTTCTGTTTAGGACTGCAAACACAACACAGGGGGACCGTATTGTGATCGATGTCTTCCCGGCTTCTATGGGGATCCCACTAAAGGGACAGCTGAAGACTGCCAGTTGTGTGCTTGTCCCTTGAATATACCTTCTAACAAGTAAGATGTATATTTATTGCATATTACACTCTTTCACTTGCCAAATTGCATAACTTTTTAATTTACACTTTTTCATGTGTACCTCAGATTTTTTTGTTTGTTTGTTTTAATCGAATCATATTGAGTGGTTGAGTCCCCATCCCTGAGTGTGTTTCAGAGTGGTTGAGATGTGGTGTTGGGGGATGTGGTGTAGGGGAGACCTTTGTAGAGTGGGGCTGATGGTTGGACTCCATGATCCCAAAGGTCTCCTCCAACCTGAATGATTCTATGATTTTATATATTCTGCAATATAAACTTTTATTCTCTTTTAACAACTGGACAGACTGTGTAGTTTCAGAGAGGCAAAGGTCAAGAGAAAAGCTAGATGAAGCTAAGGTAGAAATAAACATCACAGAATTTGGATGACTGCTCTTTGAATCAATGACCAGAATTTACGGTTCTGTTCTCCCTACAAGTAGTTGTTTCTAGTTTTAAAGTTGAATTTACAGATTTGATGTGTGAGGGATTTTAATAATTAAAGTCAATTTACCTTGATCAGATGAAATAGTGATTTCTTCTGCTTTTAATTCCTTCTCTTCCAATCAACATTCAGTGATAAAGTTGATCCGGTTGGAGTGTGAATTCAGCCTTTGATTTTGCAATTGAAAATATTTTGTCTCAGAATAATCACTATAAATTTGTTTTATTAAATAAAAGCAACAGTGAAAAGTTAATCTAAACCTCTGATCTAAGAACAAACATTTTCCTCATGACAAAAGCTTGTCTGTGCTACTCCCTGCCTACAATTTAATAGACCAGGTGACTTGAACATTTTTTTCATTGGTTTTAGCCTAATCAGTGCCTGGAAAATAGCAATACCAAAATCATTTGGTGTGATGTAGTTGAAGAAAACTGCTCTGAATCTTGTCGGGTTCCCTTCTCTTGGGCATATTAAAAACATGGAAATTCTGTGTGTCAGTTTGGTTTAGAGCATTTGGTTTCTGCCATCCAGTACGGCCTCAGAGAAAGGGAGCCCTGGTGCAGGAGCTGCTGGCAGAGCTGCTGCAGTGCCAGGCATAGAATGGGAGCTGTTGGGTACGTGTCTGACTCGGTTAAAGGGGTCACTAATGCCTGCCCAAATTCCAGCTCCCTTCTGGAAAGAATCATAGTTAGTCCATATATTTGTGAGGGATTTGTGAGGGATTGGAGGATTGTACTGGAAGATTGCAAAGGATGCACAGAGGCTGCCCCATCCCAAGTTCTAGATGGCTACAGGAGCTGACAAATCCACTGGAGTATTTTTTTTCTTTCCCTTCAGCTCTGCATCCTCTATTTCACACCATTTTTCCCCAAAGCAGAAGTCAGATTCTGTCAATGAAATAGTATAAAGTAGAGTATAAAGACCACTTCTTAAGGTTTTGGGGGCAAAACACATGGCTGCCACTTGCACAGAGAGGGAGTTCTGAAGGTGCAAGGGAAGAAGCGACCATCACCAGGACGGCAAAGTGCCAAAAAAGTCACAAATGAACCAGATTTTGCTCTTAAGTAGTTCGGGATGGTGCTGTTGGTACCTCCAGTGGCATTGTGTCCTATTAAAACGGCACTGGTCGGGGCAGGAGTAATCTAAGCACTTAGCAGAAATCCCAAGGGATTGTGGAATGGGAGGGAGCCCACCTTCCTGTTATCACAGCTCTTCCATTGGTGCTACTGGATATACAGGGTTTCTCCCATCCGCTGCTCAGGCGCAGTTCTTCTGGCACCCTCATTGTTTTCACATAACGTGGTGCTTCCTTGCATCGTTAATTAATTCTCTTTCTCTTGTTTGAGAACACTGTACTGACAAAGCAGGGGAAAAAAGCACCATCAAGTTTATATCTTGTGCAGATGTGCAACAAACCAAGTCAAATAGATTGAATCTACATTTTTATTGGCAAAATGCCTGGAGACCTCTGTAAAGTATTCCTCGGAGTCCTGGCTGCCTTACTTCCCTGTTTTGAAATTGAAGAAGAGAGTCCCCTTTGTAATATTCAGTTTTCTTGAAAAATATAGGTACAAAACAAACACAGTCTAAATGTTCTTAAACTGTGAAATTGTGGGAGTGCTGAACCCCAAAGTTCAGCCCTGCAAGAGAATTGTGCAGTAGCTTCCCATCTCTATAAATGAACAACGGCAAAACCATGAATAACAGCCCCAGGCTTTGCAGAGCTCGCTGTAAGGCTCAAGCTCTCACGACTTTACAGTTCTAGACTAATTAATAAATTTGTTTACGAGGAAAAAAAAAAAAAAGAGGTTGTTAAAGATTTAATGTGTTACCTGAATGTTGTTAAAGTAGTTGTTATTTTCTCTTACTGAGTTGGCAGGGAGTTTCTGTGCTAGGGATAATACGTGTCAACAATTCAGGTGCCTTCATGCATCCTTCACATGAAAAATAAGAAATTTCTACCAAGCTGGTGTCACTGTGCAGCTGTAGGATATGCCATGTTACTCCTCAGTAACCTAACAAGTGACTGATTCATTTACAAGTGATTATAAATAGCTCTCTATAGATTTTAACTCCTGTAGTATTTAATTCCTAACGTGGCATGACAGGGCGATCTGTAGGTTCCTAAGCTTCATTCCAAGTTCCTGGTGCATAGAGAATATGGTCCATATAATGAATATATATATATTTTATTAAGATACTAGTTTTGTCTTCTTTATGAAGTTATATCCGTTCCCATCACTGGTTTCACAGCACCTGAGTTATTTTATTTTTCTTTCTCTGCGGTGCCACATAAGATGGAGGGCTCTCATGTATTTCCTTTACGAATAGTGGTGGAGATGGTGCCATTCCCTAGTTACCCTCAGCTGATTTAACGGCTGCTCATTCCCTCTCCTGGGTCCTAAGGGCAGCCTTTTCCGTACGCAGTCATTGAAGCCAATCATAAAAGTGCCTTCTGAAGCCCAACGGTGATCTGTGACCTGCTGTATGTCAGAAAAGAACTAAACCAGGAAACTAAAAGTGTCTAACCTGTTTTTCTAGATCCTGGGCCACAGTTTCCTCTTTTTGCCTAGATCTCCACACCTGTACTTAGTGTGATGCAAATGAGATCAACACCCATTTTATAACTGGCATAGGTAACACACACTTGACTCCTTCATCTTTTCTCATTGATGCATCACTCTTACAAACAGTTCTAACACGCTTAGTCCTCAAGTAGTTTCCAATAACCTGATCTTTCTTCCCACAGAAATTACCAGTCATACTGCTATATAATTCTTCCTGCCAAATGTAGAGGCCTGGGACAATTACTGCTTTTCTCCTGAAGTGGCAATAAATTTAAAAGGGGAAACGAAGCGCCTAAGAGGAATGTTTTATCACTGGAAATGGGAGATAGAAATATCTCACTCAGCCTGGGCAGGTCCCGAGTAAACTGATAGCACGTGAACTGGGAATTCGGTTTGGTCTCAGAATTGTGGTTTTCTCCATTTTCTTGGAGAATTAAATAAAATCACAAAGCCCTGTCTTCTAACATAGGCCTGTCCCATATATACCCATACTCTGTATTCGTACTCCTCCCATCGGTACCCATGTAAAGACAAAGAGTGATGATCAATCAAGAGGAGCTTAGGTTTTTTGAAGCTTGTTTGGACAGATCAATACACATTGTTCTTTATTTATTCTTTGTATTTATTCCTAGTGAGTAATGAAGTTCTGAGTAACCAGGAAGATAAACTCTTCTGCTCTCATGTATTTCCTTTACAGTATGCAAATGGGAATTTCTCAATATATTAGTGATTAGTGTTGAGATGTGGACTGACTGTTAAGTCAGAGGAAGAACCAAAGGATGCCAGGTCTGAGCATAACCCTTGAAGCTTGGAAATCCTGCTTGTCATTATTATTGCCTATTTATAATAAATTCTTAATTTTTATTACCTTGAAAATGTATGCAGTGGAATTCAGTGCTCCTGAGGGAACTGTGGTAGAGTCAATCTTGTGCAGTGCTGTAACGAGCTGCGATAGCATCTCCCCAAAGTTTCCCATGTAGCTCTTAGAAAGAGTGAGGTTGGGACCAACAAGCGGTGTCTCCTTTGAAATAAGTCAGGTGCTGCTGCTGAGATGTCATGATAATGTGTGCCTCACTTAAAAACTGCTTTCATTGCTATTTGAAAAGAGAATCAACAATCATTGCTTCTTGAACTGGCTCCTCATGCATTTGCGAATCTATTTTTAATGGAATGACATTAAGAAACAACACAAACATAATCATTACGGAAGAGAGGAAAATCCCAATACCTATAGATACTGGATCTGACCTTCCCACATTTTTCTTAGCAGTTTCTTGTGTCTGTGATAACTTCCCCCGTGGCAGACTGGAAGTGTTCAAGGCTAGGCTGGATGGGGCTTGGAGCAACCTGGTCTGGTGGGAGGTGTCCCTGCCCAGGGCAGGGGGGTTGGAACTGGGTGATCTTGAAGGTCCCTTCCAACACTAACCCTTCTATGATTCTATGAATCAATCTGTAACAGAAACAAAATAAAGAGGTCAGACACTGAATAAACTGAGGTCAGATGGTAGGATGAAGAAGAGGGGTCCAGTCATCAGCAGGCAATCACATTACATCATCCTAATTAAGCTTTTCTGTCTTCCCTGTGCCTATACTTTTCCAGAAATATTTCTTGTATATCCTGCTTTAATTTATCTGCAGTCAGATTATTTCTATTTGTTGTTATTATTTTAGCATGAACTTTTACCTTGAATATACCTTCCTTCTATTGTCTTTGTTAGGGCAATTATATTCCTTTTCAACTTCTGTTTTCCTACCTTACAAAAGATAAGTTTATCATCTTCTTTTCAGGTAGGTGCTTTGTTTTCCTTTGTGAATAGTCACCCACTAGGCACCTCCTCCTGTTCTTTTCTTTTCTTCTCCCTTTTTCTGTTTCTCTATTTGTTTGACCAGAATTGATTATCTTTATTTAGATGGGGCCCTACTAAAGTGGTCATATCTCTCTGTGCCCAGAAATAATGCCAAAATGATAAAAGAACAGGTTGCCTTCTCTTTGGTGGGATGTTTTTTAAGCCTTCAGGAGGTTTTCTCACAAAAGCGTGTTATCATAGAATCATAGACTGATTTGGGTTGGAAGGGACCTTCAAGATCACCCAGTTCCAACCCCCTGCCCTGGGCAGGGACACCTCCCACCAGACCAGGTTGCTCCAAGCCCCATCCAGCCTGGCCTTGAACCCCTCCAGGGATGGGGCAGCCACAGCTTCCCTGGGCAACCTGGGCCAGGCTCTCACCACCCTCACACCAGAGAATTTCTTCCTGGTATCTCATCTCAATCTCCCCTCTTACAATTTAAAGCCGTTACCCCATGTCCTGCCACGAGAATTCCTAAGTAAGAGTCCCTCTCCAGCTCTCCTGTAGCTCCCTTCAGATATTGGAAGGCTGCTTAAGTGAAGAAGCGCATTTCAGAGTTAAACATGGACATTGAGGGGTGGAGCTTGCAGATGCCTATGGTGTCTTTATTTATTAAAAAAAAAACAAAAACCAAACCCCAAAACACCAACAACCAAAAAACCCAGCTAAAAATAAATAGAGCATAGCAAAGAGGTGAAGCTTTCTACTCTGCAGGCTATTCTTAAACTTCAGCGTGGCTGTCTGCCCTGTTGCTTGAGGTCACTGGCACTCAATTTACTCACATGGGCTCTCTGGGAGCTACACCAGATATTTCCCTTTGTGCTCCTCCTCTTTCTTGTTTGCTGTGTCCCTTTTGCAGCCAATTCTCCACAAAGTTAACTGAGCTTTCCAATAAATTGTCCTTCCAAAAGATTTATAGAGGGGGCCACATTATGGCGCAGGTTGTTTTGCCAGGCCCTGGGTGGTGGGGAGAAGGTGTGGGGGGGTCACAAACAAACAGCTGTACATTCCTGCCTTTTTAATGGTATCCAGCCCGCTCGGTGGCAGGCTCAGGTCCCGTAATAACAGGCTATTGGGATGCTGCCATCCGTTACTCTATATTCAGTGTCACAGAAATAGCAGAGTCATTCCAAATTCAATTTGACGGAGTCAAACTTAAGCCCCTGGGTCCTAGACCGGAATCACTTTTCCTGAGCGCTGTTTGGCAAATGAAGGATCTCTGAAGTAGGATGAGAGCGATGCTGCTGACCATCTTTTCTTTGTCTTTTTTTCTTCTCCCTCTTCTTACCCAACACCAACAACTCAGCTTCAGCCCGACGTGCCATTTTGACCGAAGTCGTGGGTTAATATGCGATGAATGCCCGCCTGGGTACGTGGGACCACGCTGCGAAAGGTAAGTCAGCACCGTGCTTTTAACCCTCTGAGACCTGGAACAAAAGTATTGATCACGGGGAACTGCTCTGCCTTTTGATTGCTCCCTCTTCTTGTCTCCTCTCCTGTGTTCTGAAACTCACTGAAGAAATTCAGGAGCATCTCACTCTGATATTGTGTCCGTGCATTTGCATATTCCCAGTGCTTCCTTTATGACTTTATGATAAACTGCAAAACTTCCAAGAAGCATTTTCTGGGAAGTAAGAGTCTCTTTTTCAAAAGGCTTCTTCTAGATTTTCTGTCACTCTTCCAAGATTCTTATAATTATTTTGCCTCATCATCACTTGACTGTTTAGAGCATGGTGAAACAAATATGCAATAAAATACTGATGCCTCTTTCAGAGAGGGTAATATGCAGTGAAAATACAGCTCTTCTAATTAATAACTTATTGGTTGATTTTAGTTATTTTTAAAAAGGTTATATTGCATTTTTGTTGCTTCTCGTTTCCTGTTGCAGTATTTATTTAGCAAGGAGAACAAGGTTGGTTTTAATGACAAAAAAGAGAATTCTTTGCCAAACGCACAGAAAATGCTCAATTTGTATTTCCTACACTTATTACTACCTATGCAAAAAAAAGTCTAGCCTGTCTTTGGCTGTGACAGGTCTGAGTGACACGTTAGTACTGAGAGAGAAAGTTCTCTCCCCTTCTTACATGCTGTTACTCTGAAAGGATGATATGGAGACTTTAAATGAAGCCGAAGGCTCGTGTGAGCGCCGGTGCTAAGCTCCCCAGAGCTCCCTTCCACGGGGGGTGAGCCTGTGTAGGGAGGGATATCATCACTGTGTCCACACGCCTCTGGTCCCTGGGGGTTTCCTGTGGATGGGACAGCTTTCAGGAGCAGTGAGTGTGCCAGGGGACCTCTGCTCGGCATTTGGAGGTCGGCATGAATCAGCACTGGCTTTGGCTCCATCCCAGTCCCCTGTGACCCTGCAAACAACAGATTTTTAAGAGAGGCTGGGGGAGCCAGGTAACTGTCTGACACCTGGCTACACAGTTACAGAGCCTGAAAATGTGGCACTTCTGTTCCCTAGTAGCCTTTTGCCATTTGGCACTTCCATGAGCTGCTCGCAGCATTTTCCAACATAAAATCAAAGGCCCCACCTCGAGGGCACTGTCCAGATTTGGGCCCCTTCCCACAAAAAAGGCACTGAGGGGCTGGAGCGGGTCCAGAGAAGGGCAATGGAGCTGGTGAGGGGTCTGGAGCACAAGTCTTGTGAGGAGAGACTGAGGGAGCTGGGGGTGTTCAGCCTGGAGAAAAGGAGGCTGAGGGGAGACCTTCTCGCTCTCTCCAACTCCCTGAAAGGAGGGGGTAACCAGGGGGGGTCGGTCTCTTCTCCCAAGTCACAGGTGATGGGACAAGAGGAAATGGCCTCAAGTTGCACCAGGGGAGGTTCAGATTGGAGATCAGGAACAATTTTTATAGAGAAAGGGTTCTGAAGCCTTGGAATGGGCTGCCCAAAGATGTGATTGAGGCACCATCCCTGGAGGTATGTAAAATCCAGGCAGAGGTGGTGCTGAGGGACATGGGTTAGTGGTGGTTTTTCGTCAGTGTTGGGTTGATGGTTGGACTGGGTGATCTGAAAGGTCCTTTCCAACCAGCAAATTCTATGATTCTGTGAAACACTAAAAAAAAGGTAAGGCTTCTGAATGAAGATTTACAATACTCAGGATGGGATGAGGAGAAGAAAAGGAGGAATGTACCAAGAGGAAGAACCAACCAGAAAAGCAGGAACCTGACCCTACACTGTGAATCACCCTCTAGTCCCGTCTTCCCAATTTACAACTACTTCTTTTTAAATCCCCTGTTGTTATATCTGTCCCAAACGGAGGGTGCAGCCTGTCACCTGTTTCCACTCCTCCTCACTGGGTCTGCTCCGACTGCGTGCTATTTCTGCCTGGCTTTTCCTGTCTCTCTTGGTAGTTATCATCTTCTCTCAGCTAGTGGGCTGCAAAGTTAACAAGGGCAGGAATAAATGACATCAAGAGCATTTTGGTGGCAGTTTGTCAATGCAGGGTCATCAACAGCTTCCATTAGCAACAAGTGCTCTTTCTGAGTGGAGCAGAGGCTGCAGACACAGGAGGACAGAATCTGAATAAGCGGCAGGACAGTTCCAGAAGGACAGGGAACTGCTGGAGAGAGTCCAGGGCAGGGCTACAAAGATGCTGAAGGGGGTGGAGCATCTCCCAGAGGAGGAAAGGCTGAGGGAGCTGGGTCTCTTGAGCTTGGAGAAGAGGAGACTGAGGGGTGACCTCATGAATGTTTATAAATATGTAAAGGGTGAGTGTCAGGAGGATGGAGCCAGGCTCTTCTCAGTGACAGGCAATGACAGGACAAGGGGCAGTGGGTACAAGCTGGAACAGAGGAGGTTCCACTTAAATATGAGGAAAAACTTCTTCAGGGTGAGGGTGAGGGAACACTGGCAGAGGCTGCCCAGAGAGGTTGTGGAGTCTCCTTCTCTGGAGACATTCAAACCCCACCTGGACACGTTCCTGTGTGACCTGCTCTGGGTGTTCCTGCTCCGGCAGGGGATTGGACTGGATGAGCTTTCAAGGTCCCTTCCAATCCCTGAGATTTTGTGATTCTGGGATTCCTAAGCAAGGGAGGCTGGTGTGATCTTTCTGTGCATCTCTGTCTGGCTGCCCGCAAAGACATTTGAACACGTAGGTCCCTTTCAACCAAATTTGACAGAAGGGTAAGTCATCTCAAAGATACTAATTATTCCTGAAGGTTTCATGAAAAGAAGTGGCTGAGCAGAGGTTAATAGATCAGGACATGTCATAGCTAAAGGGGAGAACACTGTGTGAACTCACACCTGATTAAACAGCAGAGAATACATGAGAGAGAGAGAGAACCATAGAGACACAGAGAGATTATTAAATGTTCTGCCCGTAAGAAAACTTTCACAGGGCAAGGAAAAAGCACCGCTGTAGCCTGAGGGATTACTCCCCGCTGAACAGCAACATCCTGCAGCAAATAATCAGCCCTCAGCCTTGTAGTCATAAAATATATATCCATTGGAAAATAGGCCATTAATCCCAATGCTCGTACAACTATTTGCTTTTTAATTGTAACGAGTTGCTTGGAAATGCCCACAGCTGTCAATAATAATGAACAGGAGAAAGTTTGTTGCCTTTTGCTATTAATAGTGATTCTATAATTGCTAAAAGAATTTACATTAAATTCTCTTCCATTTTAGCAACTGCAAAGTGACAAGTGATCTGAGCCACATGATTCATTAACTGAACAGTCCTAAATTATCATGAAGTACCAAGCATCACAAAGTGAGCATACGCAGTACTGTACTTATTTGGCCTCCAAAATAATCCTCTACCCTCTAGGGAGATCTTTTATTTATANCAGGAAAATGTTGCCAAAAATTACTCAGTGTTCTGAGGGGTCCAGCTCATAACACCATCAAAATAATTCCAGACAAAAACTCTGTTGGGAGCTACCACATATTTGTAATTGTAGAGAAAGTCTGGCTTTCCAATTAATCCTTTTTCCCCAGCAAATTTGCCTTATGTTCTTCCATTGCTCACTTTGAGCAACCTGGTCTGGTGGGAGGTGTCCCTGCCCAGGGCAGGGGGTTGGAGCTGGATGATCTTTAAGGTCCCTTCAAACCCAAACCATTCTGTGAATCACTTTGCCAAGGGGTATGAGGTGGGGTGGACACTCCTCTAACTCCACAGGAAGAGAGTAGGAGAATATCAAAAAGCTGTCCTTTTGAGCTCAGCACATCTACAGGGAATGATGATGTGAATTTTCCAACCATACAGTCTTGCTATAGACAAGAGCTCACAGTTTTAGGGAAAAGAAGCCAAATGGGCGAGAGTTCAGCTTCTGCAGCATTCCCTCATTTATGGATACGGTGCCAGTGACCTGTTCCTCCTAGAAGGAGAGATGAGTGTAACTTCAGTGGGAGGAGACAGGCTGGAAAGCTGGGTGGTGAGGAACCTGAAGAAATTCAACAAGGGCAAGTATAGGATCCTGCACCTGGGGAGGAATAATCCCACACACCAGTACAGGCTGGGGGGTGACCTACTGGAAACCAGCTCTCCAGAGAGAGACCTGTGTCTGTTCAGCCTGGAGAAGAGCAGAACGAGAAGGTGTCTCATCAATGCTTATCAGTATCTAAAGGGCAGGTGTCAGGAGGATGGGATCAAGCTCTTCTCAGTGATGCCCGGTGACGGGACAAGGGGCAAAAGACACAGGCTGGAACATAGGAAGTGCTTTCTCAGCATGAGGAGGAACTTCTTTGCTGTGAGGGTGTCAGAGCCCTGGCAGAGGCTGCCCAGAGCGGTGGGGGAGTCTCCATCTCTGGAGACATTCCAACCCCACCTGTGGGACCTGCTGTGGGTGACCTTGCTGTGGCAGGGGGTTGGACTGGATGATCTCCAGAGGTCCCTTCCAACCCCAGAGCATTCTGTGGTTCTGTGAGCTGGGTCATATCCTTCCTTCCCACTCCCCCCATTCCTCAGGTTTAGCACCAAGTCCCACCAGCCGAGGTCCCTTATGAGCCCCTTGGCTCCCTCTGGCTGATAGAATTCTGATGCCAGAAGCACAAGTCCATGGTGCAGTGCTGATGGAGAAAGGGTCAAACAGTCAGGAGATTTGATACAGCAGATGTGTTATGCAGGATTGTTTACAGCTCACAGAGATGGACACTCTGACCTTAGAAAATGTAAGATTTATAGTTGGTTGTACAACGTTGACACCTGCGTTGTGCACCCGAGTGGAGGTTTTTAACTGCGTGGTCACAAGCCATTTCTCCACAGGGCTTCTGCCCAATTTCGTACACAAGGTGAATGCACATGAGAGTTTGAAAGCAACTGCAAAAATGACTTTTCCAGACTTTAAACCTAGATGAATCCTGTCTCAAGGCTTTCTCTCCAGTGAATATTAAGAAATACGTCAAACAGGCCTGGGTTGGCGTGCGGACATGGGGGTGTGGGCTGCTGTGCAGAAAACGAGCTCCAGCCCAGCCAGACCCACCACACACACACACACACACACACACACTTGTGTTGGAGCCCCCTATTTGGCACCAAATAAAACCAAACGGTGTCAGTCACAGACACACCTGCGTTTGAAGGTAAAGCTGCATATGGTGGAGGAAAGGCAAATATGGAAACAGTCTTTCTTCTCTGCTTTACTCCTATTTGTGTGGGGTTTTTTTCATCTCAGAGGTGTTCCGTTGTGCTTAGCAGCCATTTATTTAGATATGCATTTTGTGTAATACAGAAATGAAATTTTCCATTTGCTTGTTTGGTTTTTTAAATATGGACCTCACTAAACATGTAACACTTTGAATCTGAGAAGAGTAGCTGAAGTGGACATGTCCTGAAGGGAATAAAGATGGAATTGGTAAAAGTGGATTTTTTTAATCTTCTCCTGCAACTTCAGGAGAAATGGGAGAAAAAGTGGAATAATTTACATGTAGACACATGCACATGATTTTTGTTAAAGCTCAACTGGTTTATCCCGACTTTCAGGATCATCTTGAGTCTGGATTCGAGATGATGTGTGTCTGTAAGTAGAACATAGCTGTGTGATGGTAGTGGGTTTTGCTAATTTTAATTAGCAAAGTCTAAACTGATGAGAAGACAAAGAGTTACCAAGGTCTCCCGCTATTAATAGAAGGAAATGATTAGCAGTGCATGTCTTGAATCCCTGGAGTCTTTTTCCTGTGAATTGCTTGGTAAGTGTCTGTGAATCCTCTCAGATACAGAACTGACCCCTAAAAGGAAGTGAAAGAGGAAAATGATTACATATTAAGTGAAGTCAAATAGATTAGTAGTACCAAAACCCACAGATTTATGACAAATACATCAGTAACAAGTGAGAAGGGTCTCAGCAGAGCGTGGGTGAACTTCATGCATCATCTGTTTTAGGTAAAATAACTGCAGAAATTATCCAGTTATTCTTTGGCTTTTAATTGTTCCAGGAGCTCCAATTGTTCTATTGCTCGCCTTTGAGATATTATTGCTGAAAAAAAGCCAAATTGCTTTTAACAAAAGTAAGCTAAAAATCAGCCTTTGTGGTTGCTGAAGTATTCTCCATCCATAGAAAACTTACCCATTTCTTTGCAGGGAATACAAGGAGGTACAATACATACCTGCAGTCATGACAGGTTCTGAAAATAAAATGCCAGAATTATTTTAATGGGAAGATTTTGATATAATTGTTGCTGTGAAGAAGTGATTGTGAGGAGCAAAGCACAGTGGGCAAGGGGGTGAAAATTTTACTCGTGTTCTTGAGTGCCTACATGCACCCAAACCATGGGATGGTTTATACGTGGGTACTTGTGGGTATTTTTAGAGAATGGAAAAAAAATCCTACTTTGTGTAATATCTCATTCCAAATAACCTGTTCAATTAGATCCAACTGCAATTTCCTGCCTATTCTCAATTAACAATTTTTACATTCTTCGCAAATGATGGTGAGTTGTATGTAATACATGTTTCGATGGCTTTGTTGTTTGGCCTATTGGAAGCTTCATGAGATACTGTGCATGCAAGGAAAAGGGTGAACGTCATGAGCATGAAGGGACAAGAGGGAGAGCACAGTGGAGCTCTCCATCCCCAGATTAGGATGGTACCCAAAATCCTTGCTCAGCCATTCCATCCAGTGCTATTACACAGCAGAGAGGGTATCTATGTACATTCAAACTGATTTCATAGAATCATAGAATGGTCCAGGCCAGAAGGGACCTCTAGGGTCATCTAGTCTGACCCCCCCGCAGTCAGCAGGGACACCCCCAACTAGACCAGGTTGCCCAGGGCCTCCTCCAGCCTCCCCTTGAATATCTCCAGGGAAGGGGCCTCAACCACCTCCCTGGGCAACCTCTTCCAGTGCTCCACCACCCCCAGAGTAAAGAACCTATTCCTAATATCCAACCTAAATCTGCTCTTCTCCAGCTTGAAGCCATTGCCCCTCGTCCTGTCACTGCAGGCCTTTCTAAACACACCCTCCCCATCTCTCCTGTAGCCCCCTTCAGACACTGGAAGCTGCTCTAAGGTCTCCCTGGAGCCTCCTCTTCTCCAGGCTGAACAACCCCAGCTCGCTCAGCCTGTCCTCGTAGCAAAGGTGCTCCAACCCCCTGATCATTTTCATGGTCCTCCTCTGGACCTGCTCCATCAGGTCCATGTCCTTGCTCTATTGAGGGCTCCAGACCTGCACACAGGACTCCAGGTGAGGTCTCACCAGAGCAAAGCAAAGTGGCAGCATCATCTCTCTGGATCTGCTGGCAACCTTTAAAAGAATAAGAAACATTAATTTATGCAATGGGCTTTATGTACTTTCTGTTTTCTTTACACTAATTGGAGTTTATCATCTGAGATGCATATGAATAACTTGATTAGGTACAACTAGGCAATTTTTCTTCCTTTTCTGCGGTATCTACAAGTTGTTCTTACGGTGAAGTGTGAACAAATGTAATGATGTAAAAGGGAAAGCAGACCAGAATATAAATAGGAAATGGCCTGTGAGGCGAGTAGAAATTTACTTTAAATGCACATTCACTTTTTTCCCTCTGGGAAAAAAGAGGCCAGATTCACTGGCCTCTTCTACATGGTACTCGCAGGGAACTGGTGGCCAAGGTAGAAAAGAAGGTGATATTTTGAAACATCTCTGTTAAAATATCAAAGCTGTGGAACAGACCAGCATAGTTCTGTGATAACGAGCCATCTTTTTGCTACCTGTCGTTGCACGGAGATTAGCCGTCCATTAATTAAACAAATCTGCCCCTGCAGCAGATCAGGGCAAGGCTAAATCAGGGGAGGATCTTATTAGGTAAACATTCTTACGCCTGTATTACTTTCTGAACCTGCTTTTCTAAGCTAAACAAGTTTTTAAGGAAGAGGGGGGAAAGCAATCGTCCCACTTGCTGGTAAATGAGTGCAGAACATCTAGACATGATGTGCTGAAATACAAAGCCTTTCTAACCTGGGCCTGGATTCCTCTGCTGTGCCAACAGACAGATTTCTTCTGCCACTTTGTCTCGTCTTCAGTGCCAGTGACAAGATTTTTCTCCCACTGCGCTCTAATTATCAGCGGAACTGGCAGGATTTCAGCTGGTACTGTATCTACAGTGCTGTTAAAAAGGAGAAGGAGGGAGAGAGAAAAAAAGATGCTTAAGAAACACTTGAAAGAAGATCAAATCATTTTTGGTGATTAGTGAGGCAACAAAATTAAGTATTTCTAATAAGAGGATGATTTAAGGGTTCTAACTGGTGATGTCTTTTACCTTAGGTGTGCAGAAGGCTATTTTGGACAACCTCTGATACCGGGAGGATCGTGCCAGCCCTGCCAGTGTAATGACAACCTTGACTTCTCTGTTCCTGGCAGCTGTGACAGCTTGTCTGGTGCCTGTCTGATATGTAAGCCGGGTACCACAGGCCAGTACTGCGAGAGGTGCGCCGAGGGGTATTTTGGCGATGCTCTTGACGCGAGGAACTGTCAACGTAAGTCAAGAACTTTTCCTGCTCCTGACAGTATTGATCTACCCACTGTCTGTGTGCCTGAGAGGAAGACTGAGCCTTTGTATGTGTGAGCAGGAGGATTATATGCTCTACCTGGGCCTCTAATAACATCAGTGTTTTACTCTCATTTGCACCTGAAAAGGGAGGCTTCAAAGTAAATAGAGAGAAGAACCTATTAAAAACCTTCCTGCTGTAGTAGAAGCAGTAATGAAGCAGACCTGGGAAAAAAGCTGGGAGAGCAGAGCATCTCATGGATGCAAAAGGTTATACTAAATGTCACATCTACAAAAATAAATACAAATAAATGAAGGCAATTCACTAAAAATGACAGAATCCCAGAATCTCAGGGATTGGAAGGGACCTTGAAAGCTCATCCAGTCCAATCCCCTGCTGGAGCAGGAACACCCAGAGCAGGTCACACAGGAACGTGTCCAGGTGGGTTTGAATGTCTCCAGAGAAGGAGACTCCACACCCTCTCTGGGCAGCCCCTTCCAGTGTTCCCTCACCCTCACTGTGAAGTTCTTCCTCATATTTCAGTGGAACCTCCTCTGTTCCAGCTTGTACCCATTGCCCCTTGTCATCCAGGGAAGTCCCATTAATTAGTGAGATTGGTGCTGAAAGGAGGGAGTGATACTTCAGTTACTGTAGGGTCCAGCTTGGGCGCCACTTGCCACCTCCTTCCCAGTGACATGACCTTTGTAAGAGCTGGGAGCTACTGCCTCTTACAGCTCATGCTTCCCCACAGCGACTGCGGGAAAGTGTTGAGAGCAGATGGAAGATTTGGTGGGATGAGGAGCTTTCACTTCTGTAGGAGGCGGTGGCTCTCTCTGAGCCACTGCTGACATCACTCAGAATGCAGTGACTGGGCAGAACAAGTGCCTTTAGAATTAAAAAACATTCTTCACATACCCTTCCACCCCCTTCTGAGGAATGAAATACATCAGGTAGTAAACTGTCCTAACGGAGCCAAGTACGTTTTTTACGCTTTCACAAGGTTTTAATCTTTTTCTTTCATTGGGATGAACTCGGAGCAACTCCACTGAGTTACCAAGGTGTTCCATCAGGATAAAATTGGGCAAGTAAAAAAATGCTGGGCCGTTGTGCCATTGCTGTGTGCGTGGGAGCACGGGGACCACTCCGGCGGGATGTGTTGTGAGCATGGAAGTCTGAGCCACGAGCATCCCTTTCCAGGATTTGCTCCTTTTGTGGCTTGCAGTTTGGCGGTGAGAATTCCAAGTTCTCTTGGACCCCATCAGACCGCACAAGAGCCAGTGAGGTGCAGAGCATCACACGTTTCTCAGCTAAGGCTAACATATCCTGCTGTACCTAAAATCATAGATAGGCATGAAGATATACCTGGATCAGTGCTTTCTGTACCTGCTTTATACAGTGCTGGATAAAAGTGGGACAATCCCATGTATTCTCTGCACAATTCAACAGTTGGTGCTGAATGATGTCATGTAAGTTAGGGTGCTAAGTGTTTAATGTGGTTTAAAAACAGGCGTATTTCAAAAATCGGAGCTTCCAGTAGCTTGTCACCATTCCTGGGGCATCAAGAGGGCTCGTGCTTTGAACACTTCTACAGCAGAGGCAGCTGCATGGGAGAGAGATGTAATAGGAGGAGAGTTTGGAAAACATACAATTAAAAAAAAAAAGTATTAAAAATAAATCCATATTTAATGTAGAATTGCAAGCTTTGCTTTTGTTGTTAATATCTCTGACAAGGAGAGCCCCCTAATGTATTCACAGCCTTGTGCTCACAGGTACCGTGTGTTCATCTACTCTCGGTCTTTCATGTGGGTTTTCTCTTTTGCATATGATTTTTTATTTCCTTTGCAGGCTTCCGTGAAGTGTCCCCTGCAGCTACAATATCAGAGGGACTGTGCCTGTACTTTGTTGTTTTCAATTTCGTTCCTTATTAAAAAGCCAAATCCAAGAGTCTTGCAAAGCATGAATTTTGCTTTCAAATCACTGTTTGAAATGTTTCTTGCTCTTTCCCAGCACAGTGCCGTTGTCTTGTGCATTAACCATTTCAAATGACAGCACAGCTTTATATCGCTGTGGCTTCTCTGGATTTCTTGGTATATCTCTGCAAGATAACAAATCTGAGAGCACTGAGAAAATGTCCTAGGCTGATTTGATTTGATATGATTCTAGTAGGTTGTTTTTTGGGTCTGGAAACAGCACAGTGTTACTGAAGCAAATACCTGGAGGTTGCGCTGAGTAGTTAGAAGTTGAAGCTTGGTACTGGAACTAGGTGACACGACATGAATTAAAGCAAACATTCAAGTGTGCAGAGGTATTACTGCCGGGGGCAAATAAGAGTCCAACAGTCAGTCCAACCATCAGTCTTGTCAGGACAAGAGGGAACGGGCACAAACTTGTACATAAGAAGTTTCATCTCAACATGAGGAGGAACTTCTTTGCTGTGAGGGTGGCAGAGCCCTGGCAGAGGCTGCCCAGAGAGGTGGGGGAGTCTCCTTCTCTGGAGACATTCAAACCCCACCTGGACACGTTCCTGTGGGACCTGCTGTAGGTGGCCCTGGTCTTGCAAGAGGTTGGACTGGATGATCTCCAGAGGTTCCTTCCCTCCAGCCCATAACATTCTGTGATTCTATGAAAAGTGTAGGTTGAAGGGTCTTGACTGGTGTCATTTTGGGAGAAAATAAGACAAATTTCTCTAACAGGCTATACATTATTATGGCAACCACATGGAGGTTTGGACAATAGCTAATTTTCCAAGTAGAGGTGAATGAATGGGAAGGCTCTAGGTGAGATAAATGCAAAGTGTTGGCAGCTTTAAAACGTAAATATTATGGTAGGATGGCTGTATACAGGATTAAAGAGGTAAATTACAAATTCAGTTCGTGTTGAAAAATGAGAGTAAAAGGAAAAGAGAAGCTATGTTAATTACAGCAGAAGTGTTTTTAAATGTTTACATTTTTTGAAATACATTGCAAAGCCAAAAGAGATCAAAACCTCTGAAGGTGTTACCAGACTGATAAAAGAGCCAAACGCATTTTTTTCACTTGTTCCAGAATATGAGACATCTTTGCAAACACTGCACAAGAAGGCCAGGACAGGCTGCCGAGCCTTGAAATCACTGAATTTAAAACAAGCAACTTTTGCAGAATACCTCGAAAGTGGGGAGAAGAGCAGAAAATAATCCTTTCCATTTACAATGTAGCAAGTCCAATACAGTAATTAGAATGTTAGAAATAGACTATCTTGTTGTAATAGTCTATATATATAAAAAATTATAACTGCTTTGTCTCAAATATCACCTTGTGACATGCAAGTACTCGACCACCGCGTGTTCTCTGTTGGGACTCTAAGTGCTTCTTAAACTGAAGCTGTCAGATTGAGAAAAAGACCAACACGTGCAGTCAGGGCACGACAGGAAGGCAAAATGTGGATTGGAGCCCTGGTTTACAGAGAACATTGATAACCAATACAGAAATGTGGATTCATCCCCCTCTGGGGAAAAAAAAACCCAAAACAACAGGATGTGCAGGAACCAGCTCACGCTGATGGAATTGGTGACTGCGTGGTCATAGTCCCTGTGACACCTGATCCCATCCCTCTGCTGCAGGTGCTAAAGGGATTTTTTTCCTAATCTCTGTATGCCAAAGCTATTGTGGTCAAAGAAGGTAAAAGCTTCCCAAAAAATTCTCCAGAAATATGAGAATTGGGAAGCCAAATTTTAAACTTGGGCAATGGCCAGGCTGTCCTGAGGGGGCACCTTCTGAGAGGGGGAGAAGCCCTGCCTTCCCCACCACCCCCTCCACTCAGAGATGTAGCATTCCTCGAAATATAAAGGCAAAGTGGTTGCTGCTTTAAAACATTACTTCTCCCTCAGGACTGTTGTGGTTTAACCCCATCCAGCAGCTGGGTCCGTGCGCCTCCACCCACAGAGTTCTCCCCCTTCCCAGAAGGACGGGGGGAAGAGGGAGAAAAGGAAGGGAAAGGGGAAAAAAAAAAACACAAAAAAACCCCCCAACACCTCATGGGTTGAGACAAAGACTGTTTAGTAAAAACAATAGCAAAAAATGAAAGTAATAATGATAATAATAGCAAGGAAGGACACATGTTGGTCTCACTGCCTGGTGAATTGGTACCTTCCCAAGCAGGGACTGTGGATTCTCCATTCTCCCCACCCCAGCCAACACCCATTTCTATATGAGCATGATGTTTTCGGTACAGAATATTCCCTTGGTCATCACAGAATGCTCTGGGGTTGGAAGGGACCTCTGGAGATCATCCAGTCCAACCCCCTGCCAGAGCAGGGTCACCCAGAGCAGGTCCCACAGGAACGTGTCCAGGTGGGCTTGAATGTCTCCAGAGAAGGAGACTCCCCCACCTCTCTGGGCAGCCTCTGCCAGGGCTCTGACACCCTCACAGCAAAGAAGTTCCTCCTCATGTTCAGATGGAAGTTCCCATGTTCCAGTTTGTGCCCATTTCCTCTTGTCCTGTCCCTGGGCACCACTGAAAACAGACTGGCCCCATCCTCCTGACACCCACCCTTGAAGTATTTCTGGGTGTTGATCAGATCCCCCCTCAGCCTTCTCTTCTCCAGACTAAACACACCCAAGTCCCTCAGCCTTTCCTCAGCAGAGAGANCAAAGACTGTTTAGTAAAAACAATAGCAAAAAATGAAAGTAATAATGATAATAATGGCAAGGTCACCCCCAACCTGTCCTGGTGCAGGGGGCTATTTCTCTCCAGGTGCATTCCATCAGTCTCTCTGGACTCCTCAGCTTCTGTGGAAAGCTGCAAAAAAAGTCCTAGAAAAAATATAAACACTGCCTGGCAACAACTAAAACAATATGCATCATTGCCATTCCTGTCATACCAAATCTGAAACACAGCAACCATTAGATTGAAAATTAACTCTTTCTCACCCAAAACCAGGGCAATAATATATAGACAGTGCCCTAGATACCCTATTCTGATTTGAGAGGTACATACAAAACAAATAATTTATGAAGTCAAGGCAAAGTTTCTCGCTGTAATAATTTGGTGTGAAATTCCACATTAATATAGGTAGGTCAGTGTGTGTTGTCACTTGTTGCCTTCTTGGGTTTCTCAGGGTGGCAAGAGCCACACTGCAAACATTTGTCTGATAAAGACAGCTTCAGCCGCGTGCGTGTTTTAGGAAACACATTGACAACTCCTTCTTCTTCCTTTGCAGCCTGTCACTGTCACAGCAATGGCTCCTTCTCACACATCTGTGACTCTCGGACGGGCCAGTGCGAGTGCAAAGCCAACGTGATTGGGCGCCGGTGTGACCTCTGCCAGGTGGGTGACAAGAAATGCTGTTTTCTTCCCTGTTTCTCATGGCTAAATACAGTTGCAGTTTGGATGGTTTTTCATTTTTGCTCATTTTTCACTCAAAGGACATATATGTTCGTTTGTACTGAACTGTAAAATGGCTTTTTTTTTAAATAGAGGCTTTCCAAGGGTTTGTCTAGAACAAAACAAAAAAATACCTGTTAATATCTGACTTTCAAAAGAAGCAGGATGCTAGTTTACTTCTCTGTGAATGATCTGCTCTTATGGGGTTTTTTTAGGAGTTCTTCTTGTATTGGCCAAATAACATATTCCTTTCTGGTGAAAGTGTCTTTCACCTTGACATTGTTTTGCTGCCTCATAAATCACTGCGAAAAAAACCAGTGTTTCAGGAACTTTAGCAGTTTTCTTTACGGTGCCAAGGAATACGTTACAGGTGGCTGCAGGTTTCTCTAGCTCAGCATGAGGACTTGTGGGGTCAGGCCTGTGTCCTCAGAACCCCTCTCCCTGTGTGTCACTTGAAGCACAGAAACCTGTAGAAATCACAAGGAATATTTTCATCCTGCGTAAACTGTATCATTTTGGAAGTCGTTTGCTCACACTCCTACTTTCAACAGTATTTAAAGAGTCCATTCAGAAAAAAGCCATTGGTATTAGTGGAATTTGCACAGATTGCATAATGTACACAGGGATACATCAAGCTTGTTGATAAAATATTGGCTGTTGATTGGAATTAATCTTTATTTACTACTGTGTTTACTACTTTCTTTATTCCTCCACTCTTTTATTTGCTCTAGTTTAATTATCTTCACTTTCTAACCGTGTTTACTTTCCATTCTTAAAGCCCAACTACTTCTGGGCCCCAGAAAAGCTGTTCTGTATACCCTGTGGCTGCAGTGCTTTAGGATCCCTGTCACTGCAATGTGGTACGTCGGGAAGATGTATCTGCAAATCAGGATTCATGGGCAGACGCTGTGAAATCAGCAGACAGGTGCCTAAATTGCAAGAAAATGCAGGAAGGAGCCAGCAGATCCGAGTCCCCCCTCGGAGATGGGGCGTCAGCGGTGCCAGTGGGTGCCCACGGGGCGCTTACCGCCCTGCTCCTCCGGTAACCACAGACTGTGTGCATTGCATGGGCTGAAATCTCATATTTGCTTACCTTTGGAGTTCCAACAGACTTTTAAAAAATTATTTTAAATGTGTAATACATGTGCTATTACAATCACAGAATCATAGACTGGTTTGGGTTGGAAGGGACCTTAAAGATCACCCAGTTTCAACCCCCTGCCCTGGGCAGGGACACCTCCCACCAGCCCAGGTTGCTCCAAGCCCCATCCAGCCTGGCCTTGAACCCCTCCAGGGATGGGGCAGCCACAGCTTCTCTGGGCAACCTGGGCCAGGCTCTCACCACCCTCACACCAGCGAATTTCTTTCTGGTATCTCATCTCAATCTCCCCTNTCACCTCCTGTGACCTGCTGGCCGCGCTTCAGAAGCAGCCTTTTATGATACTTCCCCATTTCTAGGGCTTCTCATACTGTAAATGACAACGCAGGCAGGAAGCAAAATAGCAGAGTAAGTCCAAAAACAGCGCCAGCAGCAGCAGGATGCACAAAATGCCTGGGTGATGTACATACAGCAGTGGAATCAGTGGGATTTTCTTGGATATGGATTCCTCTTCTAACAGTTCAAGACCCAAAAGCTCAAGGGGTTTGCAAAAAGAATCAGCCCTAGAGGCAAAGTGTTAATGTCAAATCTTGAAATACCAAACTTAACTCATGTTAAAAGCTCTCATTGGTGAATATGGACAGGTATCTGAGCCTTTTTTAACCATCTGAAGCACACTGAATGTAATGCCCAAAATGACAGAAGTATTCATCATTTATCACGTACCAACAAACCAACTTATTTCCTAAAATGAATTAATTATGATGCAACTGCTTCTAACAGAAGTGGCTCAGAAATGTTGGGTATTTTCCCTGTAACTCAAAAACTCCTAAAATGCTATCATAACCAGTTTGAAAAATACCTGGCAGTGTTTGACCTAAAATCATAGAATCATAGAACTGCCTGGGTTGGAAGGGACCTTTCAGATCATCCAGTCCAACCATCAACCCAACACTGACAAAACCTATCACTAACCCATGTCACTCAGCACTGTGTCAACCCGGCTTTTAAATCCCTCCAGGGATGGGGCCTCAACCACTGCCCTGGGCAGCCTCTTCCAAGGTTCAATAGACCTTATTAGTGTAAAAATTGTTCCTCACATCCAATCTAAATGTCCCCTTGTGCAGCTTGAGGCTGTTTCCTCTTGTTCTCTGCCTGTGACTTGGGAGAAGAGACTGACCCCCCCAGCTACACCCTCCTTTCAGGGAGTTGGAGAGAGCCAGAAGGTCTCCCCTCAGCCTCCTTTTCTCCAGGCTGAACACCCCCAGCTCCCTCAGCCTCTCCTCACAAGACTTGTGCTCCAGACCCCTCAACTGGACTCAGGAACCCAGGCCAGATTTGCTGGTACACATTTCCATGGGGAACAGGACCTGTGTCTTGTATCTATGTTGCCCACACAGATGCTCAACAGACACTGATACAGGGACAAAACACAACAACACACTCGGAAAATTCATCCTATTTCCTCATTGACATCCAGGATCTTATCTCTTGTTCAGTAAATGTGATTCTGAGAATTTCGGTGTGTAAACAAGCTTCGCTGAGGGCTTAACTTGGGGGTTCATCCTGGGGGTGTGCATGACTGATCAAAACGTCTTTGAGCTTGCAGAGCTCATCACAGAACACAGCCCAGCATGCCAGTGAGCTTCCCTTCCTTCACACAGCGTGGAGTGCTCGTGGATCAGATTTTTTTTCCTGGCTTCCCCCCTTATAAACAGAATTTATTAGCTCCCACCAAACCTTCTATTGAGAACTGAGCTGCATGCTGTGCCTTGGTTACTTCACTGCATTAATCTGAATGTCTGTCCTGAGATTTTTGCATATTCACATTCCTGTGTGTTTCTTCTCGTGGAAATCTTCAGAGATAGTCTGTGTGTGTAATTGAACCTTGGAGTTTAATTATATGAGTTTGAGTATTTCTTTCTCTCTGATGCACCACATTTTGTCATGCAGAAGTATATAATTGTCAAAACATTTCAGCAATTGGAATTGAAAATCAATGTAATTCTTTATTATGTGTATAACCAAGGATTTGCTTAGGTTAATCTGATTCTTCAGGCCAAATTCTTACCACAGGCATGGTCCTGTCAATGGAATCTCTATGGGAATGTGCAAGTTCAGTATTAACCTCAGAGATCACATTTCGGGACTTTTACATGGAAGCCTGGTGGAGTCTCTGGGAATTCACCTACACATGAGATTAGGGGCTCCAATGTGGAACAAATCTATACAAAGTGTAAGTCAGTGCAGATCCACTGACTTGAAAAAATCTGTGCTGCTGTATAGTAGGCAAAAATCTAACACCACATGCCCGGGTCACACAGCAGTACCTTGTGTAACTTAAGTATTTTCCACTTGGTTCCATCTATATTCATTAGCAGTGATCTTTTTTAATACCTTGTTTTTACCATTTTGCTTTCCTATTGAAGTGTCAAATAGATTTTGACTATCAAAGGTTAATATCAATTTCGAGTGAAGTTAGTGATATGGTTTGGGTATCGATATTCTCTGAAAATCATCATACCTGAAAAAAAAAAAGGTAGAAATATACTCCTAACCTCCTAGTAAATGTGTTACGTGGCAGAACAGTCATTATAGCATCAGGTAACATTCTGAAATTCCTGTGCTTTTTCACCTTGATTACCCTTGCCCTGGTGTTGTTACCGCTACAGCTCAACCTGTTAAGAGTAATATTTCCGTGACGAAGAGGCAAGATCCACCCTGATCCCCCCACACTCAGCTTTTCCTCTTTTCTCCTGGTAACCGTTCCGTGCACCAACTGCTCTCCCCTCTCTCCGTGGCAGCCTCAGACATTTGGCTTGGAGTCTTCAAGGGGATGCGTCCCCTGCAACTGCAACTCCTTTGGGTCCAAGTCCTTCGACTGCGACGGTGACGGACAGTGTTACTGCCAGCCCGGAGTGACAGGAAAGAAGTGTGACCGCTGTGCCCATGGGTTTTACAACTTTGAAGAAGGAGGCTGTACCCGTATGTAAATTCTATTTACTTATTTATTACTGAGGTTCAAGTTTGGCTGGTTTTGGATTGCCTAAAGAATGTTCCTGAACGGGGAGGTATTTACATAGCCTTGTACATCAGTCAATGGTGATTGGCAAGAGCAAAGGACACAAGCAATTCCTGCTATTTTAAGGTCAGTTTATGGCTGATCTGACAAATTTAGAAGGAACAAGAGCATCATTTTCTCCAATTACTTTCTGCCAAAAGTTCCTACAGTTTAGTTATGGTAAGAGTATCATAGAAAGCTGATTAGGGTACTTGCCAAATCACATCAGTTTGAAGGGATGTGAATGGGAAAAAAAAAAAGAGCAGAAAAAAATAAAAATCCCTTTCCTTCTAGTTTTGTCTCAAACCTTTTCACTGTCCTTACGTGGTTGATCCTTTTTTATTAAATTTCTGTCCTGTAATATTTAGAATCTTGCTTACTTGTATACTTTTTGTGTACAACAAGATCTTTGGATAAAATTCTCTGCTATGTCCCTTGTGTAAACACATGGAAAGTATGTTTTTCTAGATGCTGAATCTCTACCATCAGACATAAATACACCCAGCTACTTCTTTATGTTTGTCCTTTCAGACATTAGGTCAAACACTGAAATGAAGGTTTCCTATCCTTGGAGCAGTACAAACTGCTCTGTCAAATAGAACCTGGTTGATAGGTTTCTTCACAGGGAAATACCCATCTTTGTGAATAGAGCTCTATTTTTAAAGTCTCATAGTCTCACTTAGGTGTGATCATGGGAGACATAGATGCTTGCTTAGTGTGACTGGCTGCAGGGCTGCCAGAATGGCAATGGCCCCACAGTGTTCTTTGCTGATGTCAGAGTGCTAAGAAGCCAAGGATATTGTTGGTACCCTTCAGGCAGAAGCTGTATTCATAGAATCACAGAACCCTTCAGGTTGGACAAGACCCTTGGGATCATCGAGTCCAACCATCAGCCCCACTCTGCAAAGTTCTCCCCTACACCACATCCCCCAACACCACATCTCAACCACTCTTAATTCCGATTCTTTCTGGAAGCATTTTTTTGGGTGTGTAAGGCCTCGAGACCCACATCTGTGCAGCAAAGTTCAGAATTTCACCTGAAGTGTTGATAAACCCGGAATCAGGCTGGATCATAGATCATATTTGGAAACATTGCTCTGTGGCGGTGCCTCCCTTGGGAAGGGTGGGCTCAGAAAACATTTAGCACCTTGAAAAGGGCAAACGTGTTGGCACCTTGGCAAAGGGAAAGGTTGGGTCATGGGCTCACCAAGGAGAGAGCTTGACATAAAACTCCCTTAACACACGTATGGCTGGGGGAAAAACTCTATAGTTTATCTTCATGATTAGTCTCTTCTAATGTTCCACAATTTAAAAGTACGTCTCTATTGTGAAATGCTGCAAAATGGTGTTTATTTCATATGGTTGGGGAAGAAAAATGAGAGGGCAATTAACAAGATTTCCCATTAAAATTTTAACTGCTCTCTTGACAAACTTGAAATGGCAGAGTTGAAGGAACAGTGGCGGAATGGGAAAGCAGTGTAAACCCAAACAATATTTAAAATCAAAATATATCTGCCTGTGGTCATTAATTTTCTAATAATAAGATGTTCAGAAAATTCAGAGTTTTAAAAGTTGCAAAGTTAATACTTTGATGGATTGAGATGGGTTGAGATGGATGGCGAGGAATTCTGTTTTCAAAGTGCAGTTTTTTCCTCACTTATTTTAGTAGGTTTTTTATGTATTCCCTCAAATGACAGAAAAAAAAAAAAGAGAATTAAATTAGGAATCACAGAGAAAATAAGAAATTTAATAAAAATGTCTCAAATCGTGGTAGGAAGAAAGTGTACAAAACTGAATTCCACAGTGACAGTTAAGTATCAAATAAAATACTGGACCTCTTTTACCTAGCATTTATCCAAAAGGAATATAATTTGATTTTTTTCTTGTGCAATAAAAAACCATAAAGCCTAAAAAAACCCACTATAGCATCATCAGTTAGTGTTGACATTCTAGCAGCGATGATACAAAAGAGATTTCTATTGTACCATTGCTTGCAACAAAATCCATTGTATTTTTTCCCCATTCTTTTAAATAATGATAAAAGTAAAGATAAAAAGAATATTGGTGTACCACTTTCTTCCCCTCCGTGCCTTTTTAAACCCATTTTGTGTTAGAAATGGAAGCCCATGGAAGAGCTGTCACATCTGAAACCCCCACTCTCTCAATGAGAGATGTTTTCTGAAATATCTTCAAGCCTCGGTGCATAACAAGATTTTATGTAGCATGAAAAATGTCTTGTTCCTGGAATGATGGAGGCAAAACTTACTGTCTTCTTTGCATCAGTTACTTTATTTTGAAAGCACTGGTGGGGAAAAATGAAGATCACTTCTTATTTGAACTACAGATATGAGTTCTATCTTTGCACAACTCGTAGTTTCTAGTTTTACTCTGAATTGAAGTTTTTCATACAGTAAAGGCAAGGAACATAAACACAGCCCTCAGAAATGAACATTATGTTACGCACCCCTCTCTACACCCCAAGGAACAGATTATTGCCCTGAGAGTCAAAGTTTCCTTACGAAGCTTTTGCTTTGACCTCCAGAGTAATGTTGATGGTGGGTATGAAAATAACCACGCACTGGTTCTTCTCCAAGCAAGTAGGTGTCCTGTGGCCCATAACTAGTNNNTCCACAGCTTCCCTGGGCAACCTGTTCCATCCCTGGGTAACCTCTTCCCCTCTCATCCCTGGAGGGGTTCAAGGCCAGGCTGGATGGGGCTTGGAGCAACCTGGTCTGGTGGGAGGTGTCCCTGCCCAGGGCAGGGGGTTGGAACTGGATGGTCTCGAAGGTCCTTCCAACTCTAACCATTCTGTGATTCTATGAAATCTCTGCACTTCTACAGTCGATGCCTTTATTTTTCCCCTTCTGTTCTCATGGCAGTTACTTCAGCCTCAGGTAGCCCCCGTTGCTCCTGGCTTGGGTTTCTCTGGGTTTACCCTGACATTCCTGCCTCTCCGTGCCCACAGATAACTGACCAGTCCCTGTATGGTCAATGCTTTGGTGGAATGATCCTACCCCTCTTAGGGTCTGCTTTCCAGGTGTGACAGAAAGAGGTAACTTTACCTCTGCTTTATTCTTTTTCTTCCTGTCTCCCTGCAGCCTGTGAGTGTTCACATTTTGGTGATAACTGCGATCCCACCAGCGGCCGCTGTATCTGCCCCCCCAATACTGTTGGAGAGCTGTGTGACAAATGTGCACCGAATCACTGGGGCCACAACCTTGTCAGTGGCTGCAAGGTGAGTGGATCTCTATTTTCTCTGAGCGTGTTACCTCTTTCCCCTGGGGTAAACACAGTCATTTGTAGCTGGAACACAGATTTAGGTCATGGTTTGTGGCTGTGTTGGGAGATTTGGTGTCAGGCTGTGGTGTACGTGTCGGCGATGTGTTACTGAGCAATGCAGATGCTCTGTCTCAGGTGTGCAGCCTGGGACACCAAAAACCCTGCTTATACCTCTGTTGAGCTGAGTCAGGGTCTCGCTTGAGCCTGGTTTCTTTTATTATATCTATATTTAATGTGATTGAGGAGATTACCACAATATTGTACAGCGTACGTCAAGGTGTATTTGCAAGTAGCTGACAGTGCCTTTCCAGAACAAATTGACTTTGCCCCTAATTGTGATACCACTGGGAGTTTGTACTTGGAGCTTCCTTGAGAAAGGCTTCAGCTTGTGCATAAAAGACAGTGAAAAGAGAAAAAACGAAAAAGCCACCTGAGGCTGTAAAATGCACTTTCTTCCTGTGTTCTTAAAGGGGAAATAAACCTTCTCATTAGCCTTTAAATCCTTCCTATTCCAGTGTTTGTCACAGTTAAAAGAATTCTGAAGGGGAGGGAAGAAGGGGGAAGAAATAGGAAGATGATGATAGTATGTCAAAGAGGCCACGAAAGCTGTTGTTGATGCCCTACTCTTGGGCTAAGGGGAGCAGTATTTGGTTAAGGATGAAAGCTGGTGACAGTGAATATGCCTTCCCCTCTCTGCCATTCTCATGGACGATGAGGGATTGACAGCACTGCTGCAGTTACTCCACAAAACTACATCTTGTATGAACATGGTCGTGCACCATTAACGCTCTTTCTTAAAAAGCTGTTTGTCGTGTAGCTCAGGCTGCAAACTAATTACCAAGAATGATTTCTTTTTCTTATGTATGGAAAACTCCTCTTGTGAAACCTCTGCTGTGCTGCTGCGATACAGACTCTTGGCTTCTGAAACCAGCCTAATGAGGTTGAAGACCTCTCTTTGAGCTCTGGAGTATATTCTCTGCTTGTCTTTCATGTGAGCGCATTAGTATGGCAGTTCCATGGCACCATCTCAATTAATCATGATCTATCAGCCCACATCTCTTTCAGCAAGTTGCAGCTAATTTCTGCCAAGTGAGATGTGAATCTGTGCCTGCGCTGTTGGTAGGAGATTAAAACTGCTTCTTTCACCAAACCAACACAGCTCCTGATCCTCACTCAGGTTTTGATACTTCAGCGTGTGGTGAACGATTCGCTTTCTAAGCTTTATGTTCAAGCACATCTTGTAGAACAAGTTTCTTCGCATCCCAAGGTTTTATTTCTTAGGTTAGGTAGAAACCCAACAGTCTGAGGTTTCACCAGCAGGTAAATAGTTTCTCTGGCATTCAGTAAACATGGAAGTTGAATTATTTCCTCCATATAATCGTCGTCTTTATAAACGGTCTTTTCAGATTTGAGGAAAAGTGCTCTGAGTCTTCATGTAATAAACAGCTTTGCCCGGAGACTGAGTCCACGTTTTCCTCCTCTCTTTTTCAGCTTTGTGCCCTTAATTTTATCAAGTCTGTCCATGTCAGTTACTGTGGTAACCTGTGCTCCTGGCGCTGCCTTTGCTGCTGCTGCTGCGAGCGGAGCTTCCGCGTAGGACATTCTGGTCACGCCAGCGATGGCAGCAAATGTCCTGTGCTAACTTTGCAGTACGGTCACAGTAACAGCACTGAGGGATCCTTCAGCTCTTTGGAAGTCCGAGGCTTTCCCTGCTACTTCCTTCTCTTCTCAGTAGCTAGACCCCTCCTGGCAAATCAGCTGTTTCTGTCCTCACCTGCCTGGGCCAGTCTCACTCTGTGAGCAAGCTGACTTCCCAGCACACCACGTGACTTAAATCTCCGTCCCTTACTGTGTACGTTACTGGCATCTGAGAGACCTGCATGTATGAAGATGCCTGTCTGATGGATGAGTAATAAGCATTGACTTAAATTCCACGGGGACCACCATCCCTGAGCAATTGCAGCGTTAGCAAAGTGGTCTGAACATGCCCTGCAGAGGTTTTACACAGAAAGCACTTTTTAGGGAGTGCTTACAGTTTTAAAGGTAATGTGGTCAGCAAAGTATCCCAGTGTCTTGACAATTTTGGATTTATTTGATTTCTCTGCCTAATTTACCAATGATAAGTAATATCTGTTTGAAAAGAAAAGAATATTGTAAATGTATTTAGCGTAATTGCTTGACCTTTATTGAACAAAGATAAATGCCCAGCCTTATAACTCAAATATGTTACGGCTGAACAGTGGAAATTCACTGCTGTGCTTTTCTATAGATACTTGGAAGAGGCGAGTTCCTTTTTTGTCGGGTTTGTTGTTTTTTTCCAGAAGCACAATTGCAATTTTCTCCCTTGTTTCCCTCCCGTTTAGCCCTGCGACTGCAGCCCCGTCGGAGCCCTGAGCTCTCAGTGTGACTTACATACAGGCTGCTGCTTCTGCCGCCCTGAATTCTCTGGGGATAAATGCAGCGAGTGCAGGTTGGGTCACTGGAATTATCCACAGTGTGTCGCCTGCCAGTGCGTCCTGGCGGGGACAGACCCGCAGAGCTGTGACACCGAGCTGGGGAAGTGCTCCTGCATTGATCACAGCGGCCAGTGCAGCTGCAAGGTAGGACAGCAAAGGCTGTGAGTTGATCTTACAGCTGCAGGGAAGCTTATTCCAAAATCCATTCGCATTTGCACTTGCCTGTTCTGACAATATATGCAAAATATTCGTAGTGTATTTCCCAACTGCTGTGGGAGGGGTCCGGCGTAAAGAAAGACTTAAGTGCTTATTAAGTGCTTTTTTACATGTACATCCACGTGCCAGGAGAGCGAGTTCTTACAGAACTGTTGCCATTTCAACCCCGTTCAGTACAATTCTCATTGAGATATTTGGCAAATCGAAAGCAAACACATGAGTAACAGCAGTGGCACGGTGCTAGCCCTGTGTGGGACACTGACTTAGAGGGGGTAAATACGGATCGCTTTGCAGGCAGAATTCACTGCAGTGGTATTCGTACTTCGGAGCAGACTGCATCCAATTCAGGATCACTAAAGCAAAGGCTTGTTGGCATCCTCACCCACAGCAGTCTCATTTGGAACTGGAAGAACAGCACGCTTCAGTGGTTTGAAAATTGGCTGGATTGCTGGGCTTAAAGGGCAATAATTGGTGGTTTGACACAGAGCTGGTAGCTGGCAAACGGAGCGGCCCGGAGCCAATACCTTCCTCAGAGCACAGGTGACAGACCCCACCATCAGCAGATTTGAGAACATTGCTGATTGGGAGGAGGTAAAGCATGTCATCAGGCTACAGTCTAGAGGGTCCTTGAAAGGCCTGATGATCGGGAAAATAGAAACACCATGAATAGGAGGGGAATAGCCTCAAGGATCAGTACAGTCTGGGAGGAAAAAGGCTGAGGATAATCCTGCTGAAAAGCACACGCAGGCTTTGGGGAACAGCAAACTGAATATAAGCCATTGTAATATTCTTCATAAGGCAAAGTGCCTCCTGAACTGGATGCATTGATCATCCCGGCCCATGCAGCTGGGAGGTAGGACATCATGAAGAACACAACCAGAAGAGGAAAGTCTTTATTACCCTCAGTGCTGGTAAGATTGTGCTTAGAAATGCTGTCCAGGACCTGATTGAAGAGCATCATTGAGAAACTGGAGAGGATCCAGAGAAGGGCTACAAAGAGCTGTAGAGCAGACGATCTGTGAAGATGTACAGAGAGAGCTGGGCTCTTTTAGTCTGCAAAAAATAGAGGCTGAGAGAAAATGCAGCCTCCAGCCTCTTCAAAGAGTAGTTGATGGAGTCAAGTCCTTTCTGGCAGCAGCAAAAGATGTGACAAGAGACAAGAACTGCAAATGGCAGCTTAGGAATTTGGGGTTGGACATTAAGAAAAACAAATCACTAGGAGGTATATGCAGTGAACAGATTGTCCAGAAAGATTGTGAAATCCTCATCCTTGAAGGTTTTCAAGAATTGGCTAGAAAGAGTCCTGGGTAACCTGTCTCAAGGAAGAGTTTTTTAAAAGTGACCTCTAGAGGTTAGATTCCTTCTGTGATTTCAATTGTTTTCTTTTTTTCAGGGACTGTATTGACACAAAGAAGTAGTGAAATAGAAGGATGAATTTAAGTGATTGGATTGTCGAGTAATTCTTTCGTTAAATGGGCACTGGTCACTTAATTCTGAGTTTAAAGGACAGACTCAGTGGAGGAATTGAGGAATAAACTAGATTAGAAGGGACCTATAGAGGTCATCTACTCCAGCCCCTGAGGCAGCACTTCCAAGGATGAGGATTTCACAACCTCCTTGTGCAACCTCCTTGACCACCCTCCCATTTTTTTGGTGTATTCAAACAGTTCAACAGATTCATGTTCTATTTCACAAATACCGATTCATTTGATGGTGAGACCATAAAAAACCTGGAGTGAGTTGACCACGTGGCCCATCTGAGTAAAGCTCAGCCTAAAGACCTGTGTTATTTGTTCAGTGACATTCTCTAAAATGGAAAACCAGAAGTATCTCAAGTCTTTCAGCCTCTCCTGAAGGGCTCCAGCCCCTCTAACCGTCTTGGTGCCCCTTTTCTTGGTTAGGTCCAGTACGTCAATGTCTTCCTTGCAGCTCTTGTAAGTAGAAAGAATGGGAGGTTCTGGCATTTTTAAATAGAATTTTTTTCCTTTTTTGATTTTTTTAAGGCTAATATAGTGACTTCTGTGTTCCTGTGAATGCAAATTAACAGTATATATACTTAGCTGATGATTAATGATAAGAAACTGCAATTTACAGGAAACAAAATGCAAAGCAACTAAAATTCACAATTCATGGCACAAAATGGACAAATAATACTGAATTAAGTCAGCAGAGTTTTATTTATTTTTCCCCCAGAGTTTAAGGTTAAATTTAAATCTAGGGTTGGATAAACTTTTTTTGGAAGTAGTTAAATATTGAAGAAGCTAGATTTTTATAAAATGGTAATCATTCCCATTTAAACCTGCTGTTAGAGCTGCAGAAATGAGCTTTCAAAGGCTCAGGAGCCCCTTTGTCAGCCCTGACAAAAAGCAGCAAAATATAAGCTAAATACAGCGTAGGCACATTTGCTGGCAGGGTTACCTGTGGAAATGAGGGTTAAAGAATCCTTGGGGATAATGCTGGTCTCCTGTATAAGCTTTGGAAAGTTGAATTTGTTTTTTACATTGGCTTCTTCACATTACTCTCAAGAGAAAAGAAAAAAAAAAGCTAGGGGAGGAAAAGCCAACCAGTGCTTTTGTGTTGATGAGTTTTTATAAATACCTTGGTCTCCGTATGAAAATGGTTTTAAAAGGCTATGCATAAATTATTGTGTATCTGGCCCTATCTGGTACAGCTTTTGATTTGGACTAATTGAAAAATGAAAATAAAAGCACTGACATTACAACAGTGAAACATTTCAACCTTGTTAATACTGTTCAATGAAGTGGAAAACAATCACAAAGAGGGGAAAGCTTTTTCTCTACAATATTTCCATTAAAATATGTCAAGAAGAACATTTAGTACTGTACCTTAAACATTCTAACTTGTCAAAACTAATTCCTATTAAACAAAAGGCTTGATTAGCCCTGGCAATTTCAGGAGGACGTATTTCCTCTTATCTTATCAATCAGTTACTGAGCGTGTCATGCCCAAAGCACAGCTTGATTTTTCTGTGCTTACAACTGCGAGTAGGAGGCCAGAATCCATTGCTGGGAGCTACTCAACAGATACAAATGCAAATGCCTCAACTAAACTACATTAATTCGGTAAGAATTTGCATACACACGTGGTAAGAAGCTGGAAAATTCCTTGACTATTTCCTTATGCTTATTAGTATTTATTTCTGCAACTTGTTGTTACCATTATCTGGAGAATAAATCTCATGAAGGCAATTGAAGGAGCTGGGAGTGTTTAGTTGGAGGAAGAGGAGGCTGAGGGGAGACCTCATCCCTCTCTACAACTACTTGAAAGGACATTGTAGAGAGGTTGGTGCTGGTCTCTTCTCACAGGGAATTAGTGATAGAAGGAGAGGGAATGGCTTCAAGCTGCACCAGGGTAGGTTTAGGCTGGACATTAGGAAAGACTTTTTCCCAGCAAGAGTGGTCAGAGCCTGGAATGGGCTGCCCAGGGAGGGGGTTGAGTCCCCATCCCTGAGTGTGTTTCAGAGTGGTTGAGATGTGGTGTTGGGGGATGTGGTGTAGGGGAGACCTTTGTAGAGTGGGGCTGATGGTTGGACTCGATGATCCCAAGAGTCTTTTCCAACCTGAAGGATTCTATGGTTACTGCATGATTTTCATTTTTTTGATTACCACCTCAAAATAAAGCTTACTTTTTTTTTTGTAAAATAAAAAAGAATAATATAAAATCTTCTCTCTTTTCCAGGCTAACGTGGAAGGTGTCCACTGTGAGAGGTGCAAAGCTGGTACCTTTGGTCTCTCTGCCAGAAACCCCTTTGGCTGCAGCAGCTGCTACTGCTTTGGCTGGAGCTCCCAGTGCAGTGAGGCCCAGGGGCTGGTCCGTCTGTGGGTGAGTGGGAACCGCTGAGCCCTGAAACCCAAGAACCCTGTTTCCTGCTGTCTTCTTTTAGCCAGGCACCGAGAGGTCTTGTCCAACCCAAGGGTCTTGTCCAACCTGAATGATTCCATGTTCTATGACTCTATGATTCTGTGAAAATAAACTTGATATTCTTGTTGATATTTTTAAATATGTGCAGGTGACCTTGAAGCCAGAGCAAATGGTTCTGCCACTGGTGGATGAACAGCTCCAGCGCAGCACCCTCTCAGGGATTGCCTTCCAGCCTCCTGAAATAGTAGCCAATATAGAACAGGTGATGCAGGATCTTCGCTCAGAACCCATTTACTGGAGACTTCCAGAACAGTTTGAGGGGCGAAAGGTAAACATAAAATTCCACTGAATACTGACATGGATTTATATACTTTTGTTTGTCTTTTATTTGTGTTTTGTGATGCCTGTTTTTCTCTTCCAATAAGCATGTCATCACACAGTAGAAAAGAACTTTTCTTTGCAGAAGAAAATAAATGCCATTCCATTATTAAAAATTATTTGCTCCATTATTTTGAAAATTCATGTCTGTAATATAAACACTATTTAAAAAAATGTATTTGCAGTCAGTAACATGTAGTATTCTCTCACAAGATAGATTCTCTCACTAAGATGTTATTTGAAAAATTCAGCTGTGCTTATTTAGAACAGAATTTCGTTCAAGTACATAATCTAATCTACGATAACTCTATTGTAAATTTTTGTTTCTCCCCATTTAAAAACAAGTGACAAAAAAAGCCTGATATTTGTTAAGTTACACAGGAGAAAATGATTGAAATCCCCTTTTGGGGATCGTTATGAGCTTCAGTGACAATTTATGTTGCACTTTCGATATTTCTCGGCTTGGCGTGGGAAAGTTTAGATGTTTCTTTCTCTGAGGACGAACTTGGGGGAGCGCCAAGGCACAGAAGAAGAAATAGATGACGTTTTGGGTTTAGTGTTGTCCAATAACAAATTGCTGATGGGTTTTTTTGAAGACAGCCCGTGTCCCCAGACAGTTCTTTGAGCGTGTATTGCTATTTTCTACACACTTGTCAGACTGCACACAGGTGTGGAGTGTCTCTCGCTCCTACACACGCCCTGGAATTTATTTTTAGCTGAGAATGAGGTTTATTTTCTTACTTTTGTGTTTTGCTCTGTTAGCTGACCGCTTATGGAGGGAAACTGAGGTATGCAATCTACTTTGAAGCTCGAGAAGAGACGGGTTTTACCACTTATTACCCCCAAGTCATCGTAAGAGGTGGGCCCCCCACCCACACCAGGATTATCGTCCGGCACATGGCTGCCCCTTTGATCGGGCAGCTGACGAGGCACGAGATAGAGATGACAGAGGTAACGTTTCCCTCCGCTTTTCCCCCCCAAAATTTAAGCACCAAGTCCTTTTAAATACTGCTAATAATCCGGCTTTGTATTGCTGTCTTTTAGCACGAATGGCAGTATTATGGTGATGACCAAAGACTCAGAAACACTCTGCCATGGGAGTATTATCGTGATGACCCAGGTGTCAACAGGACGGTGTCCCAGGCAGATTTCACATGGAAGCATTACGGAGATGACCCAAGACCAAGCAGAGCTGTGACCCGGGAAGATTTCCTGAACGTCCTGTATGATGTTCATTACATTCTAATTAAGGCTACTCATGGCAATATCATGAGGCAGAGCAGGTAACTATTACATGCAGTGGTCTGCAATCGTGCAAGAGTCACAGATAACCTGACAGAGCTCCCCTGCAGAATTTTTATTCATAACATAAGCCATAGGCAGTTGCTGAGAAGTACAGGAGTTAGCATTCAGCATAGCGGGAGATGCAGAAGAGGGAAATGTTATTCAACAGAAAATGTAAGTCAGACAAGCCAAAAAAAATCCTTATTTTCAGATTCCTAAAACAGAGAACACATCTAAGCACATGCATCCTGACACAAATCCAAAGCACTTGTTGAATGAACACCTTCTGTATCAAAACATGATGCTGTAATTAATTATAAATGGTAACATATCAAGGAGTTTTCTCTTGCAAGTGCAAAATGCGTTAAAAAGTCAGAGTACTCCTTTAAGGAAATGCTACTTAATCCAGTATGTTAGGGGCAGACATAATCAACATCTTCTATTCATTTTATTAATTTATAAATTAGATGTTGAAATAAAGGTAACGCTTACTGAATTTGAAGCGGACATCAAGCAGCAAGATGGGAGGAATAATACAAAAATCTGCTGCAATCTAAAGGTCAACTCTAAGATTTTACACTTTGAAAGGAGTAGTCAATGGAACAAACAAGGAACAGCTGCTTAGTTGCCTGTTCTTCAAATAGGGGTCTGTTGTTTACAACATATCACCAGGTGGACAGGATTCAGTAACGATTTAAAAAAAGTATAAATTGCCTTAAGATCCATGAAATGTTGTCACAAAGAGAAAGAAAAGAATCAGCTATCTGCTGCTGTGATGGGTAAGTCACAAAAAAGAGCTTAAACTTCATCAGGAAAGATTCACATTAGACATGAGAAAAAAATTCCTAGGAGTAAAGGTGTTCTGCAATAAATTACCAAAGCTTTTCCTAGATGTTTTTGATAGCAGAATCATCACAGAATGTTATGGGGTTGGAAGGGACCTCTGGAGATCATCCAGTCCAACCCCCTGCCAGAGCAGGGTCACCCACAGCAGGTCCCACAGGAACGTGTCCAGGTGGCGTTTGAATGTCTCCAGAGACGGAGACTCCCCCACCTCTCTGGGCAGCCTCTGCCAGGGCTCTGACACCCTCACAGCAAAGAAGTTCCTCCTCATGTTCAGATGGCACTTTCCATGTTCCAGTTTGTGCCCGTTCCCTCTTGTCCTGTCCCTGGGCACCACTGAAAACAGACTGGCCCCATCCTCCTGACACCCACCCTTGAAGTATTTCTAGGTGTTGATCAGATCCCCCCTCAGCCTTCTCTTCTCCAGACTAAACACACCCAAGTCCCTCAGCCTTTCCTCAGCAGAGAGATGCTCCAGGCCCCTCATCATCTTTGTGGTCCTCTGCTGTCCCCTCTCCAGCAGTTCCCTGTCCTTCTTGAACTGGGGAGCCCAGAACTGGTCCCAGTGCTCCAGCTGTGGCCTCCCCAGGGCAGAGCAGAGGGGCAGGATGACCTCCCTCCACCTGCTGGTCACACTTTTCCTGATGCCCCCCAGGATGCCATTGGCCTTCTTGGCCACCAGGGCCCATTGCTGGCTCATCAGCATGAGCCAGCAATTCACAGTATCACAAATTCACAGTATCCTTTGCAAGCAGTATTTATTAGCAAGGGCACAGGAGTAATTGTAGATAAACTCCAAAGGTCTCCAGAGGTCCTTTATAGGACTCTGTCACAAAATGATAAGCTAAAATTATTTCAAGATTTCTAGGTGACAAAGAGGTGTATCAGAACCTGACCTTTGGAGTTTATGAAGGTGAACACTGGTGACAGACATAATGCAATGTTGTGTGATAGAAACCATAGTCGTGGCTGCTCTTGCCTCTGTTTCAAGTGTATCATTTACAGAAATTTATTCATCCAGCTTGCACTGGCGAGATGGGAAATATTCACAACAGATGCCACAGCTGTTTTACATTGGTTTCATTTATTTTTGGCGTAGTCAATGTAGGATATGGTGTTACAAGCACAGGGAATTCCTGTGGAAAGACATGGGGAAATAACTCCAGTGTGAGATGGAAAATCTGAGCAGCGTTACCATGTTTTGTGCCTGTTTCATACAACCACAGAATGGTTAGAATTGGAAAGGACCTTAAGGACCATCCAGTTCTAACCCCTTGCCCTGGGCAGGGACACCTCGCACCAGACCAGGTTGCTACAAGCCCCATCCAGCCTGGCCTTGAACCCCTCCAGGGATGGGGCAGCCACAGCTTCTCTGGGCAACCTGGGCACCAAAGAAGTTCTTTCTGGTATCTCATCTCAATCTCCCCTCTTCCAATTTAAAACCATTCCCCCTTGTCCTGTCACTCCACTCCCTGACCAAGAGTCCCTCCCCATCTCTCCTGTAGCCCCTTCAGATCCTGGAAGGCTGCTCTAAGGTCTCCCCAGAGCCTTCTCTTCTCCAGCCTGAACAACCCCAGCTCTCTCAGCCTGTCCTCACAGCAGAGGTGTTCCATCCCTCTGAGTATCTTCATGGCCCTCCTCTGGACCCATTTGAACAGGTCCATGTCCTTCCTGTGCTGAGGACTCCAGAGCTGAACCCTCCTTCTGCCTTCCCTTTATGCAATATAGATCCTAGTTCAGTTGTGGAAGCAAAAACTGAATTCTATCTCAATTCAAGCAGTATAAGTTATGAAAATGAACCTGTTTTCATGATCTTGTTCTGAAACACTGTGACCGTGGTGACTGAACTAGGCCTGCGTGGCCATATACCACTGTTCGATCGAGGCTGCCCAGTAACAAGGCATGGAATGGAGCAGAGCAGGACTTTCCCATTTCAGAGCATGTTCGAGACAGGTATTTACTGGTTCCTTCAGGTGACTCCATCTGAAGCCACAACCTCCCATATCACCATATTCGCATTTGGAAACGGTTGCGTTACACTAGATTTTTCTGATCTGCCCAGTTACATAGTTAACATCCATCACATGGTGTCTGAGACTTTAAGTAGAACATAAACAGCAGGAATACATTTATTTTTTTGTGTGTGTCAAGTTAGCAGTGTGAGTTATTTCAGAGAAAGTTTTGCTTAAGACCACAAAATAAATCCCCCCAAATGTTTTTAAAGGTTAGTTGAATATCAGATTGCGTAAGAGTGGAAGGCTTTTATTAAAAATAGTCTGAGACCCCCTGAAGGACAATATTTATGCTCAGCTTTAAACATATTTTCGAATTAAGTGACTTATAAGAAAGCATTTGTTTAACTAGAGTGCATTGGGCTTTCTGAATAAGGGCCCTGTTTAAATTAGTAAAGCTCTTTCTGCCCGACTGTGCGTAGTAGAAAAGTATAAAGCAAAAGAAACCATGGACGGGGGGGGAGGAAAATATTATACCTGAAAATTTTTAAGGTTTTTAATAGCGCCTTAATTTCAGTTGCAGAGTTTGAAAGCTGCAGGTGAGTGATAAACTATGGGAAGAGCATTTTAAAATAAAGTCAGTTGGTTGGCGGTGTAGTTCGGCAGCGCTGCTGATGCTGCTCCTGCTTCAAAGCTGCGGCGTTACTAGTGATTTAGAGATTGCTGCTCAGAATCCAAAGCCAAATGTTTTTCTCCTAGATATTTTTTTTTCCATTTTGTTGCCCTCATTTTCATGTTCACTGCTCTAAATTGAAACATTTCTTTTATTAGGTTTTGTTTGGCTTTTCAGGCAACTGTGCTAATAAATTAGTTTGAATTGGAAGTATGCTCTCAGTTTCCCTGTGAATTATGTCCATATCCCCGCCACTGATCAGGTAGCAGTTGTTGGACTGCTGCCTATTAGACGTGTTCCAAGAATCAACCAAGCCTGACCTTCCTTAAGTAACATTTTCACACAAACAACAGGTAGCTTTGTGGTCCCCGAGTGTATTATTAGGTAAATACAGCTTTCTGACAGGAAATAGGGTTTTTTTGGAGCACACAGACCATTGCCTCAGCCTCGAAGCTGACAGGAAGGCAAATTTTATTTTTTTGTTTTCCAATGAATAGGCAGAGATTTCAATACGAGCTTACATCGAATGCCAGATCTGAATGGGTTTGCCCTCTTCATTTTCAGCCTTCTCTTTTCATCTGGCTTTGGTTGATTGGGGGATTTTTTTGTCCAATTTCCCCGCTCCACAGAACCCTTTTCTTCAGGTAGTAAGAAGGGAGCACGGGGTTTAAGTTACTAGGTGGTTTGGGGATTTTGCTGTGACGTAAGGTCTCGGGAGGTGTGGGTCTGGCCACCTAAGCAGGACCACAAACCTCTGAATCTAGTTCAGCAGTGGGTGTTTGCTTTTCCTACAGTCATCCTGCCGATGTGCAGCAGCCCCGTGTCCCTCAGTCACTCCTTAATCAAGGTTTGGGAGTAGATGAACGGAGGAGGAGCGTGAGGAGGAGTTGAGCAGTTCTTTGAGCTCCTCTTCATTAACCCTATTAGCACAGACACTTAATGAACAGCCTTTAGCAACACTGTGGACATTTATTCAGCTGGTTAGTCACACTTCTTCACTATTTCCTTTTAGTTTGCCAATATATTTGAAGCTTTAGAATTTACACTCTTCTGCCCTTTTTTTTTAGTTCTCAAAGTCAGTAAGGGGTTCCAGATCACAGCATTCATTTAAATAAAATAACCCCCCCCAAATAAAATTGTAAGCAAAAAGAATGGTGTTGGGGTATGGTAGGATTAAGTATTAGGATTTGATATTGTTTTTTGTCTTTGTCCATGATGTACTCAATTTTTGAGTACTTTGTCCATGGTATACTCAATATTTGACAGGTCAACACATGTGCGGGAAAAACAGGAAGTGGTTGAGAGTCAAGGATATTATTATTAATACAATCAAACAGATGTTTGAAAGGTAAAATGCCAGAAGCTTTATCATGAAACATATCCCTTTCTGAGACTAGCAGATGCCTCTGTAGTAGGATTTCTTGTTTGCTTTAAATTATTTGTTTATGTGTATAAATGACATTAAGGAAAAAAAAAAGAAGGGATATCTGGCTACAGATCTGAAAATTCCTGCTAAAAAGGCAAACATCCAATGCCTTTGAAACCTGCTCTAGAGCTTATTAGGTTGCTTTAGTTGCTGAGGATAGGTTTTATTATTTTTTTTAATAGTTGCCTCATTAAAAGCTCATTTAGTGAACAATTTTATTGCCATACCTATGAGAATCATTAATAGGAACTGCATGTAGTGTCTGACTTCAGTTTCTTAATGAGTCCCTCCAAATGAAGAATCAGATATGAGCTTTTCTTAATAGTTTGGCTGAAAAGAGATGAAAAAAAGACACAGAATCAAGCAGGAGAGAACAGTCAGTTATGCTGTTGCCTGGAAATAGGAAATGAGACTGGAAGTGGTGGTGGCTTTGGTGTTTCCTTGGGAGAGGCAAAAGCCATGCTGTTGGTTTGCTGTAAATCAGGAACCCCACAAACAGCCAAACAAGACCATTTTCTCCCGTGCCAGCTGCCTGTGAACAAACTGGGCTGAAGTTAGTGCTTGCCTAATCTCATTAGAGATGTTTGCTCCTATTGTTTTTTTCTCCCCAGGATTTCTGAGATCTCACTGGAAGTTGCTCAAAGCGGCACCGTGTCTGGGATGACTCCTCAGGCTTTCTTGATCGAGAAATGCGACTGCCCATTGGGTTACTCTGGTTTGTCTTGTGAGGTATGGTACTAACCTGTGATAAGTAATTAGAGCGTGGATTCAATTAACTGGCGGCAACTCTTCCTTAATTTAATTAATTACACTCTTCCTCTCTGAGATATCTCACAAGAAATTTAAGCACTTCGTTTCGCTTTAAGCAAATTTGCTGCTGAAGCCAAGGTGATAACTCAAAGGCTTAGAAAGCGGGAGAGGGAGCTCTGCTGGGTCAGTGTCTCTGAGGCTGAATTGTGTGACGGGTGCTGACTGAAGCCTTTTTGGCCAGGTCAGGGTGTAATACTATTGTCATGTGCTGCATTGTCCTGTTATGGTAAGGCCACGCTACACAAACCAGTAACGATTATCAGTCTTCCAAAAGGCTCATCTTTATCCATCGCTTTATCGTGACCACGATGCACAGAATCCCTGGAGAGAATCACAGGAAACCCATACAGCAAATTAAAAAACCAACACCACTTAATTTCCATATTGTCAATTGTAAGTAAACTGCAAGTTAACATTTGTACTAGTGAATAATTCAAGGTTACATACTACCTATTCCTGAAAAGTTAAAGAGCTGACAGCCGAATGAAATTCACCAAATAAAGTATCAAAACAAAATTGAAAACAGTTAAATGTTATTATAATTGTAGCACGAAGCACTCTAAACAGAGCCATGCGGAATTCTAAAATTCTGTTCTGCAAAGGCTTTTAAGTTTGCTTTGTTTGACATTTAAATTCCCATATAAAGTCTTAATAGCCGTATGACTGAAACACTGTGTTTTGTAAAAAAGCAAAACAGCATTTCCATTTTGATTTCTTAAATGCTTGTATTATAACGAAGAACTCAAGTAACAACAAAATTTAAAAAGAGAAGCCATTTCAAAAGCAAAACTTGCAACAGTGCACTCTGAACAGTTGCTCACAAAGGCAGCTGGTAGCTGAGAACCTGTAGGTTCCTCACACTCATCTTCCCTCTTGAAGCTGTTCCAAAAGCATGGCTTCATGGGCCAACACTAACAGCACGAAGGTTGTCCATTTTATTTTCATTTTCCATGCTTGACTGCCCAAAATAGCGCTGCAAATGCATTAAAAAGGTGGCTGAGATCCATTCTGCAGCACGTCTGTACTTCCTGAAAGAAGCTTCATGGAAGACGCTGTCAAAGCTTTAGGAAATGTCCTACTGCACATGTTCAAACTGTCAGTTTTCTGAAACCTTATAATTTATCCACTTGGATCTGTGAAAATACATTGGAAAGGGCCACGACGTTCTTGCAAATATCTTTCCTTTTTACTCCTCTACAATTACTCTTCTTCCAGTGCTGGTACAGGACTCTCAGAAGATCTGTACGCTGTCAAATTTCAGTTCTCCTTATAACCTGGGAACTCCTTGTAAAGAGGAGCAGCAAGTATGGAACGTGGTCCAAACAGTGTGTTTTTCTTTAGAAGCAGTTAACTCACTGCGTCTTAAAATAAAATAAAATGCATCTGATACTAATGGAAACTTTCTTCCTGAACCATTAAAGTTTGATAAATTTCCAATTAATTGAACACTGGGAGGAAAAGTGTTGGTCAACTAAGCCAGCTTGGTGCTCCTTATATATGTACAGTGTGATGATGTATTTTTTTTTCTTATCTAAGTATTTTGATCGTGTGTTTCAAAAGTGCCCAAGTTTTCTAGAAAATCAGCTGACTTGGGGTGCCTTTGTGTCTTATGATGGGCACCAGAGGAAGTGATGAAGATGTAGGACTTTGGCTGGGGAATAGAAGTTAGTATTTTTGACTCTATGGTGGCAATGGCTGTGTCTTCCTGTGGGTGAACCAGCAGGTTTGTTTTATTAAGCAATTCCAAATGCCTTCCTCATTATCTGTAAGAGCTCTGCTCCTTTCAGAGGTTACACAGGATTGTGTTAGGCAGCAAAGGAGGAACAGTGAACTCGTATGAAATCTGTGCAAAGAGGTAAATGAAGTCATTTTCTTTGCACGCTGCTTCGGTAACAGCATAGGCCTGAATTCCTCAACATGGACCTGTTGGAATAGGTCCATCGGAAGGCCACGGAGATGCTCAGTGGAATGAAGCACCTCTAATATAAAGACAGGCTGAGGGAGCTGGGGTTGTTCAGCCTGGAGAAGAGAAGGCTCCAGGGAGACCTTAGAGCAGCCTCCAGTGTCTGAAGGGGCTACAGGAGAGATGGGGAGGGACTCTTTGTCAGGGAGTGGAGTGACAGGACAAGGGGGAATGGTTTTACACTGAAAAAGGGGGAGATTTAGAGTAGATCTTAGAACTTTGGTGTGAGGGTGGTGAGAGCCTGGCCCAGGTTGCCCAGAGAAGCTGTGGCTGCCCCATCCCTGGAGGGGTTCAAGACCAGAGTGGATGGGGCTTGGAGCAACCTGGTCTGGTGGGAGGTGTCCCTGCCCAGGGGGGTTAGAACTGGATGACTTTTAAGATCCCTTCCAACTCTAACCGTTCTGTGAATGGGTGTAAATGCATGTGTTAGAAATTAATGGGCTCCTGCATTTGCTCAGTACAGATTTTTTAAAAGTTACTGTAACAAATTGAATTTTCAAAGGAAAAAATATGATAATGTAATTAGAACTTTATTTGAATTTGCACCCACCAGGAGCTGGAATAAATGTCTCAGTTGCAACCTTCATACTCTGTGCTTAATTGTGCAATCTTCACATGCTTCTAACTTAGTTTATTTTTAGTGTGCTCGGGGAAGGTTATAGTCTGTGCTGTAAAGGTTTATCTAATTTCAGCAGCTGCAAAAAGCATATGATATTTAGGCATTTTTTTAAGCAAATGCCAATCTGGTGTATGTCTCTACATCATGATTTACCTTGTAATTGCATTGTGAGGACAATACACGCAGCAGTTTTTACTACACTTGGTAAAAGTGACTTCTTTATCTTTTTGTTATTTATTTATTTTTTTAACCCAGCAGCACTGGAAAAGAAAGCACTAGTAAGAGTTTCCCTAATGCTTGCTTCTGAAAACCTTCCGAACTAGCGCTGAAAAATGTACCCTGTATCATCTTTTGTCTGTGTCCTGCTTCATCTCAGCAATGCTCAGGTCAGACAAGATGAGATGAGTGGCCACAGGGTATCAGAAAAAACAGTTAGGGATCAGGTTTTTTGGAGGATACCCCGATCCTAATGCGACTCAGAACTTGTACAGCTGTCCTTTGTACCATTTGATGCTTGGACAAGGGGTCTTCTGGGGATGGAGAGGGAGGAAAAAATCAGGAAATTGTAGTAAGTAAAGAAATTACTTTCATTTGAGATTACTTATCCAAATTGGAATTCTTCACAAAGCGTGAAAATGCAGGTGTTTCTGTGCTTCAGGGATCTTACCATAGTTTAACTCAAAAAGGGAGAAGCCGAAGCGAGTTAGATTTCTTTCTTTGTGATTCTAGAGAAAATAATTGTGTTTATGCCTGTTCCATAACTTAGACCCCTGGAGGTTTTAGCAATGTTTCTAAACCTGTCGGCGGTGTCGTATGCACAGAACCCAGGCTGCCAGCTAGTGCTTGACTGAAGAATCCTGTCTTTCAGCAAGAAAAGTCACTTTACACCGGATTCTCTTTTGTTTTACTTGGCATCCATTGCATCGCTGTGTGAAAGTTGTGCTGTTCACATTTTTCCCAAAAAAACAGTCAGCAGTGGGAAGTGACCTCATCAGGCAGCCTTCATAGGCTCTGGCACCCCTGGGTGGGGGGATCTGTACGTGGGACGAGTGACTTCTCCGTGGGCATGTCCCCCTAATGGTCTGAATTACCAAAATGGCCCAGTTTGTGTGTTGATGCTGCCGTGGCTGGGTGCTTTCTGGGAGCTACGTAGACACATTCAGACATTTGCATAATGAGCCTGGAATAAAGATCAAGTGCTCGATTTTGCATGTGTCAGCTTTGCTGGTAATTTTTGGGTTGCTCTCAGAATTTGATTGCCCAGCTGGGGCTGAGGAGACTTAGCGACAGATAAATTCAATGCGGGGCTAATAGTCTCAAGTCATGCAAAACATTTAGTATTCTTTAGTTTTATGGTCTTTTAATAATAGAGCTATAAATAATGCAGCCAGGCAGCCAGTTTTTTGGTTATTATTATCATTTTTTTTTGCTTGTTATCTGTCAGGTGGTATGCAGGCAGATAGTAACTTGTCAAACCTGCAAATCTCACCCAGGGCGAAGAAAACGGAATCACCACGCTTGCTCTCCACAGTCCAGGCAAATAAAAATAATAAAATAAAATAAAATAAATTTTGAAAACAAATCTTGTTCTTAAGAAATGAAAGGAATGAAGCTGGATGCATCAGGGAGAAGAGTGAGGTGTTCTGCACCTGAATGAAGGGGCTCCCAAGCTGAAATAGAAAATGCCTGGTGCCAGCACAGTGCTCGGGGGGGGATTTTTCCACAGTGTTTCCAATTAGGGTTGGCTCTCATTATCTGTAAAGCGCTGTGTATTGTTTGTAACACGGTGGGAAGCCTGGCAGGTTCCTTTTACAACTTGGAAAAACTGGTGATTGGAAAGAGGAGCTTGCGACGCTCCCCGTTCCTCGTCCCCTCTCTAACGCTCTGGTTTCTTCTTCATCTTTCCCATGGCAGTCCTGCTCTCCAGGATTTTACAGGCTTCCTCCAGCACCCACGGGAAGGACACCAGCTCAGCCCTTAGGGACCTGTGTCGTATGTCAGTGTCACGGACACAGCACGATGTGTGACCCCGAAACCTCGGTTTGTCAGGTACTGTTATTTCTGAACTTGTGCCCTGGATTAATCTTAATGTCAAATTCCTAAGTTGTGTAACTGGTCTCAAATGAAAGAGGACAATATAGGAATCCCTCGAGATAAGAAGGACATGGACCTGATGGAGCGGGTCCAGAGGAGGGCCACGAAAATGATCAGGGGGTTGGAGCACCTTTGCTACGAGGACAGGCTGAGGGAGCTGGGGTTGTTCAGCCTGGNAGTCCAGTTTTGCTTGAATAGCTTAAGTGTCAAAGTTAAAGGGAGGGTCAAACAAGCAAACCGTCTACCTTTAAAGTTTTACATTTTGATTATCTAGAGATGAGGTTATGTGGTGTTCTATTGCCAGTGAATTACTATTTCCATAAAAAGAAAAACAAAAAAACTAAAAGTCCTTAAACTAAAGAGACAATGGACCATGTGGGGCCACAGAGATGCTGGGAGGGCTGGAGTCCCTCTGCTGTGAGGACAGGGGGAAGGGAAGGCTCCAGGGAGACCTTCTAGACCTTTCCAGTCCCTAAGGGGCCTCCAGGAGAGAGTCAGAGGGACTATTGATCCGGGAGGGGAGCCATACGCATAGGGGGAATGGTTTAAAACTGAAAGAGGGGATATTTAGATCAGATATTTGGAAGAAATTCTCACTGTGAGGGTGGTGAGAGCCTGGCCCAGGTTGCCCAGAGAAGCTGTGGCTGCCCCATCCCTGGAGGGGTTCAAGGCCAGGCTGGATGGGGCTTGGAGCAACCTGGTGTGGTGGGAGGTGTCCCTGCCCAGGGCAGGGGGGTTAGAAGTGGATGGTCTTGAAGGTCCCTTCCAACTCTAACCATTCTATGATTCTGTATGTTGTGCAATAAACGCAACACTGCTCCTGTACAAAATGCGTGTGACCTGATACAGTAAGATTGAGTTTTAATTGATCATTTCTCCTGCTTCAACACCTGTAACAAAAGAGGGAGGGAAGGAAGGATGAATGGGATAAGAAATTCTGTAGGATACTCCTGGCCACCTACAGGCCTCCATCCTTTCTCCGTGCAGACCCCTATATAACCCACCAGGCGTTTGAGCGATGCTTAAAGCGAGCACTCCCACTGCAAGAGAAATCCTCAGGGAGAGAGAAATTCTGAATGGCAATAAGTTTGACTCCCCGAGGCTGGGAACAAAACATTACCTGTTTCCTTGCAATTATCAGCTACAGCTTTCATTCCGCCTCTTTCCTCCGCAGAACTGTCAGCACAACACCGCGGGTCACCACTGCGAGAGATGTGCCCTGGGGTTTTACGGCATGGTCCAAGGTTCCCCGGATGACTGTCAGCCATGTGCTTGTCCCCTGGCTCTTCCCAGCAACAAGTGAGTAAATAAAGAAGCTCGAGTTCCCTTTCCAGCGAGCAAGAGCTTTGGTTTGGCCTCGCTGTGTCCTTTCTCAGACGGCTACAGCAGCACTGCATCACGTAAGCCCTACGAAAAAGTTCCGTAGCTACTTTTTGCTAATTGATCTTCCTTTAAAAGTCAGAAATTGCTCCCTTGCTAATTTGTGATGAATAAATTATTAAGTGCAAGAAAGTGCAATACTCAACAGCTAATGAATGCGTGTTATAAAGGTATTCTCACAAACGAAGCTGGAGCAGAACTCAAGTACGATGTAGCCACAAGGGAGCTGTAAAAAGTCTTATGCTCATATATTATGTTGGTATAAATGCGTTACAGTGCCTTTCTTGCTCCACTGTGGAATTTATAGATTCCTTATTTAATGTTACATGAGTTTTAGGCAATTTGTGAAAGATAGAATAATTTAAAAGCAATACAGTTATTGCAGTGTAAATTTTATTGGTTGCTTTATGCTAATGAGCCTTGCCACGATGTCTCCGCATGCGTTCCCAACAGATGATGCTTTAGCACTTGAGATTTGTTTGTTGTTTTGCTGAGGAGCTCTTAATGATATTTGGAATCACACCATAGCACTGCTCTGACAAGGTTTGTGTTTCATTATCATTCTCTTGAAAGGTCGCAAGTGTTCCTTAAAAGCGTTTTGCTGTGCTTTGTCTGACCTTTCAGATGTTTTAGTGAGTGTTTCAGCCAGTGTATCTGAGAGAGGGTTTTTTTTCTATTTTTTCTTCTTTCATCTTTGTTTTATCATTTTGGGGTGGTCAGAGGCTTATTTTGAAGGAGGGAATGCCTTTGTCAAACATCAGTAGCTAAACACATACTGGTCTTTCATCCACCCTTTTTTTAAGAAGACCTCCAAAATCATGAGTACTAAGCTGAGAACAAACAAAACAATTAGAAAAGGGGCTTAAAAAATATCCTTTATCTCAGAAAGTTATAATGTAGTCTTAAATACAAGTTTTTCTGTACTGGACCCTTTCTCACTAATGTTTTTTGTAATGACTTAATTACGTGTTCTTCCCACTGGTATCAAGAAAGGACATTCAAGTTTCAAAACCCAAGACTGACGAAGCTTCTCAGCTTTGCACATCAGCAAAGAGACTGGAGAAAACTTTTTCTGTTACTGACAGGCAGTGGGAAGTGCTGAAAATATAATTAAATCCTTTTTTTTTTTCCCTTTTTTTTCCTGGGGTTTAAGAACCTTTAGTTGCCCAGAAAATGAGCAGGTCCCTTCACCTGGGTGGATATGGCAGCCCACTCTAGAATTCATGCATCGTCCACAGCATTTCACCTAAAAACTAATGTAAAACACGGGAAGTGGGTATCACTGAAGTGTTCTACAGTTGAGAAATGTGTGTACTCCAGGTACTCCGTGTGTCCTGGGAACTCAAACCGTAGGGATTGAATTGCAGATGTTGGAAGGGACCTTCAGAGATCATCTAGTCCAACCCCACTGCCAGAGCAGGGTCACCCAGAGCAGGATGCACGGGAACACGTCCAGGCAGGTTTGGAATGTCTCCAGAGAAGAAGACTTGGATCACACCTTGGATCTGTGTGTGCTGTGCAGCTCACTGAGAGTTCTTCAAGCTTCTATGAAAGAAAAAATAATCTACCTACCTGCAACTATTGCATGGTAGTGGAGTAATCAGAGTCTGTGTGAAATGCAGATCGCTAATGAGCTATCTCATTAGCTTATTATGTCATGACTGAAATATTTGTGAATTACTGCAGTGCAATTATCTATGAAATTTTACAAAACTCCATTAAAGTTGTAATTACTGGTTTTGTGCTCCTGTACAATCAAACTGTAAGTTTCAAACAGGACGAGCTGGAAAAAACAAGATCAGGGAAGAATGAGTTGTTCCTGGGGCTGTGGATCTATTTTTATAGAGCTGAAAATGTGTTGGATAATGAGTTTGTGAGTAATAGATCGATTTGTTTACTTTTTTCTTTTTTTTTTTGTGCAAAGGTGTTATTTTATATACTCAGTCAAGCACTATTGACTTATAAGGTGCATTATCAGCAAGTTAGAATAGGATGCTGACTGCACCGTACCGAGACAGAGCTCTGCGCTCACCTCTTCTTCCACAAAGACCTGGAAGAGTTTGACAGTATTGCACCATTTTAATATTTAGTTGTGCTTCTTTTCCCCTACCTACCCTTTTTTTGGTTTGATTTAACTGTCTGTGCCAGCGCTCAGTGCACCAATATTTCAGCAACAAGCTCCTTGGCCCAGTTCCCGCAGTTCACGCTGCAATCACTAGTTACTCCTCCGTGTCACAACTTAGTAAAAATAATCTAGTGTCTTCCTTGATTAAAATACTACCCCTCCCTGATCACAAGGAAGGTGGCTTTTAGGTTTTTTTTTTCTCTCTAGGCCAGTCTTTCCTCTTCAGTATAAGCCAGGGAAGATCATCTGATGCTGCCTTTTTGGAAGATTCTACAGGGCCATGACTTTGGTTCCTTTCTCCCTTTTTGTCTTACCTTCAAGTAAAATCTTCCCAGCTTATTTCCTTTCACTCAAATTAAAATTAAGTCAGGCTGGAAAGGCTGGGTGTTTGGTAGCTCAGTTTATAACCTCTTGTTTCACATCTTTCCCATTACTTCCTTTTCACAGAATCACAAGATGATGTGGGGTTGGAAGGGATCTCTGGAGACCATCTATTCCAACCCCCCGCCAGAGCAGGGTCACAGCAAGGCACACACAGAATTCTGAAGAGAAAGAAGGGATTTCCCACAGGTGTTTCTAAAACAGCTGAGGAGAAGTAGAGCTTAGTGTGGGCCTTTCTGCACAGCACAGTAGAGTGAAATGACTGGAAAAAGTTTTTTATTTGCTTTTCTTTTAGTTTTAGCCCTTCCTGTGTCGCAGAAGGCCCTAGTGGTTACCGGTGTACTGCGTGCCCGTCTGGATATGAAGGCCAGTACTGTGAAAGGTAGGATCAATGGAATAAGAGGAAAGAGGGACATTGGAAGGTGAACAAGACGTGAAGGAGAGCAATGTCTTTTGACACTACAAATGTAGATTTACAAACTTATAAATACCTGTCTTCAGACAATTTATTTCCCCTGTATATGTTGTTAAAGCTCAGCCATAGCAGGCAATTTTTATGTACATCCACTGTAAATTGATGATCAGTGTTGCTTATATCACAGATATTGTCCTAGTCTTACTTTATGATTTGCAGGGTTTTATTTTCCCCCTGGGCCTCAGAAGTTAAACTGAAAAATACAAAATTTATCTAAAACTAAATACCAATCTTACAGTGTGTCTTGATGTCACTCATACCCTTTGTTCTATTGACTGTTGTGTCTTCACGGGCACTGGCTGTGAAAGACACTTATGTGTGAACACATTAATGACCAAATTTCAAATTAATAACCTAAAGAGCAGCCGTTGTCATGCTCGTAGCAAAGCCATGGGGTTAAGATGATCAAAATTAGCAAGTGTCTGCTCTGAGGTTTCACTTCCAATGCAAAACTCAAGGGGCTAGTGGGGAGGAGAACAGGACTCTAGAGCAAACATTGCTAATGTAGAAATGTTTTTGTCACGGTACAATAGAAGTTTTAACGGAAGGGGTGTGGAATCTCATTTGCATACTCCTTTCATCCAGACTGTTCCATGTCTTGGTTAAAGGTAATTATCACTTTGTCGGACAGTTCACAACATTTCTCCCTCTACAAATGCTTACCAAGTGATAAAGCACCAAAGATTATTATTATTATTATTATTTGTTAATGGTCCATGAATGAGTGTTCATGTACATTTTGTGTACATGCATTCGTTGTAGTCTCATGTCTCTGCATCTCCATTGGCCAAACCCGGTTTTGTATTTGCCACATCCAGGTGTTCTCCTGGCTACACGGGAAACCCACAGATTCCAGGAGGCTCCTGCCAGGAATGTGAGTGTGATCCCTACGGTTCCCTGCCTGTCCCCTGCCACCCTCTCACTGGAGAGTGCACTTGCAAGCCTGGATTCACAGGGTGGAAGTGTGCTGGCTGCGAACATCGGCATGCGCGTGATGGCATGAACTGCATTTGTACGTATACTCATGGAATTTGGGAGAATTTTCTCTTGTGTCTGTCATGTTTCAGAAAGTGAACCGTGCTTTGTGCATCAGTCAGTTCCGTGGGTTTGTTTGAAAACGTTTTCTGGGTTTCTTACTACTTTGACATTCTGGTCCCATTTTTTTTTTCACAAGCCCGGAGATGTTAGGAAAACTCTCAATACTTTTTAATACGCTCACTGAAAATTGACAACAAAGCTTTGAAGGATTTTTTTTGTGAAGGTGTTTGAAGTCTGTAGTTTTGCTAAAGGTTGTCACTGCTGTTGTGACAGTATTTTCTCTTAGTGAGTTTTTTAGTGTTGTCCAGAATGTTTAACCAGCAACTGGAATGCTCAATGCCATGAGTCACTCAGAGTGCTTTTGCCAAGGTTTGCTTGGTCATGTTGGTTCAGCAGCTGCCCACTGGAATTTAAAAGACATGAGGAATGACACTAAAATATATCCAACAACAAAGAACCAAAGAACTTCCTTACTTTCTTTTTTTTTTTTTTTAAATAGAAAATGAATAGCCTAAACCACCAAGTTATGTTTTACAGTACCTGTGGCTTTGCCTTGCCTTCAGTTTATATGTATCAAGGGTCTCGTCTTTTATTATTGTTTGGAATTTTTTCCATTAAATCAGATAGTGTTTGTTTCTAGCCCAGAGTCCCATTTACTGGGATGCTGTATACTTACGTCTTACTAAAAAAAAATCATGTAGCAATACCTTTCTAGAACACTTAGTAAGTCCTGGCATTTTCCTCACCTCCATCTCCCCCAGCTGAGCGAGAACTAATTTTATTGTGATCTTTTCTTTTTTCCTCTTGAGGCAGTCACTGCTCTTTTTAAAGAGTGTAGATAGGGATCTGGTAAGTCCAGAGTGTACAGTATTTCTTAATCTCTGCATCTCTGAATATATTGGCAAAGCACAATGAACTGATTTTAATGTTTTAAGTTATTTTTATCTGTTATAGGACTTTAATTGTAGCTTTTTTTTTTCTATATGAGGCAAGTAGATAATAAAAAAGGTTCTTGTTTTAATTTTCACAAAACACATTAAGTCTTTACCTCAATACCCAGAGGTGCACAGCTCTCTAATATGAAAATCAGCTAGTAAAGCTCAAACAAATTGCAAACATTTTAAAAGCAAGTTGGAAAAAAAAAAGGAAGCTGAAGAAGTGCTAAAAATGGTTGGAGGTATTGTGTCAGCCCAGGATGAAATGTGTGGCTTCTTCGAGCGGTAAAAGAGGATCTGTAGGGTCTGTAGGGTCAGGGGCTACACGGTGCAGAGCGGTGTTTCTGTGGGAATGATGGGGATTGGCAGAACTAAGCTTCTAGATGTGACTGTTGAGATCTTTTGCATGATTCCTGATTCCCAGGCACTGCTTTCCTTTGAAAGTGAATGGAGGGATGGCTGGGAATATAGACATAAATACTTCTGTGTCATTAATGATGGGTCATAGGTTTATAGAATCAGCAAACAGACTGGGTTGAGAGGTTGGGAGTCCATAACTGTTTACAGCTACAAAATGTTAAAATAAGGGCAGTGTTTTCCAGAGTGGCATCTAAGAGGCAATGATTTAATTTTTCAACATCCTGAATACCTGTTACATTATGCCCACTAGAAGCCATTGTCCTCGGTCTCAGGTGCTTTTTACCAGTCACTTACCCTACCGATAGCCCGAAAAGTCTTTTGGATATCCAGGAAATCAGAGTTTCTTTGTACAAAACAGCTTAAGTGCAAGTTTTCATTTGTAATGGCTCTCCAATTTGTTAATCAGACTATTTCATTGTGTGGATAATAAGGTTAAAAATCCTCACTGTGAATGGGAAAAGCTGTGTGCAGGCAAATCAAATTTTCCACCTTTTTGCTTCGAAAGGCCTTAGCTCCTCTCGGTCACCGAGTCCAGTCTGGGACTTTGCCCTGTGCCTGCTGGTGACATGATCCTCATCCTGGGAGCTTGAGATGGTTTTGTATTTACCTTACACTCTTTTTTTCCTTTTTTTATTAATTTTCTTTTTATTCTTTTTTGTTTCATTATCTATTTATATCTTCATTAAAGTAGTTTAGTTTTTTCTAAACTCATAAATTTGTCTTTAAATCTCTCCCTCTCCTCTCTTTTGTTAGAAGGGGGAGGGAGGGGCCATTTCTCCTTCAGATTGGCCAAAACCACGACAGCAGCATTTAGGGAGGAAAGTCATCCTGGTGAGAACTTCAAGGCTGTGTTGTTAAACACGTGGCAACTCAGAACTCACCTTCTCAATGCTTTCAGGGCACCAGCCATAATTACAACGGGGGTTTCAAAAAAAATTGGCTTCAATATTTTGAGCTCTGTTGCAACCCAAACAGTAAACCCTTTCATCATGGGTATGTTCCTGTCACAAACGTTCCTTTGGGTCAGTATAATTCCTAAATGTAAAGCAGTTGGTGTGGTTCTGCTGGAAGAGATTGACAAGGAACAGGAAGCAATCAGGACAGAGAGAGATCAAACAGGTATTTCATTGTTAGGAGTTTTTCTTTAACTCGGTCTTGTGAAAAAAAAAATGGACCTTCAGCCATGCTGCAGTCAACAAACTTAGGAATTCTTCACAAATTTAAATATTCAACATTGGTAAAAAGAGAAAATTACATATTCATATTCCTGTAACACCAGGTCTTGGACACTGAAGTGTTGTAGTCTAAGAAGACCGGTGCTTGCAATGAGAGGGAGGTTTTTCCCAGCTGCCACTCAGTTCTGCACCCAAGAGAACAAGGGACCTCCTGGCCACCAGGCCTGGCAGAATTGATGTTTACCCTCCAGAACAGGGAGTAGCTCCACGATCTTAGCCCTTCCAAATTCAAAGCAAAGCAGAGATGCTGTCTCTGTCAGAGGCAGATCTTGAAGCATCTGTGAAAAAAAGCATCTCCAAGCTCCTACACGGTCCTTAATTCAGCAGGAGCCCTTCGCAGTGAGCTGAAAAGAGAGATGTTGTGTGTAACAGCAGGCCTCTGGAGTCTTGTACTACCTTCTGCTGTCTTCTGAGTTTAACACAAGTTATAAGCCTTTATATCACATCTTTAAGAACTAAGGTGATCTCTGTGCTGGACAACTGTCTGTGGGAGCACAGTAAGGACTGAGCACCCCTTCTTGGCCAAGAAACTGAGAAACTTCTCCCTTTTTTGACGGAATCCTGTTGAGCATTCTCTTTCACCCAACTCAAGTTGACCCTAACTAGTATTGGCCTGTATCAGAGCCAGTAAATGAGGCTTTCTAAATAATGAAAATCAGAAATAAACCTGAATTGGTATTTTAAACCCTGATCTGGATCTAAGTTTTCCCCAGATTTGGGAGAAACTTCCTGAAACTTGATAAACTCTAAGGTCTCTTCCAACTCCAACCATTCCATGATTCTATGAAATCAGCAGCAATGGCAATGAAGCTGAAGCTTTCAGCTCTCTGTGGAGGTTGTGTTTTGAGGAGCAGAGAAGGGCTTGTTTGTTATTTGGTGTGAAACCAGTGCCAAAATGGGGGAAACGAGGTAACTGCCAACAGATTACTGAACCTAACAATACTTTGACACTTGGTTGTGGAGGAATAATAGGGAGCAGTAGGAAACTAGCGCTGAAGAGTCACTGACTCTGGGAGGACACCACCTCATACCAGAGACTGCGTCGTTGCTCTGAGACCAAAAACGACCAGGTCATAACACAGCTCTTCTGAATCTTAACAGCAATGAGTGTATTAAAGCAAAAATTTTGTTAAATGATTGCTCAATTGGAGGAACACATTAAGGCTCAGACATTTGATTTCTTTATTGCACATTGTCTCCTCTTTGTAAGATGGAATAAGCAGTTAGATATCCATAAGCTTGTAGTGTCTGTTATTACTTAAGCAATAATTTTTTTTAAAAAAAAGTTTCTTTGGCATACATTCTTTGGAGATACTTCTCACAAGAGGTAAGTCAAAATTCCTAGAGGACTTTTTGTGCATGGGAGAGTGTGGTGAAAAATAATTTGCATTAATTGCTTGCTGGACTGTTGTAGTATTGACTGCATGATTTGCCTCTTACATGCTTGCACAGCTCTAGTGATCTGAATTTAGTGTTGCATTTGTTAATATTAGACACAAATTTATCTTGACAGTTTTACAGATAGACGTAGAAGTATTTAGTCTTGCAAAATACAGTCATGCTCGTGTAGCTTCAGTACATTTCAGACCAAGTTTTGGAGTAGCTTATACCTGTCTCATCCACTCTGCTCTGGTCCTCACTTGATGTAGCTCCTCTTTTCATCCTGATCACTGTTCAAGAGGTGTTAATCTGTACTGAATGTTCACTTATCAATTGTTTACTCACTGAAAATACTTCATCACTTCATAAGCTGTTCATTTATTTTTCTTATTGGTGAGAATTGAGTTTATCTTTAACACATAGCAAATTTTTAGCATTTTATTAACAACCACTCTGACAATTTTGAGGGTGAATAGATTTCAGCTTGTTTCATTAGTGAAATAATGTATCAGGGGGACAAAAAAAAAACCCCAAGCAACAAAAGCAGACAATAAACCCCAATTCTTTTCAGGTCCAAGATCACTTATTTGCATCCTGCCAAATGATTATCAGGTCTCCTGACCTTAACCGGTTACACAACAGGTGTATTATCTATAAAACATCCAATTGACTGTAAAACTTGCTGGGCTGGCAATAAGCTTTTTTTCTTTTTTTAATTTCACCAAGAAAAACACAAATGGGCATGTATCATGCCCACAGTTAGCAAATGCAGAGACGTTCCAGCGCCGTTCAGTTTATGTAACGAAATGCTGTGAAACAGGAGGAAGAGTCTGCAAATGGAACCAATGAAAATGCAACAGAAAGGCTTAAAATAACAGTGTCTATTTTTCTGCACCCACTTCTCACCGCACTCATCCAGTATCTATCTTGTCTCCTTTTCAATCGTCACAGGAGTTCCAGGGTGTATTAAACTAGTGTTCATTCTTCTTCTCTCTGACTTCCATTCAACTCCTTGCTATATGGAACAGCCAACCTACAGACTAAGTTATAACATTTAGATCACTGTGAAAACTTTTAGTAACAGAAAAGATTTAATTTCCATGAAGCACAGATTTCGGGGGGGAAAAATGTAATTGATGAAAATTACTTCTCTTTTTCTACAGAAACATACAGGTGTAGTGGTTTTTTTTAGCCATCATGCTGCCTAGGAGCGTTGCTGAAATAAATAATTCCCTACTTGTAAAAACTTTAGGTACAGCCCTCCATGTCTCTTAACATCACCGGTGAATTCCTTGTTTCATGCAACGTTTGCTCCATCTCCTGGGGTGATGTTGAGTTTTGCCAGTCCTGGGTAGCATCTTTATGCAGGGGAACATAAAGGCATTCCCCCAACTTTCTTCTTAAGGACAAAGAATTTTCCTGTCCACAGCAGAAATGACACAGGACTTTAAGGTTATGAGAATTTTGTTGTGGTAGTTAATAGAAAGCAAGAGGGAGGAAAACACGAACTCCTTTCAATATGTGCAGTGCACACCAGTAGTTTTCATGCTAAAGAGTATTTGCAAGAAAAGAAGCATTCATGAAAAAACTTAGAGGCTGGTTAGTGAAAGGAGGTGGGGAAAAGCATTTCTGGAAAGAAAACTGTCAGTGTTTTTACCTGAAGCTTTTCTATTCTCTGCTCTTACAAGTTTAGCATGCTTGGCCATTTGACTGTAAAGCATGTAAATTGTAAGATTTCTTTAGGTTTTTCTTATTTTCAAATCCCCAACCATACTAATCCTGCCCATGGCAGGGGGTTGGAACTAGATGATCTTTAGGATCCCTTCCAACTCAAACCATTCTGTGATTCTGTTACTTCTTGAAGCGCTCCTTAGATTTTCCAAATTACCTCTCCACTCTCCCCAGACTTCATCCAAATCGCTTGTCCAGTTTAGGATTTTATATTGGCTGGTCCATAATGGACAATGTTAATTATTTCTTCTTTTTGTGTGGTAAGTCTCCTAGTTTTGCCTTCCATGGTTATATCAAACTGTCCCATTACCAGGTCCTTTCCCATTCCCTTGCTACGGTTTCCGTCTTTTCTCCCGCTATGCTTTTGGGGTAAATTATCTGGATATAGTGTCACCTCTCACAGAAATGTATGTGTGCCGTAACATTTTGATCTCAAACCTACGTCTTAAACGTGGAGCAGGAATAAATAAGCTTTGCCGTTCCTCCCCCAGCTTGTGATGATGAATGCACAGGGCTCCTCCTCAATGACCTGGAGCGGTTAAACCAGATGATCCTGAGCGTTAACCTCAGTGGTCCACTGCCTGCCCCCTATAAAATATTGCACGGGTTTGAGAACACCACACAGGAATTAAAGGTATGTCCATGGTTTTCACATACACAAATAACAAGGCTTCGGGACAACCGTGATTGAATCAGTTCAAACCTACAGCCGTGAGCAGGTTCAGGGAAGAAGTCCAGATTCAATTACTGCAGATTTGCTGCGGTTGATAAATAGTTATTACAGTTCTTAATTTTGACTTATTTTAATAAGCAAATCTCACAGCTGTAATTTGCATACCTATATGCAAGGAATTACACTGCAGGCACAGAAACAGTGGTGGCATACAAATAAAATAGCGTTCGTGCTGGCGGTCCATAAAGCAGGTAGGTGTTTTACATACTCTGTGTTCCCACCGTACCTCCAAGTTCTCCACTAAACTATGTAAAGGCTGTCAAGATTCCTGGGAGAAAAATGTTGGATGGGGTATGACACAAGAGTCAATGACAAAAGGCTGTTGCAGACTGTAGTGAAAAGGAAATTTTTGATGCTTCTTCTCTACAATATTTGGAAGCCCCGAGGTCCATCCAGTGCAGATTTTCATTCTCTCTCCTCTCTTCCCCAACAGCATTTGCTTTCACCTCAGCGAGCACCAGAGCGGCTTCTTCAGCTAGCACAGGAAAATCTGGATACCCTGGTGACAGAAATGGATGAACTACTGACAAGAGTAAGTCTGTGATCATGCCGGGGTCTGTGGGTTTGGCTAAGGCTGCATAATGACAGAAATCTTCTGGATATGAATTAAACATGAACGAATAGATGAATTATAAGATCTTTCTCGGTCCGTGTTTGAAATGACAGTGAGTCCTCTAACAACCTTCTTCTGAGGGCCAAGACATTGAGATTTATTTTCCGCTAAACTTTGCAATAACGTAAGAAAACTTTACAACGCTGATACAGAGCACCCAAAAACGAGCTTATTTGGAAAAGCTGCCACTAAAGGAAAGAGAGTTCTTGATATAACATTGATGGGCTCTCCCATGGTTTCAGCTGGAGTTTGTTAACAAACCTAATGGCAACAAAGCCATGGGATTACCAGTATCTGACGTGGGCAGAGGCTTTGTTTGACCAGCTCAGGCTTTCAAAACTGAACTGAAACATCAGCCACATCATCTCATCGTATTACCTTTCAGACCTCCTGAGTCTGGCTGTCTCAAGGCAGTTCTCAGCCTGTTTCTCTTTTAAGATTGCCTGTTGCAATAGGAGTAGCCTTGAAAAGTTTAGTTTTTCATTTTGGGTTACCTGTTGTCTGGGCTTGTTTCTCCACGAGCTGTAGAGCAAATGGTAGCCTAACCTGATTCACTTATTTTAAAGACATTTTCAATTTGGATTTAAAAATGGAAGTCCTGGTTCAGCAAATAATAAGTTCTCATTAAGAGGCAATTGAAACGGTGACAATAGTTAAAGGGAGAAATCAAATATATGAACAAGGTGTGTGAGTTTATTTAAATATATGTGCTCTGTATTTCATTTATGAGGGCAGTGAGAGTCTTCTGGGTTTCAATCGATGTGCTATTTACTTTTTTTATTAGGAAATTTTAATTCCAATATAGACCTTGGGCTGTAAAAGACATTGTCTAAGAAAGTAATATAAATTGTGCCACCTAGTGGAGAAAAAAATGGGGAAAGGGAGCAGCCACAACAAAAATACAGCTGTCCAAAATATATTAATACGAAGAACTAACAAAAATCACATTCCTGAGTTGTACTCCCCTATGTTGAAATTGGCAAATGAGAAAGACATGGATTACTGTCGTGATGAATATACACCTGAGAGAATTTACCTGAGCCCCGTACAGTTTAGGCTCCCTGCCTTAATGGCTTCCAGAACTCAAATTCTCACAGAAACGTGTTCATTTCAACATAGGTTGAAAAAAAAACCTGTGGAATGATGGGTGGTGGGTAAGAGAGCATCTGTAGTGTGTTTGCATCTGTGTGCGTGTCTGTACACCCCCGTGCACAGGGGTCTCCACGTACTCCCACTCTAAGTGTAAAAAGAGCTTGCCTTTTCACTTCTGTTCAATCTCCTATTTTTCTGCCAGAAATAACTACAGTAGTATTCAGTCTAGGTGGATTTTTAACTCATGACAGCCCTCCAAGCAGGGAAGATTATTTGATTAAGATTTGTCAATGTTAGACTGAGACAAATTTTTTTTCTTTTTACTTTGCATAGTTGCTCTTTTTAGCTTCCTTTTCCAATTAGCATCCCTGACCCTACCAAAAATTAAATAAATTTTAATCCCTCATGGAGATGACCCAAAATAATATTGCAAATCCTGACCTTCTGTGAACTAGCCTTGGAAGGAAGAGGATTGAAGGTGTGATCTTAGTGGTGATTTTTAGATTATCACCGCTTCCCTTCCTGCAGTTCTCTGTTGTTGCAACAATTAGGATTCCCTTAGGATTCCCAGTTATCCTTACAGAAAGTTGTTAATGAGATTGCAGTTGGGTTTTTTGATTTGGGGACCACTGGCAGCTGGTGGCAAGAAGATGCAGCTGAAAAGCACATGCTGGCTGACGCTTGGGGCACACGGTACAAAGCCAGGGAGCAGAGTTTCTCCCTGGATCTGGTTTTCAGGCTCATGAAATTTTCAAAGTGAAACCAATAGCAATGAAGGCAGAGGTTGATGAGGGTTGGGGAGGAGTCTATTTCCATGAAATAAATAACAAAAAAAAAAATCTATCCATTTTAGGATAAAACGTAGAAGGCAACAGTATTTATTCACTATGAAACCTCTGGGGGTTTTGCTTCTTTGTGGTCTCCTTCCAGCCAGTGATCCCGTACCTCAGTGCAGCACAGCTTTGTCTTTTTTTCCCCCCATCATATTCTCTCCTTCTTTCACTCTCCTGTACAGAAGGTCCTCATGTTTTTCTCTCACTAATTACATTCTTCCATGTTTGCCTGCACATTCCCACATCTACCAGCAGAAGCAGACCCCAGACTCTTCAATTCCTTTCCGTTCACTACTTTTAGTCAAGCCCCCCTCTCCCCCTCTAATTAGGTACCTTCAGAGCCTTCAAGAAAGGCAGGGTTCAGAACCACTCTGCTTGACTGAAATTCTTCCTTTGACTTTGTATACTTTTCCATTTCATCCATACCACTGAATTCCTCAAGCTCAAAGATTTCTGGAAGTAGTAGCAGAGAGGCCACATGGTTTGCGGGAGTTGGGAGCATTTGGAGGAAGAGCCCAGACCTTCACCTGTACAGCGAGGTCTGTGTCCCCAACTCCTCCTGTGCTCTGCAGCTGGAGAAGTGCCTGTAGGGCTCCCCTTCAGATGGTGTCCAGAGGAGTTTCTTATGGCTTGATTAAGGCCTCAGACTAAAAACATACACAAAACCAAAACAGAAGAGTGTGTGTAATTGCTAATGGTTGCTAATAGTCCAAGTTGCTGAGTGGGACAAGACCTTCCATGGAACCTTCATTGCTAAGTACAGGCTATGGAGGTCACCAAAGCAGGTTCACTGGTCTCAGGTGATACTTTCTTTACTAGATGCCCACGGTAGGGATCTCTTTTATGCCAAAAAGTCCCATTTGTGTCCAGACTTCTTGAAGATTCATTCCAACCCCTTGCTCTGCAGCCTGCCTGCCCCTTACTGCTCCCCCCCCAAACAGTTTTTGTGCCTGTTTAAACTGTTGGGAGATGCTGAAGGTACAGAGTGAAGGATGTTTGCCATTGAATGTGGTTTATGGGGTTAAAGCTAGACCAGATATTGAAGCAAAAGGTTATTTTTCAGCAAAGCAAATTATGGCAAAATACAGAAAGCCTTCAGTGGGATTTAAGTACTAAAGAGAACTGTCACTGAGAGGAAATGAAACTGTTCAATGACAGATTAATGTGCACAAAAATGTAGTATGTGGCATTCAGTCAAAAATTCTAAGGTTAAAGTGGCCAATTGGAATTAACATGAATGTGGAAAAAGTAATCAACAAAATAAAAATTTACAAGAAAAGTATATATAAGTTATTAAGCACCATTTATAGTAATTAGAAATATTACAGAATGTAATAAAAGCGCATGTGAAAGTTCCAAGCAAATAAAATGCAAAACATCAACAGCTGATTGTGGAGGATTTGACAATAAATAAGGTAGTTCTCAATTACACAAAGAATTAAATGACATGGGAAATGCCAAGCTGGGTTAGAGCAGTGTCCATCAAGATCGTTCTGTATTTTTACCTTTTTGCCTCTCCCAATTGCCTCTTACTGATACAGGGATGAATATGGAACGAACTCACCCCAGACAATAGGGGTTCTTAATTTTCCCTGTATAATTCTATGTACCTGAACCATTTTGATATAAATTACTTTCACAGCAACTGCTCAGAAGTAGAGCAAAACGGTAAGTTTTGCTTGTTTGAGGATGCCAACGATTTCATGCAGAAACCCAGCTGTCCTGATGCATCTTCAGGGCATCTGTCCTCACCCTGCTGCTGTGCTGATTCCATAAAAACACAAAGCATTTAGATACACAAAGCTAAAATTTTACTGAGCCCCCCAATACGTTATAAACAAACAACTTCCAGTGTTAGAGTTGGGAAAACCAACTCTCCCCTCTCCCCCTCCCCCTTCATCCGTCTCAGTTTAATTAATGTATTGATTTAAAATTCTTCTTGCTTGTTGGCTTGACCTGTCTCTATGAGAGCGCCTCTGGGGAGGAGGCAAAGAGGCCACGATATCTGCTGCACTTTGTCAATAGGAAAGTGCACAATTGTGAAACTGTGGAAAGTATTCCCTGAAGAATCTATTAAAAGGTTCCAAACAACGTTTCTTTAAGCAAATTCAGTGAATAATTTCACCCTGCCTCCCTTTGTGTGCTGCTGCACACGAGGAGGCTTTCCTAGAACCTAAAATAAAGCCATCCAATTTCCATTTAAAGGAAAAGGTAATAACAGTTAATTGTGTACTTGAAGGGAGCGTGCAATTTCCCATGCGGCTGATCGATAAGTCATTGATTGCCTTTTGCCCCAGGAAAGTTCTGTACATGGGTTCAGCCAGTAGGAATATTGCACTGTGCAGCCTTGGCCTATTTATTAATTATACTTTTCTTGAATTTGGATCACCAGGCGACCAAGGTGACAGCAGACAGTGAGCAAACCCGGCAGGATGCTGAGAGGACTCATGACAGAGCTAAATCTCTCGGACAGTTCGTCAAAGGCATTCTCCAAGCTGCTGAAGGTACTGGGGGCAAAAAATAATGCCAACTGTTTTGCAAGAAAACAAAGGATGGTGGGGAAGGGAGTCTGATGGAAAGCGAGGAAGAGTTTATTCACTCAGAAGTGAATTCTCGCCATCCCTGTATGTGTTTCAGAGTCGTTTAGATGTGGTGTTGGGGGATATGGTGTAGGGGAGTGCAGAGTGGTCTCCACCCACCACCTCTCTGGGCAGCCTTTGCCAGAGCTCTGACACCCTCAAGGTGAAGAAGTTCCTCCTCATGTTGAGATGGAACTTCTCATGCTCAAGTTTGTGCTCATTCCCTCTTGTCCTGTCCCTGGGCACCACTGGGAAAAGACTGGTCCCATCCTCCTGACACCCACCCTTGAAGTATTTCTGGGTTTTGATCAGATCCCCCCTCAGCCTTCTCTTCTCCAGACTAAACACACCCAAGTCCATCAGCCATTCATTGTAAGAGAGATGCTCCAGCCCCCTCGTCATCTTGGTGGTCCTCTGCTGTCCCCTCTCCAGCAGTTCCCTGTCCTTCCTGAAGTGGGGAACATCTGCTGCTTGGAATTTGCCAATGACTCCTAACACTAAATGTGTGGTGGCCCAGAATCAACCCTCTCTCTTCCAGAAGCTGATTCACTGCACTTACAGATGCAGTAAAGGCTCATGAGGAAAAGTATGGCAGATGACTTTGAGAAGCAAGACCTATATAATACATGATGTGATGAAGTACGATAATGGCTGAAAAATATGAGGATGATTGGCAATCACAGCAGGTTTTCTACTTGAAAAATACTACTGATTTCAGTAGTTATGTTTCTGAAGGTCCATTTCATTCAAAGCGAAAGCTTCCACTTTTGTCCAAGTGCTATAAAATACATTTTATATTGCTTTTCTTGTAACACATCCCAGTACCTGCCCTGGAGCTGAACTGAACAGCAATTTCGGATATCTTTAGGATGTACAACTTTGACATGAAATAAGTGTGGGAAAAGAAACAAGAAAAGATAACCAATTTTTCAAGATTTTTTTTAAACAAAAGATCAAATTCTTCATCGGTCGCGATTAATTTGGGATGATGAGGGCTAAACCATTTTTCTCCACAAATTTTATGCCCGGTGTTTATAACCTCAAAAAAAAGTTTCCTTGAGTTTAGCCATAGGATGTGCAGGGATAGAAGACACTGGGGGGGTGAAATAAATGTATGTGGTGTTTAGAAGGAGACAAAGACTTTAAAATCGGTGTGTTTGCCTACTGGCCAAGTTATTATTTAATACAGTCGAGATACTGGAGCACAGAACCAGAGTTGCTGTGTTCATTTCCCTGCTATTATAAACTTTCTACCCATCAGCTTCAAAGCAGTTCCCACAAATGCACACCATCTGAATAGAAGGGAGTTTCAGAGCTCTGCATAACTACGAACCTTCTCATTTCTAGATAAAAATATTCATGTTTAGTGTATCATCTTGTGTTCTTTTGCTAACCTTGTTCTTTGGTTCAAATTGTGCTTTTCCTGTGCCTTGTGCTTCTCCTCTTTCCCTCACCCCCAACTGTGTTCATCCGCCCCTTTTTTTTTCCAGACTAAACCACCTTAAAGTCTGTTCTCCCAAATCTCCTGCTCGCCTTCATGTAATTTCCCTTTCTCTGTTTAAAATTGGGTTCCCCTTTCCCCAGCGCAGGAAACAAGCACTGAAATGAGGTTGCTTCAGTACCTGGCCCTTCAGTAGCAGCAAAATCTGCCCATGTCAGCTCTCCTGATGCATTCTGGGATTGCATTTCCTTTCTGTCACAGCTGTGTGCCATTGGAGATCCATAATATAGCTATGCTCTTCTTGTTCATACCTTATATCTACCTGGCAAAACCATAGTTTACAGCTGAAATTTCTGTTGTTATTTAGTTCACAACCTTGTATTTTCTGCTATTGAATCTCATTCCAGTCTGATTACTTCAGTTTTGAAGGTCACCCAGTTCTTTCTGCATGGCATTCCAATCCTACTCTATTAAGACTCTTACAACTTTTCCTCATAAGCTTATTTTCTTAGTAGACTTCCTTTTTCTTTTTTTCCTCCTACCCAGGATCATTAATAAAAATATTCAACTGGATTTGCTATTAAACCTTATAGTCTGACATGTGCTACTTTCAGAAAGAAAGACTAAAACATATTCATTTATTCCACAACCTGTTTGCCACTTCCAAAGCAATTTCTCAGGCCTTAGTGGAGCTCTCATTTCTTCAAAACAGTCAAACACTACATTTGCTTGTTCTCTTGATCTTCTTCCTGGATTTGCAATGGCACGCACCAGATCTTTCAGAATGGCAGTTCACTGGCCATTCTCACTTGAGTTCTTCCAAATATTCTCCCTCTGGTTGTGATAATTTCTACATCCCTACTTCTGATTGCCATTCTCAGTTGTCTTCCTGCTCAAAATCACCGTCTTACAAAAACTGAGGATAAACTTTCTCCCTGTGTTGGAGCCATTCTGTAACTGCAGATTGGCCCTATACCTTCTCTGTCTCTGTTCTTTCTGACCTATGATGTGTTGCTCGATGCTTATTCTTCCTTAAAGACTTTATGTCCACTCATGATGTTCTGATGGAGATGACCAACCAGTTTGCACATATTCTTTGTGACCATTCCTTGTCCCCCATCCCCAGATTATAGATTACTGAGAGCTGTAGTCCTGGCAGCCCATTCCAAGGCTTCAGAACCCTTCCCGTGGAAAAATTGTTCCTGATCTCCAATCTGAACCTCCCCTGGTGCAACCTGAGGCAATTTCCTCTCGTCCCATCACCTGTGACTTGGGAGAAGAGACCGACCCCCCCTGGCTACCCCCTCCTTTCAGGGAGTTGGAGAGAGTGAGAAGGTCTCCCCTCAGCCTCCTTTTCTCCAGGCTGAACACCCCCAGCTCCCTCAGCTGCTCCTGATCTAGTTGCTTCTAGGAGTGTATATTCTAATACATTGCGTGATACCGTGTGTACGGCTTTGTCAGTTTGGAATAATTCATCTTTCCAAACACATTGTACATTTATCATATATATATCATCATATATATTCCAACCTGCATACCCTTCTCTTGCGTTTCTGAGTATCTGCTTTTAAGCCACATGAGCAGGTTTAGACATCTGTGGGTGTCTTTCATTCATCTTCTCTCTCCTTTTGTTTCCAAAATTTCCCAATCATTTATTCTTCCTAGCACTGTTAAGTCTGAATACTAAAAATTATATATTTTGAAGTTCTCCAAAAGTAATTTAAATCTAATTTTCATTGGTTGTGCTACCTGCTGCTTAGTACTATGAGCAATGTACCAGATTATCTTCTGCTGTTTCAAAGGTTCAGTACAGATTCTGTCTTTCAGGGAGAAGAGGCGGGGAGCAATATATTTTTATACCGGATATAAAAACTTCTTGACTTTAATTATTGTGTTTAAAAGTGAGCTATAAGAAAAGGTTTACGGAAACCTATAACATGTTCATATTTGTTACTGATCATTGGATTAGCCATCCTTTAGATTTCACAACAGGAAGAACCAGTGCCAGTTGCATTCCACTTGCTGACAGAGTTGATGGGAAGATGCTTAAAGCCTCTCTGTTGTTTTTATTTACTAACTTCCTACATAAATATTTTTTGCCTCCCCTGCAGCTGCAAAGGAAGATGCCATAAAACTGAACGAGACGCTCAGAACCCAAGACGAGGCCTGGGAGAAGAGTCTTCCTGAACTGCAGAGCGAGGCCGAGAGGATGGTGGCCGATTTGAGAAACAGAGACCTGAGCATGCAAGAGAGAATAGCTCAAGATGAGTTAAAGTGAGTAGAGAGACCTCGGTCTCCAACCTCCTGGTGATAATACCTGACACTTACACATGTGATTGCCGTCTCTCCCAATCAAGTTTTCAAGCCAGGGCTTAACAGAAATGTGGTGGAAAACAAAGCCTAATACTTCATATCAGTTAATGTAGCATTTGCATTTTTGGAAATGCCTAGCTGTGTGGAAAGCAATCCCTAGGAAATGACTGCTCTGCTCCCCAGGTACCAGGAACATTCCTAATCAAGTTCTAAGTGATTTTTCTCAGTTTGTTTTTAGCTTCTGTTACAGACCTAATGAATGGCTTTTGTACTATNCAGGGGGAGTTTCTGCAAAGCTAATTGGTCTAATAAAAACATCATCTGTTTTCAAAGTTTATCCCATTGCACAGACATTCAAAAGAAGGATGTGTTTTGCCACATAGATTATAGTGTAGAAGAGAATATTCCAACTTGGTGACACAGTTCAGAAGCCCAGTATTTCTTTCCATCACTCTGATGGTTCCGCTTTTCATTCTCTTGAGAGAGGATATATTGCAAACTTATTTCTCAGCAATGTTTTATTGCTTTTTCTTCTGTTTCCACTGGGCCTCTTCTATCCTTTCTCCACTTGAACGTAGAAATAAACCAGGAAAAAGGAGTGAGGAGAAAAATTGAGCCAAACCTTTGAAAGTGCTGCCTGCAATTTTAGGGCAGACTTGGGGGAGGCCTTTCAAACGAGGTGCTCTTAGTCCTCAAACGTTATCAAATGCTACAGCCAACATGGAACTGTCAGACAAGCATGAAATCATTTCCTACTCTAACCCTATACCTGGAGTAGGAAAGGCAGAAGGGCTTTTGTAAGGGAAAGAGCTTCTCTCCCTGTTACTGTTCTTCCTGAAGCATGCAAAGTGAGTATTTTTGTTTCCTGATAAAGGAATACATTTTATACTAAGAAAGAAATCCATGAATATACTGACTGATTTCAATAGAAGTTGTATGGTTTATCTTAAGGACAGCATTACCTCTTTACAGGCATGACATCCAAGAAATTTTAGCAATGAACTCAACAGCAGGAAAATTAGTCACTGTGAAGTAGAGGGCGGGGAGGAATGATCCCTAGATAGTGTGTTCTGAAGCTCTTTTATAAAGGGCTGCCTCTAAAAGAAAAATGTCTTAAAACTGCCTAAATAATTTAGTAAGATGGCAGATGGGAGATTTACTGCAAGGAAAAAGGATGAAGAAAAATTAATCATTCTTAAAACTTCATGTGTGTGCATGCATGCCTGTGGATCCCTGTGCTCACATGTGTTACAGAAGGAACATTCTTACAGACTCACATAGAAAGTGTTACATTTTAATAGCTCTGTAAGTCTGTCTCGTGATGACTTGGAAGTAATTAATCATGTTTACTCTTGGGTGAGAGGTCTTTTGGCAGTGACTGTATTCTGCCTTCAGGATTTTGTCCAAGAACAGAATGGCAAGAATCAGTGGATTCTTCTTCTCTCTCCTTTGTTTTCATTGAATTCTCATAAGTAAAATGAAGAAGTCAAAGGAAGTAAAGTCTTCTTTCTTTCATGGGTGGTAAACTTCTCTTATATTTACAGCTTTTGCCCTCACTTATTTTCCTTCAAACATTCCAATCAATTCTGTAATCTAATTGCCTTAGTGTACTAGAATGGCACATTAATCGATAATTTATCTCTAAAAATAGCATGTTAAAAATACACAAGTTTCTGTCAAAAACCACCCTGATTTTCGTACTTATGAAATCAATCTTTGGGTAATTTGGACTGTGCTATGAGGCAAAGGCAGAAAGAGGAAATCTGTCTGAATGTGCTGGTCCTCCAGTGCTGGAGGGTTGAAAGGGGGTCGAAATTTGGCCAGAAGTGTAGAAGAATAGCTGCATATATAAAGAACAATGGAAGAGGAATGGGAAAAATCCTTAATTCCTTTCTAGGCTTCTTCTGTGACAGGGTGTCAATAATGGCATTTAATTTTTCATTACATATTTTGTCCTCAGTAGTTGCAAATTAATTCACAACATGAATAATTTTCTTCATCACAGCCAAACGTAGGGCAGGAAAAAATCCATTTCAGAAAATGCCAGAGCTAAGGTAACAATTTGGCTTTCCTCAGCTCCAGTTCCTATCTTTCATCTATATTACGCCCAGTTGGCAGCATCTCTTTTCCCCCCCTTGGATCTTTCTGTGTGTGTGCACATTTATGTATGTGTTTATTTTTAGATAGTTTCTAATGGAACTGACTATTGGCAGCCCAAACTGCAGCGTTTTTCAGGAAATATGGTTCTTGTTTTCCCCACAGCTTCTTCAGACCCATGGCCTTGATGGGATGGGAAGAAAAACTTGATCTGTTGTAGGTGGAAATGCGATAGGTTTCTTCTGTAGGTATTATCTATCCTACAGATTCCTATTTACTTAGGATTTTTCTGTGTCTCTAAAGCGTTCATTTTGGAAGTGCCTCTTTTGTCTTTTATGTTTGCTCTCCTTGTCGTCTCGTCGCGTTAACACTGAGGTGTTGCATTGCATGAAGCTGGTTCAATGGCCTGGTGTCAACGGGGCAGAGAAATAATGGGGCATAAAGACTCCAGCCCTTTAAAACTGGGTGCAGCAACTCTCTGGTGCCCAAGAAATACTGCATCCACTGCCAAAACCAGGCAGTTGGGAGCTTTCTATTGCTGTGTTGCCAATGTCCATTAAAAACACCCCAGAATTTATTTCAGATAAGCAAAATTCTTTGGCTACTGGAATTCATAAATCCAAGGGTCCTGAGGGTTGTTTATTTCACAGGAAAATAGTTAATGTTTTTTGACTGTCTAAAGCAGTTTGTCTGCTCCGAGACAGCTTGAAATCAGGCCTATCTACATCTCCCCCTCAGTTCAAGGTAGGAAACAGCTTTTTGTCGTGTGTCACCTTAATGTGAATGAAATGAAAATCTTTTTGACAAGTTGAAATGTTTCAGAAAACCTCATTTTACTAGTCAGAGCTCAAGAATGGCACTTAGCAAAAAAAA
>VXBJ01007341.1:817098-838720 GCA_013400055.1 Nycticryphes semicollaris
AAGACAAAACAACCTTCAATTCAATGGGGAATATTGAATATTCGAATATTTTCCTAAATAGGACCTTAGTGGCACTTACAAACTTTAAGAAAGAGCTTAAGAATGAGTGTCACTTTATTAAGCTTGTGTTCTCCTAAAAGTTACTTTGAGATTTAATTTAGAAGTCTACTGCGTTTCCATGTTATTAAGAATATTCAGATTATTCGGTGTAGGGAATATGAACTTGGTGCCTTCATGGGTGGTGACGTCTTGCAGGAACGCGGAAGATCTTTTGGAGAAGGTGAAGAAATTATTTGGTGAGCCCAGTGAGAAAAATGAGGATCTCAAAAGTGAAGTCCGGGACAAGCTGTCAAACTACCAAACCAAAGTTGATGACGCCCGAGAGCTGCTAAGGGGAGCTACAAGTAAAATTAGGGAGGCCAATCGTTTATCTGCAGTCAACCAAAAAAATATGACCATGGTAGAGGTGAGTGCTGAGAAATTGTGTCCTTGAGTACTTGGAACTTTGCATGATTAAATCTTGAAACAAAAATAAAAGCAAAACAAATAAATTATTAAAATAAAACTATATCTTATGTAATTAAAAGGCAACATGTTCCTCAGAATGAGGAAATGCACTGGCTTTTAAAAGCAGAATTATTCCACGGCTTTATCAGAATAATATCATCTGCTTTTATACACTGAGCAGAGGATGCATTGGACTTATTATTCTGGGGGAGATTAAATTCATCCCAGCATAAATAGTCATGTAAAATTCAAATCCTCTGCTCAAGATTTCAGTAGAGTTCAGTTAAAGTCTTGGCTGTCATATATTTGCTTCTGGAAAACTTACTCTTTCATCTCCCTCCCCAGCCCCTGGGAAGAAGACTGAAGGGGGTATGTGGATATTGCAGGGTAATAAATCAAACTTGATCCTCTGTACTTAGACGCTGTTATAAATTACCTCCCTCGTAGCAGAGGGGTCTGCTTGTGATTTAATTTAAATCACAGAAACGTAAAGAGCATATTATACTGTACATTAACAGGCATTTAACTGTGACATAAAGAGCAGAGTCAACCTAATGAAGATAAATGTTTCAACTCTGTTTGTATCTCGCTGAGCTTTTGCCTCATGTACAATGATGAGGTTAGAGTTCTGAGACCCCAGCTCTCAGCAGAGATCCATGAGCTCCATTGAATTAAGGAAAGACAGCTCCGTAAAGAAGTTGGGTGATCTCTGTTCTGTGTGTTTGCTTCCCAAAGGTGGATGGATAAAGGGTGCAGAAATTACCTGCTCTCTCAGTTTTTAACATATTCTCTGCATGACACTATTGGGGTGCCTGAAGGCTTCCTTTCCACCTGTTCAAATGTTTTTTTTAAGGATTTTTTTTTTTTGCTCTATTTTGACCCTGTTTTGACCAAGAAACCATCAAAGTACTCAAGGCCAGAATGGCACAGTGTCCTATCAAACTGATCTGTGATGCTTAGCAGATCTTGCACAGAAAATTGCTGATTCTGTATTCAGAAGCCCATGTTTACAACACAGTATGCAGTATTTTTACTAGTTGGAAAATCAGGAGTCCTAAGGTTGCTCCATACCTTCTTATATTTTATATTCAGTGGTTAGTGAGCACCATTCAGTGGTTAGTGAAACACCAGGGGATGCCACAAATCAGGGGATGCTGAAAAAATTTGCCATCATATCGAGAGGAGGTAATGGTCAAAATGAGGAACTTTCACATCTGGATAAAGATTAGGATTCCTTACTTCTTTGTGATTCATTTAGAAACAGTGCTACAGTCAGTTACCTCTTATAGAGCAAGAAAAATCCCACCGTATGGGAGAGGGATACAAACCTGGGGATAGGAGGAGAAGGAGAGCAGATCTTGTATTTTGTGTGTTCCCTTGTCACTGGCTTCACTCTGAAAGCTCAGAGAACTCAAGGCACTGGGGCACGGTGACAAAATCCAGTCTTGTTGCCCAGTCCCCAGGGAAGTTGTGAATACTCCATCCTTGGAAGGGTTCAAGGCCAGGGTGGATGGGGCTTGGAGGAACCTGGTCTGGTGGGAGGTGTCCCTGCCCAGGGCAGGGGGTTGGAACTCCATGATCTAGAAGATCCCTTCCAACTCTAACCATTCAACGATTCTATGATTCTATGTATTGGGCCCCTGGTATCTGACCATTCTATGATTCTATGTATTGGGCCGCTGGTATCTGAACTGGCGTCCCCATCCTAGTAAACAACTCATATTTTTCTCCATGTGAACCCATCCTACAGAAAAAGAAGCAAGCTGTAGAGGATGGCAGGCAAGATGTTGAGAAGAGCCTGCAGGAAGGGAACGATATCCTCAATGCCGCCAACAAACTTGCAAATGAAATCAGCTTAGCTCTAGAGGTGAGTATTTTATATCCTTATCTGAGAATTAGCACAATGAAGCATCATTGTGGAAGGAAAATAGATAATTAAAGTAACAGGTGGTTTTTCTTTTTACTTCTCAATGTAATGTTGGAATATTTGATGGGAAGAAATATTTTTTCCAATGCAGAAAACTAATCTGATACATAAAAATTATTAACTTTGAGATTTACATGGTTCATTGGATTCCACCAAGAGCTGGCTTATAATTTTTCATGGACTCTGCATTCTTTTATAAATCTGGTGTTGTGATTGAGGTACAGACTTTATCTTTCAAACTGCAGGGGCAGAGCCATTCACAGTCTTGCTGTGGTTCTGCTCTAGGTGGAGATTAATCTGCACAACAACTATGTGTGCATGTCAGAAGGAAACTCCAGAAATAATTTGTTGCCTCTGGCAACAATTTTAAGTCTAGGTAGGTCGGGGAGAGGAAAGGATTGCATTCTCACTTTACATAATGTTTTTGAAAATTCTGCCTTAAAAATTCTTATTAAAAAATTTTGAAAATTCTGCCTGGCTGACACTCCAGAGGGCTGTGCCACCATCCAGTGTGACCTGGACAGGCTGGAAAGATGGGCAGAGAAGAATCTCATGAGGTTCAACAAGGGCAAGTGTAGAGTCCTGCACCTGGGGAGGAAGAACCCCAGGCACCGATATAGGTTAGGGATGGACCTGCTGGAAAGCACTTCTGAGGAGAAGAATCTGGGGATCCTGGTGAATAGTCAACTTTCCATGAGCCAGCAAAGTGCCCTGGTGGCCAAGAGGGTCAATGGAATCCTGAGCTGCGTAGGGAAGAGGGTGGTCAGTAGGTCAAAGGCCGTCACTCTCCCCCTCTGCTCTGCTCTGGGGAGGCCACAACTGGAATCCTGCCTCCAGTTGTGAGCTTCCCAGTTTGAGAGAGACAGGGAACTACTGGAGAGAGTCCAGCACAGGGCAACAAAGATGATGGAGGGNTCTGTGAAATCTGTGAAATGTTTTACCAGCAGAGTTTGAGGTCAGTGCCTTACCTATAATCCGAAAAATAAAATCTTGAAATATCATCGATTCTGGAAATATTTCCATCTTGAATTGAAAAATGTGACAATGAATGAAAAAAAGCCTTTTAGAGAAATAGGAAAAGCAGCACTTTGAGATGGCTTATTGGATGGGGAACGGCAGGTCTTCAAAAAGTATAGGTCTTAATACGACAGTTTAATAAGCAAAAATAAAGCCCTGAAACCTGATAGTTCTGTCCTTATTTAGTTATTCTTGTGGAACACAATGAAAATGTACTGTAACTGTGTATGCATCTCATTTAGGAAAGAAATCCAAATTACAGTTTATAAGCTGTTTTAAACTGTGAAGCTCCTTAATTGTAAAATAGAAACTTCTGCTAAGAGGCCAGTAGCTCTCAGAATATTGTTTTTTCTCACCTCTGCTCTCTGGCCCAGCCATTCCTTTATCCCTTCTGTATTAGATCCATAATGTCTTAATGCGTGCGGAAGTTACAAGATAATATCTCACAAGGAAAACATATTTATGTATAAAAGGGCCAGGCTCTTCTCAGTGACAGGCAATGACAGGACAAGGGGCAATGGGTACAAGCTGGAACAGAGGAGGTTCCACTGAAATATGAGGAAAAACTTCTTCCCAGTGAGGGTGAGGGAACACTGGAAGGGGCTGCCCAGAGAGGTTGTGGAGTCTCCTTCTCTGGAGACATTCAAACCCACCTGGACACGTTCCTGTGTGACCTGCTCTGGGTGTTCCTGCTCCAGCAGGGGATTGGACTGGATGAGCTTTCAGGGTCCCTGAGATTCTGTGATTCTGTGAATGCTTGCTACCAGCTGCTTAAAAGCCTTTCTTTTGTTACTTGCAGTATGTTGAAGGCGTTGCAGATCAGATACAGCCAATGTCCGATCAGCTGAAGGATAAAATAGACGATTTATCACAAGAAATCCGTGACAGGATGCTCCCAGAAAAGGTGCTGCAGGCTGAGGACCACGCCGCCCAGCTGAACGAGTCGTCTGCCATCCTGGATGGGTAAGGCAGCCCCGGGCCAGCAGCCATAAACCCGTGAAGCGGGGTTGCAAAGCTGCTTGGCAGAATGGAAGGGGATTCTCCTGAGACATGGGCAGCTGTCACCAGGAGTGTACAGACAACCAGTGTTCTCTACGGGGATACAGCTGGTTAATTTGCTTAATTTACCATACACTCCTCGCAACCAGCGTGTTTTTATTTTGAAGATGAGCTTTTTGGTAGGAGACACTTAATGTGGTGCTAATTTGTTTAAGGTCAATGCTCCCTGCCCAGCCCCAGGCTGTGGGGGGACATTAAGCCCCCATTAGTAGGGGGATTAATAAAGAGTGATGGACAGTAATCCTTCTCATGGTTTCAAACCACTCTCCCAAAACAAATAGATGTCTTGGGCCAACATGTTTAAGCCTGAGGACAGAAATTACAGTTTCTCTTTACCCGTGTCATGTTCCTAAATCTAAGTGAGAATTGCATTGCTTTATATGACCACAGCCCTTTCAGAAATATTATAACTCAGCATTAATATAGTTCCAGGAAAGAATAGAAAGTAAGGCCGTGGTTTGGTTTGGGTGTCTTGGGGGGTGTCTTTAGTTTTATTGTATTTTTTTAGCATTTAAGAAAGCCAGCCTCAAATACAGAGTGTAATTTGCAGTAGTAATACTCACAAATCGATGGTGGGTATGCAGCCTCCTGGGCTTGTCCCCAGCATAGCTTCAGAGTTTTATTTTCTCAAAAGTACTGCATGAATAAAAACCAATATATTATTTTTTTAACACGAACAATGTGCTCCTTTTTTCCTGCTTGCATCTTGTAGATCTACCTGAAAGCTTTAATATCCTTAAGACTTGTGAGCAGGTGCTTAACACATTTCTTTCTTGCCAGCATCTGCAATTTTGAGGAAAAGGCACAGAATTATGTCTGATAAAGTGTCTGATACTTGTAAAATTACTGGCTTCATGTAGTGTAGTCACACTACTCGATATTCAGCCTAATTTATGCTTTGAAGGGTACATAGAATAATGGTAGCTGTGCTTTCCTAAGTAAAAGGGATTTGAAGGGCACTATTTCCAGTGAAACGTGGCTTTTGTAAATGGTATGTGCGCTGCCTGATGAGCAGCTGTCAGTTTTGTGGTGCATCTTTGCATACTTTACAGGAATATGCAGCCTCCATCTGTCTTAGAAAATCAAAGATGTATCTGTCTTCGCACCTGGCACTTGGGTTCCTTTCAGTCAATGCTAAGTTTGCTGAAAAGTACCATTTTGTCTTACAGAATAAAACCGAGGGAGAGCCCTTTCTCTCCAGTCACCCCTTAAGGCTGCAAATAGTATATTGACTGATGGTGAGGACGTTCTCTCCTAGAAAAAACCCAGTTATTTTTTCCTGTGTACAAGGTGGTACCAGTATAGGCTTCTCCCTTATAGGTAATCGCCTGCTGATGAGTAAATATCGTTGGTATTAGGCAAACTGAGTTCAGCTCCCTCCCAGCCTGCACAGGTAAAATGTGAATTCCATTAAACACGTGATGCCAGAACTCCTAAACTCTGAACCGTAGTGAGCGTTACTCTCCAAAGCAGTGTCTTAGAAATACAGGCTGTTGGGTTTGAAAAAGTAGGATAGTATATTCTGTGCAGCTCTGATGGCAGGTTTAACGGTGTGTTTGCTTTTCCTACCCTAACAGAATCCTTGCTGAAGCCAAAAACATCTCTTTCAATGCCACACTCGCTTTCAATGCTTACACTAAAATCAAGGATAACACAGATGAAGCCGAAAAAGTTGCCAAGGAAGCCAAGGCTCTCGCAAACGAAGCTATGCAAGCGGTAAGAAGAGATAAATAAATTGGGAAGAAGACATAGATGTTCTGTGAAACGGTGCTACACCATGTTTTCCCATCTTATGGTTTCATTTAGAGACCCTGCCACCATAGGTTCTTGTGTGCAGGTCAGAAAGCCCTGCCCCAGAGCTACACGTACCTTCAAACGACATCCCCATTTGTTCCTAAATCCTTACTTTTATTTCCCTTTTTGTTTACTCTTCTTCCTCCCTCTGTCTTCCATCTTTCACTCTCTGTCTATGGTGCAAGCCAGCAGCTGCTGCAGGGAAGCTGTGAGGCAGGAGTGCAGGTCAGTCGGTACTCAATAAAGCTGGTTTATACTTAACAAATATTTCACATGCATCTAAAGAGCTCTGAGCTTTTCATTAACTCTTCACCCTCTAGTTCCAGGAGAATGCTCAGAGGCACCTCTCTGCATGTGGGATGGACTGCATTCACCTGGCAGAGTTCTAGAAATGGGGGATTGTAGGAGAGGAGCAGAAAGTTTTATTCCTAGAAACGTTAGAGCTTCTTTTTCAAACTTTGCCATATTTCACAGGGAAGTGTTATTCTCACTATGAGGTACTGCAGGCAAATTTTCAGAGGAAACCGAGAGAACTTTTAAAAATAGGATTGTAAGGTAATGCCACCTCTCCAGCCTGGGTCCTGATAGGGAACTTGCCTCCTTAATGCGTATCCTGTGAGCAGAAAATGTTCAGAGCGTAGCCAGGATTATTTTTTATGTCAAATATCAAAGGAGTTAAGGTCTAATTTGTGGAAGTTGGTCAGAGAGCAAGAGACATGGACTTTACAGGCACACAGAAACACGAGGAAATGGCAGTGTGACAGGAGGTTGCCAGACCTTATAGTTGACACAGGAACATGTGGATGAACAGCAGCAACTTGCCGTTCCAGCCCTTGGACATGACTAATGGTGTCCTGCGGGGAGCTGCTTCTGTCAAATGGATGGGGAGAACAGCAAGGGCAATCACATGCTGTAAAGGTCTGCATTTAGGAGACGGGTAAAATGTTCCAGCCACTGCATAAAAATTCTAATATTTTTAGGCTGTGCACATGGTTGACTTCTATTTCAAATAACATTAAGTACTGTATTTTTCTCATGGTGAAAAAATTTAATCTCGTGCTTAAGTATGGGCTACTTCTCTGTAAATGGTTATTTGTTTCAAGAGAACTCCTCCTTAGACTGCAGAAGTAAGGAAGGAGCTGGGGATTTTTTTTGTTTGTTTTTAATTCTCATCAGGATTTCATACACATAGCTGTCTTTTTGCTCCTGTGATGACTCAGTGAGCGAGGCAGGTGCCTGTGTCAGGGATTGAACAGGAAAATAAAGATACATGCCACAGGGAAGAGTGTGGTCAGTAGGTCAAGGGAGGTCGGTCATTCTCCCCCTCTGCTCTGCTCTGGGGAGGCCACAACTGGAATCCTGCCTCCAGTGCTGGGCTCCCCAGTTTGAGAGAGACAGGGAACTACTGGAGAGAGTCCAGNGACCTTCAAGCCCCTCCTGGATGCAGCCCTGAGTGATGTGCTCTGGGCAACCCTGCTTTAGCAGGATGGACTGGATGACCTCTAGAGGTCTGTTCCAACTCCAACAGTTCCCTGATTCTGTGATTCAGAAACAAAGCAAACAATTACATGTGTGGCTACAAAGGAGTAAATATCAGATGGTGAATAGGCTGATTATACCATGGAGAGAAAGTGATTAGATAATTTGAAAGGGATGGAGGTGAAGGTGGATTATATGATGTAAGTAGAGGCGAGTAGCAAGAAAAGAGACTGAGATATTATTAAGGTGAGATTTGAAGCATCTCTATTGCGTGTATTCGTTAGAGGGAGCTTGAGTTTTGTTACAAGCTGTATATGAGTAACAGGAATCTAATTGATAAAGAATGAAATGGAGGCAGCTGCTGCCTTTTAAATGCATCTGACTTGATATAGAGTAGAAGTAACCAAATGTCTGCAGGGCAAGGGAAAATTTAATCATTATTTGTTAAAGGATCATGTAGGCCAGATTTAAAAATATTAATTGGGAAATTCAGTCATCATTTCACTATTTTTTTTTATTAATGCAAAGACTGTTGAGTGTTTGCTCATCCTAAGTGAAGAGCCAGGTAAATTGGGCTCCAAGGAGTTTACTTTTAGATGAGCTTCAGCATGACAGGGGGAGCACAGCCTCCCTTGGGGCAGGCTGGAGCACCATGGTTCAAGCTGCTCTCCTGGGAGGCAGCATTTGTGGATTCGGGCCCCCTCCATCTGAGAAGCCCCTAGAAACTGTCCTCTCCTTCCTGAGAAGGTGTTCTTTGGTGTAGAAGAGAGAGATCATGGTATTCCCCTTCCTTTTGAAAGACGGAGTCCATATTCTCTTCTTGATGAAAACAGTTGTGGGTGCTCTGTCACTGGAGCAAATAATTTACAAGAACCTTAGAGATATTTCAGTGGGGATTTTTTTGTATTTTGGTTAGTAATGGGAAAATTACTTTGTTTTCAAATTAAGCTACCGTTGCTAAAAGCAAGAACTAAAAGATGCTTAAAATCCATCGTGATTACAGGGAGCCTGATAAATGACTGGAAAAAAAATGTATTAAAAATACGACAGAAAATTTCCTCCTGAGCTTTTTATGATGGATTTGCTCTCCCCTTTAAAAGCAAATTAAATTTATCACAGATGAGAAATCTCTAGAATTCGAGCAGTTTCAACGTCCCATTAGTTTGCCAAGGCAGTGACTGACTGGAGAGAGGAGTCGTGCTAACAGATCCAGGTTGTGTCTCACAGATCAGAATCAAGAGTTTTACAATAAATCTTGAAAAAGTGTGATCATTCTTAAGCTTTTTAGAGAGGGCTTACTCTGGAACCACAGGTGACATGTTGGGTGTTCAGGATCCTAATTCCTTCTTTGCTTTTTTTGTGGTGGCACCCCAACAGTTCTGTTGGGTGTCCAGCGTTCCTTATGTCGTAATGGCATAAAGTGACCGAGTTCTCCTCCTCGTGAGGATGCCCTGAGGTTCAAATCATTCAGAACCTTTTGGTATTTCAAAACACTCATCTGTCTTCAGGGCTGGTAAAAATGAGAATAGCCCTAACTCTTGTATAGGTGAGAACTACATAGGACATAAGAGTACTTGAAAAGATAATAATTTAAGAATACAGCAGAACTATTTTTCATTGATGTGAGTTAGCAGTCAGGTCTACAAGATACCCTGCTCGTGTGTAATTTCAAGTATGTCATCCTCAAAACTGCCCCAGTGCATTTACATCCATGCTGGGAGCTGTACCTCCTGGGTGACCAAAATCATCAGCATTGTCTGTGGATTTGGGCAACACAGCACCTACTTGGTGTGTGCTGCCTACGTCCATTCAGGAAACCTCAGAAAAAATTCCCTTTCTGCAAAGTCCCCAGCAATTCTGTGTTCAGCATGTGCTTTGGGGGGTTCTTCACAGAATTCTGTGGCTGTGGATGATTGTATTCCAATTTTCAGCATGTGGCACAATCCCCTGTTAATGTGATAAGGGAGTGAGTCACACAGTCATCCTTGGGACATCCAGAGAGATCTCCTCCATCCCAGAAGATGCCGTAACCCCTCAGGCTGAACAGAAATCTTTCTGCCAGTCCCACGAAAGCTGTCTCACAAAAACAGAGTTTAAGATTCATTGAAATACCAGAAAAAGGAAGACAGAGAGGATATTCTTCCTAAATTATTTCCTTACCTAAAATTATCTGCTAATTATCAATGTGTCGAGTTTTACTGTCATTTGACAAATGTTTTCCTTTTGCTATAAAACTTCATTAAAATTTTTTGCTCTCCCATGGCTACATGAAAACCAGACCATAATATCTTCCTAATATCTAATCTGAACTTCCCTGCTGCAACATCAGACCATTTCTGCTGATCTTATTAACTATCTGGTCAGACCCTGGAATGGGCTGCCCAAGGAAGTGGTTGAGTCCCCATCCCTGAGTGTGTTTCAGAGTGGTTGAGATGTGGTGTTGAGGGATCTGGTGTAGGGGAGACCTTTGTAGAGTGGGGCTGATGGTTGGACTCGATGATCCCAAGGGTCTCTTCCGACCTGAATGATTCTGTGATTCTATGATTATTCCCTTGGGAGAAGAGGCCAGCACCCACCTCTCTACAGCCTCCTTTCAGGTAGTTGTAGAGGGCAAGGAGGTCTCCCCTCAGCCTCCTCTTCTCCGAACTAAACATGCCCAGTTCCCTCAGCCTCTCCTCACAGGACTTGTTCTCCAGACCCCTCACCAGCTTGGTGGCTCTTCTCTGGACACACTCCAGCAACTCAATGTCCTTCTTGTAGTGAGTGTCCCAGAACTGAACACAGCACTCGAGATGAGGCCTCACCAATGCCCAGTACAGAGGCACCATCACTTCCCTGCTCCTGCTGACCACGCTGGTCCTGATACAGGCCCAGATGCTGTTGGCCTTCTTTTGAATGTATACTTTCTGTTGATGTTGAAAGGCATTTGTGTACACAGCTTAATATTTCAGGTGAGCTTGGAAATCTGGCAGTTGAACGGGCCTTACTTCTTAAACTCACCGAGCTTATGGTGAAAGCCAAGCATGCACGTACATCCCGTGTGAATGCAAGGAAACTTTAACAGCTATATCCCTGTGACGTGGCAACATTTGATATGAGATATTCCGTAACAAGAAACTTGGTTCTGAATTTCGCAAGTTTCCAAGGAATTCTTTAGGGTCTGTTGAAAGGAAAAGAAATGGGCAAGTCCCACATACGGGTTTTACAGTGCCATTGAAAAACAACAAAGATTCAGTAGTATGTGAAATATCACCTCTGGGCTTGCTCATTATATAAGTAATGAGTAGCCATAATAACTGTGTCATTTAATTGACATATAGTTCATTTTTGAGTATATGTATCTGCCCTGGAAAATGAAAAGTAGCTGCTTCTTAATTACATACTAGTTAGAGGGCTATGACCCGTGACTAATATAGGATGTTTTCTGGCTGTCAGGGGTATTCTCAAAGAAATGTCTTCAGTGTGATGTGTGACCTGAGCTCAGTCTTAGAAACTGAACAGTACGTGGCTCAGAACCTGGAGCGTTTCCCACCAACTGAAAACACTAATCTAATTTAGAAAAATCATTTTAACTATTGATTAAGCTCTGCACTGGAGATAGAGAGGGATGTTTTTCAAAAGAAACATCTTTAAATAGCATGATATAATGAAGGATGATTATTTAGTAAGAAAAGTCTTTCAGATTAACTGCAGTTTGTATTTCTTTTCTATCACATTTGCTCTACTGTCCTAGCAATAAGATTCTTGCATTTAGCCACAAAAGCATCTCTCTTTTCAGTATTAGAATTTGGATCATCAGATCCAGCCTGGCTTCTAAAGGTACTGTTGCTGCTGTTTGGGAGAAATTCTGCATTGCATGAGGGTGAAGGAGAAACCCATGCTAGAGTTGAAATATCTTTTTTATTTGTTTGTTTATTTGGTTTTCTTGGACAAAGTTTTGTTTCTAGAGTCAAACCCGTTTCTGTAACACTATAATAATTTTCTCTTTTTATTAAAATAATCACTGGTATTCCAAAGGAGATCTGCCTTCCCCTAAAAACAAAAGGCAATTTATTGGAGAAACATATATTTTTTTGTCTCTGGTAGACCAATCTAACAGCAATGTGATATATCGAACATACGGCTGTTCACTTAAAATTTAGCTGACTCTTCACTTAGATCATCTTTTTTATGACTTCAGCCTTTCCTGTGAGAATGACGCTGCTTGTTTGTCTGCAGACATCTGGTCCTGAAGGGTCATTGAAGGATGGTGCCAAGAGCTCTCTTCAGAAAAGCTTCAGGGTCCTTAAGGAAGCCAAGACGTTAGAAAATGATGTTAAAGGTAAGTGAAGTGTATGGCATTCGGGCACAAAAAACATTGTGAGACTGCTGGGCTTCCAGTATGAAGCCCTATCAGTAGAAAAAGGTATAATTCATTATGTGAATTGAAATTGAACAATGGAGCAATGAAAAAGATGCTCCCGTTTTGGCGCCAGACATTATACAGGGATTTCTTGGACAGGAAGGATAAGGAAGGATGGAGCCTTGGTCTTCTCTTGCCAATTACAGTGAGGGCAAAGGCAAGTGGGAAGGAGAAGGGGATGGAAATACTGGTTCTATTTTCCTAAATGCTTTAGCAGAAAATGAGTACAAACCCCAGCCCAGTGTTACGTTTTGGTTCTGGTGAATGCAGCAGCAGGGTTTGCAGTGCCAGTCAGAAACACTGCATCTCCTCAGGGTGCTCATGGGACTGTGCCAAAAGGGGAATCCTGGGAAGGGAGAATGAAGCTGTTTGCCAGAGCGTACGGGAGGAAATTGCTAAGCATTTTCTTTAAACAACAAAATTAAAAACATATCCCTAGAGAAAAATTATTTTCACACAAATACAAAAATGTATCTTTGCTCCTAAAGCATAAATACACATCTAAGTCAGTTCAAATCATAAAGTTTGTAGATTCCAGAGCAAATACTTTGGTTTCCCTGTGAAGAACAAAACATCTTTAATTTAATTTCTAATCAGTATTTTCCACTGGGAAAAAAATAATAAAAAAAATGAAAAAGAAAATGGTTTTGAACTATGCTATTTGGTGAGATGTAAAAGTTGGTAATTCAGGTCAGACTGTGCTTATAGTGTCCTTAATATTTTCTCAGCAATAAATAAGAGTATTATAGGTGAATGCCATAGCGTGAGAAGGTGGGACAGGACACATACGAGCTGTTTCATGCACACGTGGATAAACCACTGCAGAAATGAGGGATGGACTTCTGTAAAGCAACACTGAAAGGAAGCATGGATCAGGTGCTGGGTCGAGGTGGGAAAGGCAGATGTCACAGGGGGAGGCATGAATAGGAGCGGGGCTTTCCACAAAGCGTGGAACTTGCTAAAAGCTTTACCAAATTTACTGGCTACAGTCCTGGGCTCTGAGCTTCCTGAGGGCTGAGGCGGTTTGCAGAGTCTGAGGACATCATGAAGACTGAGATCTATCTGAGGAGAAAGGTTGAAACAATTTAATTTAGCAGACTGAAAAAGGGACTTAGTAGTCTTCAGCTACATCAAGGTTCCCCCAAAAAGATGGGTCTAACATGTCTCTCACGCACTGAGAGATCACACATAAGAAAATCTTCCTTGTAATTAAAATACAGAATTACCAGAATTGATTACTGAGAAATATCTTTACCTTAGAAAATCTATCTTTGAAAACAGCTATAGACAAACATCAGTGAGGAATGACTGCTGGTCAGGAGGAGAAAAATGATCTTTGGACAATCATCTCTCTGGGCCTGTGATTGAATGATCTTTGCAACCAGATTATTGCCCGTGTCTTTATCCAGACCTTGCTTTATAGGTCCTCTATGAAAATACTTACTGCAGAAGTAATGAAGCATCTGTACTCAACACTCCTTTCTCCACAGCAGTCTTAGAAAGGAATCGAAAAAATAATTAATTTTGACTAAACCTGAGGGTAAATAAGCATGATGCAATTATCCACTTTCAAGTAGGCCAACACTGCGTTTCACACACTGCGTGAAAAATGTTCCATGTTACTGCTTTAATTCCTTTGGTTTTACATAAAACAGGGAACGCAACTTGGGAGCACACAGTGTTTGTGCCACTGGAATAGTAAAGTCTGAGAGGGGGATAATTCACTGAGTCCTCCTGACAACTAATTTGAAGGTCTTCTGGCCAACTACTGAGTGATATTTTGATTGGTCTATGCAGAAAAAGTTCAAGTTGATACCTTTGTGGGTTGTTCCAAATTAGTACATGGTGGTCCCCCCTTATGTCATTTGAACTTTTGGTGTGTATATTTTGAGAAGCTTGTGTCCAGCCACTGGAGTTTTGAAAAATTCTTTCCTACTAGATATGTTATAGTTTAACCTGATTTGATTGGCTGAAGCTGCAATAGCGATAACCTGGAATTAACCACAAGGATAGGAAAAGCATAGCACTTGAAAACCTGTGTGAGAAAACAGACTTAGGACTTGGAAGAAATAAAGGCAAGTAGAGGAAAACAGCTATCATCTGATATTTTTTTACTCATCATAAGATCTGAAAATCAAGCTGGGTTGGTTTGGAGTTTCATGCATCAGAACTAGAGAAATCTCACAGTAAATATTCGAGGTTGAGATTTCAACTGCCTGTCACAGAGATGGTCCCTGAAGCTTCCCCATCGTGCTAGAGCAGTTAAAATACTTTTTATTAGAAACAAGGCAGATCTTCATAATAAAGCCCAGTCTTTCAGGTTTTAAGACAGAAGATTTCTGTTGGCCTCCTGAGCGATACATTACGAAGAGCACACGGCATGAAGGGTGAGATCTGTACAGCTTGGAGTCAGCTTTTGGCTATTACTACACTTTCATTTACTTTTGGCAGCTCTAGGATTTCCAACTGCAGAGCTGGTTAACAAGCAAACATAATGTTTAATACGGTCATAAAGCATAATGTTTCGTAAGGTCATTAATTACATTTCACTGTCATACGCTGTTTGAAAGTCAAAAACTTTATTATTTTCTTGTGGCTGCTCTGAGGGAAAAATGTGCCTGCAGTTATTAGTAAATCTTGGATGTATGTTCAGGGTGTTCTTTATGGCGACTCTTTACTGCCAGATTCGGTTCAGGTGTAGGGCTGGAGGGGCACGTTTCAGTAAATACATTACAGAAAACCACCAAACTACTATGGGGGGAGGGCCCAGCGTGTGATTTAAGGAGCATGGCTGAGGTGGAACGAACAGGGATGCTGTTGGTGTCCCCTCCTGGAATGCCAACGGCTGCGGTTTGCCCTGGCCAGTGTAGAGGAAACACCAAACCAGCAACGTTCTTCTGGGCAGAACAGACACCACAGGGCAGAGCCCACAGCTTCGTGCGCTCCCTGGGCAGTTGTATCTGAGCCATCATGTGTTCCATATAGCACAGTGCCCAGTTTTCAAGGCCAAATCCCAGTGTCTGTACTGGGATATGTGTCAACTCCACGTGCCCACAAGACTCTCCAGTTTAACCCCGAGATAAGACACCTTACAACCCCAGTAAGGCATTGCTTCAGGGATTTTTGAGAACAGGATGCTATTCTCCCATTTTATACCAGTGAGGATTCAAGTCAATGATGGTTTCTAATTCAGAAGCAAGGTCTAAACTGTCTAAAACTTCATAAAGCAATCCTAATGCAAGCAGGGAGTAGTGCTTAAAATGCACACATGAGATCTCCGTCTGTGCTCTTGCCCCACACTGAAGGGTTGTGAGAGAGGGGTTTCTTAGCTTTCTGTGATATGTCTGAGATTTAACATGCTTCACACAGTCAAACATGCTGGACTTTTCACAGGATGCCTTTTTGCATCTGATAAATTATGTCCATGCTCCACAGCCTGACCCACAGAGATGGGTTAGTGCTGTGCCCAGAACACAGATGCGTAAGAATAAAATGCCAGGACAGATTTCTCTTTTTTTTTCTTTTTTTTTTCCCCCCACCCCTCTTTTGCTCAAAAGGGGTGATGTTATTAATACTATGAGCATAACCCCTCCTGGATGTCTGGGTGTTTTCCAGGATAGGCATGGAGAGTTGAGTGTAAAACTAACAGAACGTTATTTTCTTACGATTGTGATGAAGCCACCCTGTTCAGAGTCCTGGCAGGAAGTGCAGGAGGGATGATGGGCACTCTCTAAAGACCTGGTAGACAGAAGTCATCATTAGTTTAAAATTTCTCTGCACTACAGGTAGTAGGTTAGTTAAAGTAATGAAGACCCGTAAGGCCCTCAGCTAATACGCACTCCAGAAATCCAGGCCGTGCTGTGATGGAGGTGAGAGTATTTTCTTGCTACGTTATGACTTTGCCCTGATTTGTGGCCAATTACCCTAGTTATAAAGCGGCTGTTAATCATGGAAATGTTTTATATTACCACCAAAAACTGCTGAAACAGTCCTTACAAAGCAAAGCTTCTGACAGAAGCTATTAAAATGGAGATTTAGTCATTTCTCTCTCTGTGGGGTAAGGAGTTAGAAGGAATAATCCTGGGGGGAGAAGCAAACCCTGTCTGTAGTGCTCTAAGAAGGAGTTTTGAAATTTTGGCTACAAGTGAGTGAAGGGCTGCTGCCTGCCAGCCTCCTTCTCTCTGTGCCCTGAGGGATTTTCAGTTTGCCAGGAGCAATTTTTCTTCCTTTTAATTTTGAATTTCCTGTTTTAAAAATATACTCGCCCCGGTGTGGATTTGAGACGATATCCAGACTTTGTCAAAACGGATCAATGAACAGCGAAAATAAGATGTAGAAGCTCCTCTTTGGCTGGAGACTGCTGTCGGGTGGCTACTGAAGTTCATCTCGTGTCATTTCTTTTGCTTCAGAATTGACAAGTTGAGGGAGGCTTGTCTTGTCTGACAACACATGAATATTTTTAGGTAAAAGAATTTCCAGAAGAGAGGCACAGCTAAATGCCTTGTTTATGCATTCTCCTCTGCTTTGTATTTTCGCTGAGCTGGCATATTGCATTCAGAAAATCATTGCATTCGCTTGATGGCCAACATGACTCCTACAGAAACTGCAGTCGGTGCATAAAGTAGTCTTTTTAAAAAGTCAGCCATCATTAGCTGCATTTCTCTGGTTATACCTCTTTCCCTTGCTTGTTCCTAGTACCAGTTTCTAAGTCTTGCTTGGTTTAGGGGAAAATATTTAGCTCATGACCCACTGCCCTCTTTATAGGATGAGACTGTGGGGAGCAGGACTGGAAGTAAGGAGAAAACGATAAGGAAAAGGAATGTGTGTAATTGCCAGTTCATTCCTGCAGAATCCAATCAATAAAACCAGCTGCATATGTTTCTCCTTGACAGATTCCCACCTTTTTTTTCTGGTTTGGGGAGATTTGAGTTAGGTACCATAGCCCCATGATGTCTTCCTGGACAGTTGTGCATGGAAAACTGCCTTTTTCTCATCCTATCAGAAGACATCTGTTTTCACCAGCATTGCAATGGTGGCACATCAGCAGTAATTAAATCGAGCCACCTATCTATGTCTTCTGCAAACACTTGTGAATACTTGTCTGCTGTAAAAGTAGATCACTGCATAAAAACAGCAAGTTCTTAAGTGAGATCTTAATGAAACATATGAGTGTAGGGATTTATTTTTTTTATTTTGCTTTGACTTATTTCCGTTTATTCACTTAGAGGAAAAAGGGATGGTGTTTTACTCTGTAATTCTGTATTTAACCATGGAAATGTAAACAAATTGAAAATCTTTCTTCATATTAACCAAGCCAGAAACCTGAAGGCCCATACCTGTGAAGTCCTTCAGGGTCCTGCTTATTATTTAGGGTTTAGCTTGACTAGTTTTGTTGATTTAAACAATAAGCAGTGCATGGATTGTCATCCTGTGCCATCTCCATGCAGACCTAATCAAGGAGAAACAGGAATGCAGATAAGCCAGAAGGGTGCCCTTGTAGCCAAGAGGGCCAATGGAAGAGTGTGACCAGTAGGTCGAGGGAGGTCATTTTCTGCATCTACTCTGCACTGGTGAGGCCACAACTGGAATCCTGCCTCCAGTTCTGGAGTCCCCAGTTCAAGAGAGACAGGGAACTACTGGAGAGAGTCCAGCACAGGCCAGCAAAGATGATGGAGGGATTGAAGCATCTCCCTGATGAGGAAAGGCCGAGAGAGCTGGGACTCTTTAGCCTGGAGAATAGAAGGCTGAGGGGAGACCTTCTTCATGCTCCCAAGGATCTGAAGGGTGGGTTGAAGGAGGATGGAGCCAGAAGTGAGGAATTTCTCAGGGTATTCCTCAACTTACACCAAAATGTGAATTGACAGTGTCGGGCGTCTTTCAGTGCAGACCCTCTAACCTCTACCAAGTCAGAGAAGCTACACAGAGTGGGAAAACTTGGAGTGTAGCTGCCTATATTTTGTCTGGCCTCTGTGATTAACTCCAGGATCTCAGGTTTTCAAATACTAGAATCGTAGAAGGGTTCGAGTTGGAAGAGACCTTAAAGATCATGTAGTTCCAACCCCCCTGCCTTGAGCAGGGACACATCCCACTAGAACAGGTTGCTCAAAGCCCCATCCAGCCTGGCCTCCTTCATATGTTGGAAGCCTCAGAGGTGGACATGGTACTCCAGGTGGGGTCTTGGGAGAGTGGAGCAGAGGGGCACAATCCCCTCCCTGGCCCTGCTGGCCACACTTCTTTTGAAGCAACCCAGGATGCTGGGGGTCTTTCTGGGCTGCCAGCACATGTTGCCAGCTCATGTTGAGCTTCTCATCCACCAACGCCCCCAAGTCCTTCTCCGCAGGGCTGCTCTCCAGCCATTCTCCATCCAACCTGTGTTTGGGCTTGGGATTGCCCTGACCCACGTGCGGGACCTTGCAGTTGGCCTGGTTGAACTTTATGGTGTTTGCATGGACCCAACTCTCAAGCCTGTCCAGGTCCCTCTGGTTGGCGTCCCTTCCCTTCAACACGTCGACCACTCCACACAGCTTGGTGTCATCAGCAAACTGACCCCTGGTCACCACTTGGGCATCGAGCTGTTGACCACAGCCCTTTGAGTCACGCACCTCGTAGCTTCAGCATTTTTCATAAATACTAGTAAGTAAAGGATGTGGAAGAGCTGACGTGAAGTCAATTCTGTTGGTGATTCATAACAAAATTAGCTCAGTGATTAGTGCAAAGGCCACCTGGAATATGGGATGGGGAGTTACTGCAAAACACAGCTTCATGTTAACGTCACTGCGCAAAGTGATCCATTTCTTGGAAAAGCTGACCCGAGCCTTAGTATCTCCTCACATCTCTTTATGTAAGAACCTCCCTTGGGGCACTTATCTATTGCAATATTTTTAAAAAACATAGTTAAAATATATTTGGGGAATGAAAAGAAAAACTGTTAAACAGGTGGAGTCTCAGTATTCAGTTTCAGGAATTCTAGGGAAACTTTCATTATTAAAATCCATAAAAATCAGTTTGCTGCTCTGGTTACAAAGCTGAAAACAGAAGCCTGGAAACATGATTCTTCAGAAATATAACCAGGAGATAATTAGCATAATGTTGGATCTGGAAGAGTAAAGGGGAGAAAAAGATATAATTTAGGAGAGTGCAACAAAGTTAGTACAGCACGGGAAATGAATCAAATATCTCGGAAATATTAACACACTTTATAAACACCAACATCCCAAAAGGTGCCAGAGACACCAAGGAAATATCAGGCAGATGGTAATTTCAGAACGAAATGGGAGAAATTAAAACAGTTTTGTCGGTGTTATTACCTAACAAGAAACAAACTCGGATAAAGCCTCAGAGCATTTAATACCAGAATCTCCTGAGTTCACCCTGGTTTAACAACATCACGGTACAAGTTGTCTCATTCAGCAGCAGAGACAGAACCTGTCCTTTAATCCTAAAGGTATTTTTGAGGAGAAGAATGGTCTTGTAATTTATATGATTCTTCACAACGTTACTGTACTGTCAACTGCCCCTCTTACAGTTGTCACAAACGTCCTGGTCCTCCGTAGGGCATTTTGCAGGAAGGAAGGTTTGTCCCCAGGCTCTCCCGTAGTCCTGTCTGTTGCTCTGATTTAAATAAAGCAAACAGATTCCTTCCTGAATGACATTTCAAAGGGTATAACAACAAAAGTATGATTCTTATTTCGCCTCCATCTGCTATTTCAGCCTTGCTATCATCTTGTAAAAGCTAGTTAGGGATTTGTTGTAGGTAATACACATTTTGTTTGACTTTTCTCTTTACAAGTCAGTTCCTGTATATCTAGTTTTAAGGAACCTTTCTATTTTTGGAATTTGTGGAACATGAACTACAGTCCCTCATTTTAATCTATTATTCTGTCTATTCTCCCACAAAAGCATTACAGCCCTGATGCTGGTGGAGATGCTGGAGTACCAATGATAAATCTAATTATTGCCCCTTAATAAAAAGAGGTGCCTTTTGGTTTTGACAAGTATGTGACTGTAATTCACTGAGAAACTTCATCTCCAGTATGTTTTCCTGCCCCAGAAAAATTGCTTGGATAAGTGTCCAAAAACTAGGTGTTTATTTTTCAGTAACCTGTGACATATCTGAAGGTCACAATCATACTTGGTATCCTGAATTCTTTTTCTACCAATTATTCTCCTCTCCCTGCTCTCAGGCACAGAGCTGTTGAATTAGTTTCCCAGTAGGGCATGCCTTTAAGGTAAGAAATTACCAGCTGTCTGTTCCAGAGAGTTCCATATTGATAGGAAGAAATTATGAACCCCCCCCTAAGATAGTAGTTTAAGCATTAACTATCATTTTCTGTGCCAAACTTTACTTCTGAATTTTGAAATAAATGCCTGTTTAAATAGCCGTAACGCTTAGCTGGAATCTCACTTTTGAGAGTTTGAAAAATCATTGCTATGCTGGATTCTGTCCCAAAAATCTCCATGTTTTTTATTCAAAGCAACTGCTGAAGAATAGGAACTTACCTGTAAAAGGATAAGACCAGTGTCATCTGGAGTGTACCGAGTGGGACAGACCTGTGCCTTTGATTTGTGCTAGGTTTTTGATTTGAACAAATTCTTGTCTTGGAGTTCTATTTACTGGGTGGGCTTTTTACACCCAAATTTAATATGTTTATTTTGTTAATAACCCATTGTTAGTATATTCTCCCCATGTTGATGACTGGTGCTACCAGTGCTGCAGTAGTCCCATGTGTTTTCCTCACATGTGATGTCAGCGTTGGTTATCTTTGAGAAAATCCAGGAGAAATGTGCTCTGGCCAGTCTATGTGCAACAGTAAAACTGACCTAATCAGTGTTGCCTCTTTCACACTACGGTCAACTCATTCATCCCCTGAAGAAGAAAATTTCAGTAATAGCTTAGTCTGGGAATCAAAGCTACGACTAAGTTGAATCTATCAGCGGGTCATTGTGTGAGTTTGTATCTCTTTCTATGACCATGTGACCCGCTTTCTCGATGAGGGGAAGGCTGTGGATGTTGTCTACCTGGACTTTGGTAAGGCCTTCGACACCGTCCCCCACAGCATTCTCCTGGAGAAACTGGAAAATCACGGCATAGAGAAGTGTACCCTCCGCTGGATTAAAAACTGGCTGGATGGCCGTGCCCAGCGAGTTGTGATTAATGGAGCAAAATCCGGTTGGCGGCCAGTCACCAGTGGTGTCCCTCAGGGCTCAGTTCTGGGGCCGGTCTTGTTCAATATCTTTATCGATGATCTGGACAGGGGGATTGAATGCACCCTCAGTAAGTTTGCAGATGACACCAAACTAGGTGGGAGCGTTGATCTGCTTGAGGGTCGGAAGGCTTTACAGAGGGATCTGGACAGGTTGGATCAATGGGCCAAGGCCAATGGGATGAGGTTTAATAAGGCCAAGTGCCGGGTCCTGCATTTTGGTCACAACAACCC
>VXBJ01007341.1:838966-942335 GCA_013400055.1 Nycticryphes semicollaris
TGGAGAAAAGAACATATAGGGTCAAAAATCCCATCCAGATCTCTGTAGAAACCTATACAATTAAAGAAGATGGCCATTTACAGTTACCACGAGATCTGTTTTTAATTAGCTAGTCAATTCATCAAGTTCCATGGTTTGTTTTTTTTTTTTTTTTTGTTTAATGTGGTTGGACTCGATGATCTCAAAGGTCCCTTCCAACCACTAAGATTCTGTGTGTCTGTGTGATAAATCACACTTTCTGTGACTGGTGGTGTTTTCTTTCCCCTGTACACCTTAGGAAAACTCTTGGTAAGTACACAACAGCACGAGAAACTCAAGCATTTAGATACCATAGAAGTAGGGACCTTTAAGAAACAGACCATTAGTGAACCCTACCACCAATGTTACTGATCTTCCTTATTTATACAATATAATATCTTAATGATAAGTGTCTTGCTCGTTATTATGCATTTTGAGTTCTGTGCAAAGGAAGGACACCAAGAGTTAAATCTCCTGTACTGTGTGTGCTTTTTCTAGAGAAGGGGAATGACCTGGACAACATGCAGGACAGGCTGAAAGATGCCAGTGAGAATAATTCCATTCTCCTGAGGACTTTGAATGAAACCTTAGGAAAGCTGTCAGCCATTCCGAACGGTAAGCTGGAAAAGAGCCGCAACACGCGACTCATCCCTTTTTATTTCCTGTCACTTAACATCTGTCTGATTAACCTTTGCCTGTGTCCACGCTGTGTCCCCTGTGACCACTGGCCGCTGTGATAGGGCCAAGATGAGCAACGGGAGAGGGAGAACGGAGCTGAAAGCAGATACGTGGTGTCTGTATTTTGGCACGGTAAAAGGTACCATCATACTCGGGAATATGCAAAAGGTTTCAGAAGGAGAAGAATTATGATATCAGGAATTGTGATACAATCTGAAATTAACAGTCTTTTCTTTAAAAGTGAACAGTCTTTTAATGAAACTACAGTTTAATTAACTGTTATAATTTAACCAGTGTAATTTAACCCAAGAAGAATAAGGACTTACTGACTTTACAGATAAAGCAGGTTGAAATTTGCTGGGTTTTGTCTGACCTCTCTACCACACTCCCATTGATTTGTGCTGCAGAATCATTTCCAGTCACTTTTTTGGTGCTGTATATCTTTTTTACGCTGTAAATGGCTTAGACCTGGAACAGGTTTTCCTCAGTGAACTCTGAAATGCTGTGCACATTTGTAATTCTATATAGAAGAAAAAAAAAAAACCTTAAAAAAAATGGAATAATCTGTAATACTAAACTCCTGGATCCTGGGATGTTAGCTACTTTGTGTTGTGTTAGCAAGAGACAGAGCTACAATATACTTTCATTATAACAGACAGTGATAAACTCAATATTTGTTTTAGAAAATAAAAAGTTTTTTATCAATGTAATTTGTTACGACTTTTCTCTCCGAGGAGCAATTTATAAACTGGAGATATGCCTCAAGAAAAGTCCCTAAAGAAAATCTATATTCCGTCTGATTTGTGATGGTCAGGGAGGTTCAGACTGCAAGTAAAAACTTGGCGTGACAAACCATTTGCTATTCATCTTGCACACTTTTTGTGGCTTTAAGATCCCAGATAACTGAAAAGATTTGAGATTTACTGATCCTTGAAATCAGGCCTTCCCAAAAATTTGTTTTAATATGTCATGCTCATCTTATGCCACTTCCCGGGTCTTGGCCACGGGTATTGACAGGACAGTTTCTCTTCCCGCACATGGATGGATGTCTCAGGCAAAGAAAAAGGACCCCTAAGGCCAGGTGACCTGAGGACACAGAATACTAAATACAAAATAAGTAAAAGAAATATGAAACATGCAGCTGCTGGCAACGTAATAAACTCTTGTCAGATTAGAGTTACGGGGTGCTTGCTCTTGGGACAAGGACACTCATAAAAACAAGCAGGTGTGTATTAAGAATGAAATTCAGAGCAAATAAATGGCATGGATAAGAAAATGCAGTAAATCAGTTGTCCGACACAGAAGTAACCAATGAGGATGGGGGAGGAAATGACCCAGTCATACATCTCGTTCTTCACGGGTTCAAGAAAGCAGAGAGCAGCTTAAACTAATAATTCTTGTGACTGTGCTATACTAACAGCCAAATAAAAGCAGAAAGATTCAAAATGGGCTAGATGGGTAGATCGTCTTAGGACAAGGACCCACATGTGCAGGGATGGCATAATTTATAGTGTGGCTGAAAATAAATGTCATCTGTGTGACCAACAGAGGGAAGTAACACAGCAGCTCCAGCTTTCACTCTGCCAGAAAGGTGATGACCTCTACTAGTGGCCTCAAAAGAGATACTTAGATATGATGAAAAAAGGGAGTGAAAAAAGGCAGTCAGTGCTCTCTGATCTTCCACTTGTCAGTAGTGATGATGATAATAGTTTACTAAAGGTTCCATTGCATTTTCAAGGGGCTTCTCAGAGCCAGAACTTCAGAAATAATGGTAGAGTTGTTTGGAGCACAGCACATCTTTACTCAAAAATAGAAAGGGTCTTGTGACTCTGCAGTGAGCAGGACAAATCCACCAGTTCTCTACAGCCTCAGGAAGCATCGTGTGGTCCCCAGGCCACAGGCTTGATCACATCAGATGTTCCACAGAAGGAGAAGGACCTGCCTAGGAGACCATTTGGAAATTTAGGCTGCTGTTCCCTTGAAATGGAAAAACTGTCCCTGTTTCCTCAGGTCTTCACAGTCATAGAATCAGGAATGTGCATTCCAAGCAAACATTGGTATAAACTAACTGATACCACCAGTCTCATAGTCAGAAAATGAAAGAAATCACAACCTCCTGTGCATTCTGTTAATTTCACCAACTACCACAAGGATCCCCAGTACGACAAGTCCCAGTATAACAAGACCCAGTACGTCCGTATGACAAGTAGCACTATCTCTACATGGTTGTTTCAGAGGTGTCCAAACTCCTGAGCTGCACTCCAAAATCCTCATATGACTCAGGGACATGAGGATACCCCCGAGAACACAAGGGGAAAGCAGCTCCAAGGGCATTTTCATGGGAAGCAGGTGGCAACAAAGATGCTCAGAGGGCTGGAGCCCCTCTGCTGTGAGGACAGGCTGAGAGAGCTGGGGTTGTTCAGCCTGGAGAAGAGAAGGCTCCAGGGAGACCTTAGAGCAGTCTCCCAGTGTCTGAAGGGGCTGTGAGGGTGGTGAGACCTTGGCCCAGGTTGCCTGTAGAAGCTCCATCCCTGAAGGGGGTCCAGGCCAGGCTGGATGGGGCTTGGAGCAATGTGGTCTGGTGGGAGGTGTCCCTGCCCAGGGCAGGGGGGTGGAACTGGATGATCTTAAAGGTCCCTTCCAACTCTAACCATTCTATGATTCTATTAAAGCGGTTCCTGCAGGTCCCATGACTCTACTAGGTCGTGATGGTAGAGTGGGAGTTCACATGGATTTTGGAGGCAGATTGGTGGGGCAGCACTAGACTAATTGTTCTGCTCAAATTCACCGAGTAATTAACTCAGTCAATGGAATCTTGATCTCCTGATTCACAAGATTATTTGTCAGAATTTCAGCTGAAACACATGGAGTTAGATTCCTCCACTCTGTACCTCCAAACACTGAAAGTCTTATTTCTATTATAGATACCAAATATTGTACCTGACACTTGCTCAGAGGTTAACCGGGAAGTCAACAGCAATAACAAAATTGCACAAAAATTTACCTAAAGAAATTATTTGTCCTTTACCTACAAATGAGGCTGGAGCCTTTTCTCTTCTTCTGGTGCATTTGATGTCTGAAAAATGATATGAAGGGCCAGATTCCGTTATCCACACTTACAGCTAGTAATGTGTTCCTACAGGTGAAGTAGGAGCTCTCAAAGAACTACACAACACAATCTGAGGTGGTAGAATTTTGTTCTTAAGAGGTTTTAAGGAAGCTTCTGTACCTCAGGCAACCATTTCATTATCCTTTTCTACCTGCAGATACAGCAGCGAGGGTCCAGGCCGCCAAAGACAAAGCAAGACAAGCCAACGATACTGCAAATGATGTCCTGGCCCAGATTAAAGACCTCAACCAGAACCTTCTGGGCTTGAGAAACAACTACAGTAAACTTGCCGATGACGTGGCGAGAACAAATGCTGTCGTGAAGGATCCTGTCAAGAACAGTAAGATCTTTTTTTGGTTTTTTTTCAGTTTGTGGTTTTCTTTTCGTATCTCAAAATGAACCAGACACACCAGAATTTCTCTCACAGAGCGTCACTACAGTGTGATGGGATAAAAGGAGCATCTATCACTTCTATTTTCTGGACTTTATTTATAAAAAGAATTTTAAATCTCAAGGATTGCTGATAGTAGTTGGGAAAAAAAAAGCTAATGTTAGCAGTATGAACATGTTGTGGATAAATGTGTTTTGCAGAGTACTTTTAAAAGTATTTAGGAGGTGGATAATCAAAGATTGACAATTGACAATTGACAAGACTGACAACTTTTGGCAGGGTTCGAGCACAGTTCCATGAACTAAGTCTGCCTTCAGTCAGTCAAATAATCAGTTCAGGGAGAAATGCACGACTTCTTTCATGTGCAAAATTATTTTGGTAGGACACTGAAGTCACTTAAGAAGAAAGAAAAAGGAGATTCCGGGAATGGGGGGTTTGTATGTTGTTTTATTTTTTTTTTTCTTTTGGCAGGGAATTCTATTCTCAAATATGATGATTGCTTTTGCATTTTGACTTTGATTATGATGGATAAAATTGAATTCTAAATGACATTGTATGGCAGGTTACTGGGCTATATCATATGGGTGTATACAGCCAGGACTGACCACAAAACCAGAGTGTCTTTCAAAAATTACTGAAGGATTGATTTCTCAGCTGACCTGGGCTCCCCAGGGTGTTGTCAGCTTGATGAAGCTGGGCACCCACAAACATCCAGTTTAGGAGGCTGCCATTACAGTTCCATGGACAAATACCCTCTTCCAGCTGTAGCTGCACCAGCAAAACATGTTAATCCCAGTGGCCGTGTGTCACTGCCTGCCTATGACAAGTTCCTGATCCCTCATCAGCTGAGATACACTTGGGGTGTAATCCCCATCAGGCAGGCGGGTCCCATCTATTTTAGACAGTATGAAAAGTAGTTATTGACTGAAATACTGAGGTTAGATTGGTTATGAGGTTATGGAACAAGCGAGGTAATGACTTCTGGCAGGGTGGTGAAAAATAACAGAGAAGTGGCCTAAAGGGAGTAATTTCTTGGCACTGCTGGATCTATCCTGGGCCATCTGTCCCAGACCAAGCTTTCTGTGTGTACATTAAAATTTTAGTTGAGATTCTGAGTGATAATTTAGAAGTTAATCTCTTGATTGCCCCTAGTCACCATTATTTGGCTCACAGTGAGGAGCGTTCTTAACACATGCAAACTCATTCATGCCAGATAAAGCTTAACTGGAAGATATTTCTCCAGAAGTACACTTTTACCACTCCCACCTGCTAGTAGATACTTAGGTTACAGAATGAGATTAAAGTAAATGCAGAGTAAACCACCCCAAATGTATGTAATGAGTACATGGGCACTCCTGGCTACATGCTAACCTGGGCACAGCCTCTCTTGTATCTCAAAATTCAGGCTCTGAATCTCATTATCTAGATGTGAAAAGTAATGGTAAGTTTTTTCTAGACTAATCCTGTCCCTTAATTTACTTTACATTTCTGTTTAGATCTTCAAAACTTTTTCTTACATTATCTTCTGGTTTTTTTTCTTCTTTTCTCTGTCTCCGTATCTTGCCTACAGAAATCCGTACGTACATTGTCTTTCTTCCTGCTTTTTTTGTGCCTTTTCCACTAAACGATGATTCCCTGCTCACAGCCAAAGCTTCTGCACGGTCACATCTGAAATAGTTATAGAGTTACTTTTTGAAGGTGACTTGGTAATGAGTTTCATTAGTGTGAAACCTTAAGAAGCATCTTGAAGGTTTAGTATCAGTGTCTGGGTGACTATTAAAAAACTAGATATGCAGAATTTCATGCTTTACCTAAGCGTTATTACTATTATTATTATTTTCATTATCATCATCATCATTATTATTATCATTATTTTAATTCAATATACATTCATCTGGTAAATGCAGGCTTATCCCTTTCAGTGTCACCCACAAGAACCCACACCTTCATGCAAACCACGTGTGTGATCCTCAAATCTGCTGATGACTTGTCAAAGCGAGGGCAATGGGGGTTCACTGGTTGTATGTTGAGAGGCAAAAAGGTCACTTCCATCTTAAAGAAAAAGCAAGGAAAAAATATCATTTTGAAATGATAAAAAATAAATTATATTTGCAATTTACTGCCACTGGTTTTTAATCCACCTTCAGTACAGAATTTTAAACTTGTGACCAGAATAAAGCCTTTTTCTAGTGCTGGCCATTATTGTTATGGTTAAATCAAGAATTCACTTCAGTTGATTCTAACCCTGCTTCAGAAATTACTAATGGAAACTAACTAGTCTTCATTAATCTAGCATTTTTCTTCAAAATTGGAGTTAAAAAAGAAATAAAAGAAAAGAAAGTAAGTATATCCTTCATAAGTGTTTTTTGCTACGGGAAATATTTACCATTAGTATCATCCTGACCTGAATCACAGCAACACCGCTTAGAAATCCCGCTTTAACACCTGCATTTGCTACTATTGCTAATTTAACTGGATTCTAAATATTCTTCCCTTACCTTATTCTGTTCAGGTGGCTTCCTGGCCCGTGTGTGCCTCCTAGCAGCATATGCAATCGCCTGAGTATTGTATATGCAGAATTTTCTTGGGTTTAATTATTGCAATTTATATATTATTATATAAACGTATAAATATTATTTATATTTACTCAATGACACTACTCTCTGAAATTCTACCTTGCTCTTTCCTATGAAGTTGCTGATGCGGATTCCAGCATTAAAACCCTAGAGAAGGAAGCAGATCGCCTGCTGGATAAAATCAAGCCAATCAAAGAACTTCAGGATAACTTGGGGAAAAACATTTCTCAGATAAAAGAGCTGATAAACCAAGCTCGGAAGCAAGCCAACTCGGTAAGCCCTCCTTCTCAGTAAAATGACCTTTTAAGTATTGATGGGATTTTTATTTTCTACTTTTCTATTTATTTTCCACAGAGTGAATCCTTCCTGATTCTAAACATGTGTAAAGGGAGCAAGAAGTGGAGTGCAATTTTTCAGATAAAAAGAGAATATTCTGATGACTTGCACCCTGTATCTTGTTTCTTAATTTAAAACGTGCCCTTGTTACATGGGTAACATCTGTCAGAATGTATCTGGAAAGGTTATTGTTTAAGAACTGTTGTGGGTGATAGTGTAGCAGAAGAGTCACACCACTTTTGTGTGTGTGTGTGTGGAAAAAAAAAGTGTTTTTTTGCCTCAGCACCGATATTGAGCCCTTGATTTAATTTCACAGAAATTACATTACCTGAGAATGACATCATCTCAGAGTCATTGAAATTGCTGAGTGTATCATAGAATCATGGAATGGTCCAGGCTGGAAGGGACCTCTAGGGTCATCTGGTCCCACCTCCCCGCCGTCAGCAGGGACACCCCCAACTAGACCAGGTTGCCCAGGGCCTCCTCCAGCCTCCCCTTGAATATCTCCAGGGAAGGGGCCTCAACCACCTCCCTGGGCAACCTGTTCCAGTGCTCCACCACCCTCAGAGTAAAGAACCTATTCCTAATATCCAATCTAAATCTGCTCTTCTCCAGCTTAAAGCCATTGCCCCTCGTCCTGTCACTGCAGGCCTTTGGAAACAGACCCTCCCCAGCCTTTCTGTAGCCCCTTCAGACACTGGAGGCTGCTCTTAGGTCTCCCTGAAGCCTCCTCTTCTCCAGGCTGAACAACCCCAGCTCCCTCAGCCTGTCCTCACAGCAGAGGTGCTCCAGCCCCCTGATCATCTTCATGGCCCTTCTCTGGACCCACTCCATTAGGTCCATGTCCTTCCTCTCTTGATGACTCTAGACCTGCACACAGGACTCCATGTGGGGTCTCACCAGAGCAAAGTGGAAGAGTCTTCTCCCCTATTCTTTACTTTCGTTGTCCAGTAGCAGTTCTGAGGACTTGAACTTGAGTGAAGAATATACTTCTAGTCCATTTACTGAGTTGGGAGTCCACCTCCCTAACTCAATAATACTCTGAACTCGAGGATCAATACTTACTATTATCATGGTTAATACCAAGGTTATGCAGCTGGTGATGTCCTGTAGCAAAGGAAAAGAAAAAATAAATCTTGAAGGTGGTACTTAGGAAATCTTCCTGAAAAATGGTTGAAAAAAAAATACTACAGAAGAATAGGATCCTGGGAGAGAGATGTATTCCATAGACTTGATGAAATTTGCCCGTGATAGAAAGACAGGCCACAGTACTGATAAGGTTTTGTTTGTTCATCATCTCTCTGAAGGCTTTGAAGTACTGAACTGCTCAGCAGTTCTGAGATGGGGAAATTGTGAGTTTGGTCGTATAATGGATCTCCTTTTTGACAAAGTTTGCCCTGAGCATAAGGTGATACCATTATCTACATCTCCGTAATACATAAACACGTCTCGCCTGAATTGAAATGTCATTGTACTGTCACTGGCATTATAAAAGCAAACAGGATACCAGTTTTCTCTGGGCTCGGAGCCTGAGGAAACCAGCCTGAATATCCAAATGCACGTGTCACTCAGGCTGTGAAAATGAAACGTAGCTCTGAATGCCATCAGGGGCTATGCAAAAGCAGTGATAGACACAACTGTTGGCTTAAAAGTGGTTGTTAAAAGATGTCTTAAATTGGCATAATCAAAGATATTGCAAGGAAAAAAATAGATTATCCCGTCTTCCTGATCACGATGTGACCCCTTCAGGGGAGCTGCTTATTTTCCTGGCTGCACATTCTACTTATAGACTATCTCTGCCGCTAGAATTCCCCTGCCACTTGCATTAGACCAGCATATTTCTAGCTATTTTTAATCCATATAGTTTGTCCTTTCACAAGTGGATGCCAGAAAGACTTTCCTTTCCTTTTAAAATACAATCCCAGAGAGAAAATTCCCATTTCTACCTCCTGTGCATATCCAAGCAGCTCCTGGGGACGTGTAACACACAAATGGGAAAGAACTTAAAAAAAACTCCGGCATAATATTCTTGTAATTATTTGGAAGCATCTAAAGTAATTTTTTCTGGCATAATAAATAGTAAACTGAATTCTTTTTGCTGTGCTTTTTTTGAAGATCAAAGTGTCCGTATCCTCTGGAGGCAATTGTATCCGCACGTACAGACCAGAGATAAAGAAGGGAACGTACAACACCGTCATTGTCAATGTGAAGACTGTTGTTGCTGACAATCTGCTTTTTTACCTTGGAAGTGCCAAGTTTGTAAGTCTGCCTCCTGCTTTTCATGTCGGGGTTGCTCAATCAAATCAGACAATACAGAAAGGAGATGAGAAAGGTTGGGTTTTTTTCCTTCTAGAGGCTTCAAAGCCTTCTAGAGGGCTGAAGATAATCGAGACATTTACTGTCTTTGGCGTCATTATGGGGACTTCTCAAATATGACCAGCTTGTTTTAAATTTAACTAGATAAGAAATGTACGTGGACTATGTCGAGCTTTAAAATTCACGATGCAAGCAGAGTAATTTAGGGGTTGGTTGTGGGTTTTCCCTTGGGAATGAAGTACCTAATCATCTTGCATCTGTCAAAGCTCCTATTTACTGTAATTTTAAGCCAAGAGTACAATTCCAAGCGTAATAATGATGAACGATTCAGTTTCCCATGAGCCCTATAGCAGACAGGCGTCTAGAATAATCAATAATAATTCAGCAAATGGGAAAAGTTTTTTATTTCTAACATTTTGAAATGTATATTTTATTTACTTAATACAAAATGAAGAGGCGAGATGGCATCATGTATCAGCCGAGAATCCTGACATCTTTCTGCCACCCAATGGATGTTTTGCAAACAGCGATACTCAGAGTTGAACCCTCTTGATGGTGACATCATTAACAATTCTGTAACTCTTGCAGCCATTTACTGCATGTCACTGATGGAATTCATTTGCCATCTTTGGTTAAAGATTCCTTGTTTGGACCAATGAAAGCAAGAGAAGTCGAATCTCATTTTAGATCACCTTGAGAATTAATATTCATACTTTACAGTCTACATATGGGTGTCTGGTGCCTCAGTTGATGTGGAAAGTTCTGGAAGATATCCTTTAATTCAAGTACAAGATTGCTTCTCTTCATATTCTCATATTCTGTTTTCATATTTTCCTCATAGACTGACTTCCTGGCCATAGAGATGCGCAAAGGCAAGGTGAGCTTCCTCTGGGATGTGGGATCTGGTGTTGGCCGGGTGGAGTATCCAGATCTGACCATCGATGATGGGTTTTGGTACCGGATTGAAGCCTCTAGGCAAGTATATATTTCAATTCCAAGATTTGTTCCCTAAAGAAAAAAAAATGGCTAAATTTAACAAGTTCTGCTTTGAATCCACTGTCCTTGTGCCGGCACATCTCAGGGTTACCCGGAGATGTTTGCTACATTTGAAATAGAATATTTTTGAAAAAAAAGACGATATTTATAAAAACATGAGAAATATTAGTCTGCTTTAATGAAAGCTTTTGAACCTTGGTCCAGTAGTACTAAAGGCATATATACTGCAATTGCTACTGAGAGGTGAATTGTATTGCTGCAGGAATTTGTTCTCATCACATATTTCCCCTCTAGCATCAACAACCCTTGACCACATATATTCCCTTCTCTTTATCGATTCTCTTCTTCAGCTAGCTCCCTTTTGAAATCAGGTACAGGTTTTGGCACTCAAACAGGTAACTACTGTTCTCTTCTCCTTGGTTTGCAAAGAATTTTGTGGATTTCCTGAATTTCTGGTCTTGATACAGTACTGCAAAGGCATGGTCTGTCGTACACCAGTGTCTTGTTTCTTACTCAAAACGCAATCTTCAAACCGGAGAGGTTCTAAAAGATATGGTTTATAAAAACTCAAGGGTGAAATAAATATGAAATAAATATACACAATGCTTTGTACTTTGAGATCAGCTGTTGAATGCTTTTGAGCTTTAGAAATATAGATAGCTTAATACACAAATTTCACATTTGTTTGTTGAAGCTTATATTTCCCAATCAAATATCAAACACATGACTTTACTGTGTGGTAAATACAGAATAATGATTACCTAACTTTATACCCTTTATCTTCTGCTTCTGAACAGATCCTAGTAATTTAGATAACATCATCTATATTGCAATTTGGCATGAAGCTGAGTAATTCCTCCTGCATCGTTACAGTTAATTTCACATAGTATTAAACATAGAGCCGATAATACAGTCACAAAATGAGAGGAAGAAGGAGAAAGAAAGCAAAGTGCTCTAATTCTGGTGACATTCATACCTCTCAGAGGAGGAAATGGCATCCAGTTTAAATAAATTATTGAAATCACAGGAATCAGCAGAGGAGAATTAAATAAAATTATGGCACCATCTCCAGAAGCTGCCTCAATGAAATGTTATTGATAGGAAAATCCAAACTGGGGTACAAGACCAATTGTGGAAATCTTCACCAGTTCATCTCACGCATACTAAAGCAGTCTTGTGACATGCTAATGCCAGACTTCTATTTACAAGAAAGCTGCCTCAGCAGAATATATGGAGAAAATATGGAGCCAGAGCATGGTATAAAGATTCACATCCCCTACAGAAGCACGTTGCCTGTCAGGCTGGATGTCCTAGATATGTGGTTTCAAACAAACGAAATATGGAGGGGTGTTTAGGAGAATTACATTGCAGGGACATTACCTGGATTTGTGGGATATAGAGGAAGAGCTCGGGACTGATTTTGTATTCTTAAGGTAGGTTCCCTCCTGAAGAGTCTGCAGCTTTGAACATTTTAGTCCAGTTGATAACTTTCCTCCAACTACTTTCAGGAGAGTTTTACTCAGTTCATTTCCTCACCTTTTTTTCCTCCAAATTTCTGCTCCAATCGAGCCACAGACTTTTTTAGCAGCCTGGCTGAGCTGCCTGGAGCAGGGCACCCACTTAGAACAGAGACCTTACTAATGTTTATAAATATGGAAAGGGTGAGTGTCAGGAGGATGGAGCCAGGTTCTTCTCAGTGACAGGCAATGACAGGACAAGGGACAATGGGTACAAGCTGGAACAGAGGAGGTTCCACTGAAATATGAGGAAAAGCTTCTTCACAGTGAGGGTGAGGGAACACTGGAAGGGGCTGCCCAGAGAGGTTGTGGAGTCTCCTTCTCTGGAGACATTCAAACCCACCTGGACACGTTCCTGTGTGACCTGCTCTGGGTGTTCCTGCTCCGGCAGGGGATTGGACTGGATGAGCTTCCAAGGTCCCTTCCAGTCCCTGAGATTCTGTGATTCTGTGAGACATAAGATGAAGTTCAGGCCTTGCTGAATCTCCCCGTAGATTTCAAGTGGCGACAGGCCACACATCAATGGTGATAAGGAAGGGTGAAAGGCTGACAGTGGTTCCTAACCAGGGATGCCCAAGGACCTTAAAAAAAGGGGTTGTGGTGGCACAGAGGTTGTGGAGTTCTCAAGGTGACTCAGTGTACTGAATGGAATCAAAATGTGAAAAAGCCAACTGCTGAGTACTGGTCAGAGATGTTCGGTGCAGTTAATGGCTGTTTTCAGAGATGCTTTTCTTTTTCGTCACCTTTTTACTTTAACCATACTAATTATTTGCATTTTATCACATAGGCAGAGGTTATCATGGAAATAATTTTTTTTTTCAAATGGAATTGAAGTAAAATTTATTTATTCCTGTAGGAATTCCACGTGCTTTGATGGTACAGAAATTTATCAAAAATCACTTACAGAGTTGCTTACCCTCTTACAGAGGCAAATCTGATTGGCATCAAGAACTGCAATCAGTCAAAGTATCAATTAACAAAGGAAAATGTGGCATAACAGTATGTGACAAAATGATTTAACGCAGGTTTGAAACACACAAATAGTGACAATTTTGTGAAACAGTCCAATAGGTAACTATTTTTGAGACTGGCTGGATCAGTGAAACGATGTCACTTGACTTCAGCGGGCCCCAATTAGGAGCAGGACCTGATTAGCTGTGATGTTAATCAAGTGTGATTTAAGTAGTACCATTGTTTTAATTGCCAATGACAGCGTTCAAGCAGCGTCCTCCCTTGAGGACAGAGGACACTTGACCCACAAGGTCACTGTGGGCAGATCCAGCCCAGCTCAGCAAGAATTCCCTTCTTAACTGCTGTGGCAAATCTAAGCCATACTTTCCCAATTAAGATTTTCTTTGCTCTCAAGGGGTCAAGGCACAGAGGTTTGTACATGGGATGTTGTAATCTAATGTCGATGACTTGCAGAAGTCATCTCATTGACATCATGCATCTCCTAAGGAGCAAACCCTGCATATGTGGCGTTACGGAATTTTGGGGGATGATCACAGAATCCCAGAATGCTCTGGGGTTGGAAGGGACCTCTGGAGATCATCCAGTCCAACCCCCTGCCAGAGCAGGGTCACCCAGAGCAGGTCCCACAGGAACGTGTCCAGGTGGGGTTTGAATGTCTCCAGAGAAGGAGACTCCCCCACCTCTCTGGGCAGCCTCTGCCAGGGCTCTGACACCCTCACAGCAAAGAAGTTCCTCCTCATGTTTAGAGGGAACTTTTGTTTCCTCTTGTCCTGTCCCTGGGCACCACTGAAAACAGACTGACCCCTGTTTTCTTGACACCCACCCTTTAAGTTCTGCCTGTTCTGCAGAACTCCTTGCTGTGCTATAAATGCAAGTTCTTCAGTTAAAGCTTTATTTAACAGAATATGACAGTTCTTCCTGAAAGGTAACACTTAACTTGTAGTTTGCTTGTTGCTTCAATGTCCCAAGCAAAGCTTGCTTGCTTTATTTTTTTTTTTCTAATTAGGAAAAAAGGAATTTTGCATCTTTGCATGTAACAAAGATCAGGACTTTAGAAAATCAAAGGGGTGTTTAGGTTTTTTTTTTTTACTTTCTGGCTGTGACTTGACAGTATCTTGGTAGGATGAATATGTAACCTTTCATCTAGAAAAGCTGTACGTGGAAATTTTTTTGGTGAATTTTATCAGGTTTATTTAATCAGCTTCCTTCCTATCCCCAGAAACTTTTTTCACAAATAAGACAAAAAATCTGTTTTCTTGAGAAAAAATCTGTTTCATCTAGCTTGAGAATAGGCACTAAGTAATTCTATTCAGTTCACCAGCAAAATACCACTCATAATCTGAAATATGGGTAGTTACTCTTGATAGGTGCACACTCTCTGTAAACTGTTATGGAAAAAGAAAGTAAGTTTTCTCTAAAATGGTGTATTTTTCTGCATTAATATCAAACATATAAGTTAGGAGAGTTCTGTGTAATATTGGTATCCATTCTGAGTGCTTCAGTGGTACCTAAGGTTGCAAAATCAGGGATGCATGTTAGAAATTTCCAAATTAACATGACAACATTCATGGGGAATGCTGCATCTTATTAAAAAAGATGAAAAGCAGCAATTTTCAAAGTTATCCATTAACGCACGGTACGTGATCTCCCTCTGCCTACCTCGTCTCCTCAGCCCCCAGCCACTCCTCCACCATGGTACTGACCATTCCAGATACCTCACCTGCACGTGACAGGGTTTGGGTCACACTCCATGCTTTTTCTCTGCAATTATCTGGTGGCCCCATAAGCAATGGTGTGTGTTGATTATGGCCCATCTGTCTGGGAAGAAACACTGACTCATCATCTGACTATAAATGCCTCATTGTTTGCTTCTATTAGGTAAGTAGTAAGTTTTCAGTGGAAAACTACTACCCATACTGAGTCATGTTATGCAAATTATTGCAAAGGATTCAAAATTATTTAATTTTCCTTTGAAATAACTTTTTACATACCTGAAAGACCAGGGGGAATCATCTCCCTCCACATTCTTCTCCTTCTATTGGGAAAATGTCAGCAAACGCTTTCCATGCAGTTACTACATTAACAGAACCTCGGGAGCAGAAAATGAACTGCTGAGGAAACTATAAATAAATGGTAAATTCTTTTCTTGTTGTTACTGTCAATATTTGATGCAGTTCATAGAGGACAATGAGGTGACATCCTTCAACATAATGGGGTTTGAGAAGCAACCAGAGAGCTCCACTGCAGAAAATGCAAACTGGAGCCAATGGAAGTACTTTATTACACCATCATTCATTTCAGTTCAAACATAATCGAATAAACCCTAGGAAATTCAGAAATTTCCTTGCCTGCAATGTTCATTACATCAAGAAACAATTATGTAACACTAATTTCATCACAAAAATTTAAAAAAAAAAAAAAAAGTCATTTCCTTGTTTTAGTCAAAGAGAGTTCCACTTCATCTGTATACCAGATTTTGTTCAAAATAGACACTGGGGTGAGGAAAAAACCCTGGTTCTGTGATCATCTCCTTAACTTATGCAGGCATAAGTGTTCATTTGTATCAGAATGGCACATAATCAAATCAGTACTACTACATGCCTCAATTAAGAGATGCCATCTAAAATAGACTTTTCCCGTCTTAGTTTTAGCTGCTGACTCTGTATGCTTGCATTATTTCATTAAAATCTCTAGGACTGGGAGAAACGGGACAATATCAGTGCGAGCTCTGGATGGTCCCAAAGCCAGCATTGTGCCAGCTGCCTTCACTGCTGTCTCCCCACCTGGATATACCATTCTGGATGTAGATGCCAATGCCGTGCTGTTTGTTGGTGGTTTAACTGAAAAAATAAAGGTAATGTCTTCGCTGGTGCTGATATATTAACTGTCCAACCAATACTTCGCCCAACCAGCTAATCCCTGCTGGGTCACTGGACATTGCCTTGGACTTGCCGCTGCCCCAACAGGCTTTCGGTGTCAGAAGCAGGAGATCACTTCCATTTCATGGAATCACAGAATCCCAGAATGACATGGGGTTGGAAGGGACCTCTGGAGATCATCCAGTCCAACACCCTGCCAGAGCAGGGTCACCCAGAGCAGGTCCCACAGGAACGTGTCCAGGCAGGTCTGAAATGTCTCCAGAGAAGGAGACTCCCCCACCTCTCTGGGCAGCCTCTGCCAGGGCTCTGCCACCCTCACAGCAAAGAAGTTCCTCCTCATGTTCAGATGGAACTTCTTATGTTCCAGTTTGTGCCCATTCCCTCTTGTCCTGTCCCTGGGCACCACTGAAAACAGACTGGCCCCATCCTCCTGACACCCACCCTTGAAGTATTTCTGGGTGTTGATCAGATCCCCCCTCAGCCTTCTCTTCTCCAGACTAAAAGGACCCAAGTCCCTCAGCCTTTCCTCAGCAGAGAGATGCTCCAGGCCCCTGTGGTCCTCTGCTGTCCCCTCTCCAGCAGTTCCCTGTCCTTCTTGAACTGGGGAGCCCAGAACTGGTCCCAGTGCTCCAGATGGGGCCTCCCCACGGCAGAGCAGAGGGGCAGGATGACCTCCCTCCACCTGCTGGTCACACTCTTCCTGATGTCCCCCAGGAAGCCATTGACCTTCTTGGCCACCAGGGCACATTACTGGCTCCTGGGCATCCTGTTGTCCACCAGGACTCCCAGTTCTTTTTCCTCAGAGCTGCTCTCCAGCAGGTCAGCCCCAACCTCAATTTCCATTTTCACAAGCCTCCAGTTTTCACACATTCCTGGGCTCCTCCCATACTGCCCCTCTTTTTAACTACTGCCTCCATCATATCCCTCATCTTACTTTCTCTGCTTGTCACCTTTTCATTTTTCTGGTGACTGCTTCTGCATTGCTTAAACTTAATGGGAATGAATTAGGAGATTTATGGAAATCTTTCTGCAAAAAATGTTCTCCCATAAGTAGTAATTAGCACATATTTTCCAGTGGAATTCATTACCACACAATTTGAATGAAAGATCCTGATCAATAGTTTTATTTTTTTAATGTTAACTTCACAAAACAACCATCATTTAACATGTAAAAAGTAAAAGCTAACATTTAGAGTTTCCCAGTTACCCTAAAGCTTGTATATGTCTTTAAATGTTGGGATAGCGTGATATTTTATGGTCCAACTATCTAGTTTTTAGAAAGTTCAGCTTCTTAGGTGGTTCTGGTTTAGGGATATGTGGCTAGACATATTTCTTTCTTACGGGGATCAATGTGGGTGCCCATGTCCAGACTGACAAAGAGAAAATCAGAGGGTACAAGAGGAACATAGAAAATATAAATTCCACTTGAATTCAGTGTCTTGAAGTCCATCTTTAGCTTCAAAGCGTATCAAGGTCACTGATATTCATCCCTTTTTGCTGGTGTCTTTGCAGTGTATTCAAAAACGAAGGGTTATTTTCAGGTTTTAAAAACATCTTTCATCTGACTCGAGTAGAAGACTATGATACTTAGATGTCGTGAGTTTCTCAGAAGTGACATTAAGTTCATACTTGTTGCTAATTAAAACCTTCCCAATTACCCTGGCAAATATCACCAACACATTAAGTCTATGGAGTCTTACTTTTCCTTGAATATTTTCAAGTTGCACTTCTCCATATTCCCGTGCAGGATCTTAATATTGGTAATTGCTGTATGGAAAACAGCAGGTGCTTGTCTGTCTCAAATAGCTAAGTATATAGATTTTTCAATCAGCTCATACTGGTGAAGTGAAATTTAAATGAAACTAGGTATTTTTAGAAGGATAATTCTGAGCTGAGTACTCTGTGTACTGTCAAATCTTGCTACCTTGATCACGGTCCCATGTAACGATCTAATGAGCACTACCCACCTGCGTGACCCTCGCTTAATCAGTCCTGATGGGGATAGGAGTTTTAATTGCTTTGCCATCTGCACTTTGGTTTTTTTTTTCCTGCAGCCAAAATTCAGCATGAACTTTACAGGTGTAGCCAGTTGGTCTTTTATCTTGGATGATCTGCTCAAATGCCAGGCTTTTGGGCACTAAGTACAGTAGGAATATTTTGCTTATTGTATCTCTGGCAAGATTCCTCACAGTCCTTTCTATGTGGTCTTAAACGAGACCCCAGGTAGACCTGGGACAAGTGGGAGAAGGCAGCTCTCTGAATTGCCAGGAAAGCTGACGGTGAAGGTGGAAGCCAGGGCAGCTCCTTGTTCTCCAGGAACTGGTCTGCCCAGGCTGTCCCCGGAGTCTCCAATAAATGGGCTTTCCCAACCTGACTGATACAAAGCCGCGCTTACATTTTTGCTGATCGGTTGTTTCATGGGAGGAATGTTCAGATTAATTATCACTACTTATGTTTTAAATAGTATGAAGCTGATCAGTTGTTTAACAGGAAGACTTTTCAAATCAATTATTATTATTTATATTGAAAATAATACGGAGCGTCTTCTCATATTTGTGATTTTCGTACCGGTTTTGATTTCAGTCACAGTAGATCACTTCGGGTGGAATTCTAATGACATTTGTGTTTTCTCACGCAGAAGTCAGATGCTGTAAGAGTCACCACCTTCACGGGCTGCATGGGTGAGACCTTCCTAGACAGCAAGCCCATAGGGCTGTGGAATTTCAGGGACATCGAAGGTGACTGCAAAGGGTGCGCTGTCAGGTAGGTAACGTGCTGGCTGCTTCTCGTGCTCCTTTGTGGACCTGTCTGTGGTGACGCTGTGTTCTGTGGTGAGCAGTGGGAATTTCCACCTCAGCCCTCAAGTTCCAGTAGACAGCTGGGGTCTGTATGGAGTGCTGAGGGCTGTGGGAAATAGGGAGTTCAGTTGGAATTACACCGAGTGGGGAAACACCCAATCTGGGTCAGAAATGTGATCAGTCTCTTAATTTTTAATTGACATCATTTTCCTGTGATGGAAAGACTCCTGCTCACAGTAACCAGGATAGAATCATAGAATGGTTAGAGTTGGAAGGGACCTTGAAAATCATCCCATTCCAACCCCCCTGCCATGGGCAGGGACATCTCCCACTAGATCCACAGTGGGACAGGGCCTGCCTCCTGGGTGCCTTCTCCTCTTACACAGCATGGGACAGAGTCAGGTGCCTTGAGGTGGCTTTCACGGCCACCAATGTAGTGAGCAGAGACCCCCAAAAGAGAAATGTGTTTCCATTCTCAAAAGAGAATGGGGAATCACGTCCCTGTCAGTGACCTGTGGTTCCAGGTGGGGTCAGCAGCCCATCCAGGCAAGACTCACATATGAAGGCTCTGAGCTCTCTTCAGGAATTTTAAAACAATGTAAGTTACTTCCTTTCCAGACGTGTCCTTGGCCTTTGAGAGCTGTGGTCTTTGTTCCTCTTTGCCACCACACTAATCTCAAACACTTTCCCATGACATATCTCAGCTTCAAAACCTGAAGGACCACCTGATACTACAGCACAGTCCTGGGACTTATGTAAAAAAGGCAGACTGGGTCTCTCACATCAGTATTTATGGCTTCCACAGTGACACACTGCACCAAAGCAGAACTGTTCTCTAGATGCTCCTGGTTTTTAGTGAATTTGGCTGTATATGGTATAGAGCTCATGCTGCATTAGGTAAAATAATCATAGATCCAGTCAGAGAAGTTAATAGAATGCAAATTTTCAAACTAGCAGCATAGTCTGACAACCTGCTTAGCCCTTTGCAAGTTGTGAACCAAAACAATTTTGGAAATACCAGAGGATTTCCTTGACTACAGCTGTAGGCCCTTGACATTTAGGTGAAAACATAAGGAGCACGATGATGGATATATACATTTCAGTTCCAAGCAAGTCCTGATGGAAATGCCTAAACTTTTAAGTGTATCTCTGCCTAAATTTAATTTCTCATTCATTAATGATAGATTCTCCAAGTGCTTGCTTGGCGTGGGCGTGGGGGTAGGGGAGAGGGAGATTTTTTTTTTTTTAAAAAAGGAATACTAGATTTGAGATCTGTAGAAAACTATATTAAAAGCTACACTTTACCTTAACCCATTGTTCCAGGACCAGAAAGAGTCCCATTCTCCTGCAAAATCTAATTGCAAAAACTTAACTGCTAAACATGGCTACGGAAGGTGAGGTGCCTACAGTCAAGATCCTTCTGTGTGTGCCAAGATAAATGACAAACATGTCCCTGGGCAATATTTCACATGTAGGTTCCTTGTTCAAATTCGGTTATCATAGAATCATAGAATGGTTAGAGTTGGAAGGGACCTTAAAAATCATTAAGTTCCAACCCCCCTGCCCTGGGCAGGGACACCTCCCACCAGACCAGGTTACTCCAAGCCCCATCCAACCTGGCCTTGAACCCCTCCAGGGATGGGGCAGCCACAGCTTCTCTGGGCAACCTGGGCCAGGCTCTCACCACCCTCACACCAAAGAAGTTCTTTCTGGTATCTAATCTAAATCTCCCCTCTTCTAATTTAAGGATGTTACCCCTTGTCCTGAGGGGGTTTGTGATTGGGATGTTTGTGATTAAGCTAAAAGATTGCTGTCGTACAGGTGTCTGATCTGCGTGACAGAAATGGACAAAGAGTCACAAATATCATGTCAAACCAAACCCCAGGCCGGACCCTTTCTCTTCTGCAAGGACAGGAAAGCCAAAAACCGCGGAGGGACTGATGCCTCTGCTCTTGCAATGTAACAAGGAATCAGGGAATCACAGTTTCCAGGGTTTTCAGCCTGGGACCCTCCAGAAGTTGTAGAGTCACTAGCAATAACAAACCCAAGATTTATTACAGCGCCACTTGTCGGAATGGGGGTTTGATCTCAAATCAAACCAAGTTCAGTAAGACCCCCAAGAGGTGTCTCCTCACTCCACTTCTTTTGGTTTTGTTTTTTTTTTTTATAAATTTAACCTCACACAGCAAAGGAGAATGGTTGGAATTGCTCCTTTTCAGTCCACAGGTGGCAGACGGTGAAGGGACGGTCCAGTTTGACGGCGAAAGCTACGCCATGGTGAACCGCCCCATCCGCTGGAACCCCAACATCTCCACGGTCATGTTCAAATTCAGGACCTTCTCATCCAACAGCCTGCTGATGTATCTTGCTACTGATGACCTGGTAAGAGTGACCAGGTCACCTTATAGATTACATCTTTGCGGTGGCTGAATTTGTCACATTACGAAAACAAATAGTAAGGTGATGTGGCACTGTCCTGTTGTGCTGTTGCCTGGTCTGATGCTTCACTGCTGCCCAAGTGAAGATAATATTGTAGAGTGGAAGTGGACTACCTGGTGTTTATCAACTGGGGAGCGTTACATCAGACCGAGCTTTTCTGAAGTTATTAATTAATTTTCACTTATCCCAAATGTTAACCTGTGCAAACCTTGCCAGTTGTGGCTGCACGTTCATAGTTTAAAATATCCTAGTGTAAGGACAGGGAGAATATGGGAAGAGAAAGGTCTTAGGTAGAAGTCCTGCTGATATAGGAAGAAATAATTTATGTTTAATGTGATTGGCATTAAAGGGGAACTGAATGGTGCAACAAACAGGATGTGATGGTGATGATGTTTTTACAACAGCAACAAATTGTGCCTTTTACATCTAAAACAGAGAAGAGAAACATGAGTTATAAAGCTATTTAAGGTTTTTATTCACACACACTATGAAATGTGTGTGGATAAGAGGGAGAAGTTATTTATAAAGATATTTGGCCAGATCCTCCCCTGAATAAGGAATAACTCAGCTCCTGCATCTCTGATCAGACTGATTTGATCCCTGACTGGGAACAGGGTCCTCCCCTTGGCCTTTTCATATCAGCCAGAAATTAGGTGCAGGACTTCTCACTGAGGGGCTGAAGAATTACTGAGCACTGAGCATATTTTAGAAAAAGTATCTTTGTGCAAATCAGTCCTATTTCAGATTCCTGTATTTTAAAATTATCATAATTGCTGGAATTATCAAGGAGGAGGGTCCTCTTCCTCACAGACTATAGTAAAAGATAACGTTTTATTATGATAATGACGTACTTAGATTTTCTAATTAATTTTTATGGTTGAGTATTAAAATTATAATTAATGTGGTTATTTATATTATTTTGTAGCGTTGTTAGTCTTATTAATTATTACTCTGAAAAATTATATCTGAATCTTATAATTATTAATCTGAATGACAATGGAAGTTGGAAAGCAGCTGATGCCTGATGCAATTTGTCTCTTAAGATAGTGTCCCACTGTATAACAGCTTTGAGGATTCTCTTTCTAGTGATGCGTGGCTAGACATGCATAAACATCTAGAATACTGAGTTTGTTAACATTTACTCTTTTCATCTTAACATGCAGTTATGTATATGTATATGTAACATTAGTATCACAGTTTTGCGTAACGTGGTGAAGTATTTTCGTTCTGGTTGATGAAATAACAGTCTCTAGCTCTCTGTTGCTCCACCTGGACAGATGACTCTCCAGAAACCCTGGTAAAACGAGCCTGTTTTACCATCTTGGATGCTCTTGTTTTCTACCTTGCAAGTTTAAATCTAGCTGTAGTATAGCCCACACCCAAAGCTGAGTATTAGTTTCAGGTAATTATAAGGTTTATTTCTTTCTCCAGCCTTAAGAAAATTGAAGTGCAGACATCCCATCAAAACTCCAGCTACGTTGTCAGCAAAATTCCAACTAATGTAGCAATCCAAAGGAGAAAAAAGGGGGGAAAAAATAGAACTTGTTGGCAGCAGACTTTTGTACATTACAGTCCTGGGCACTGAGTGCCTAAGTATATTTTTTAAAAAGCTTGAAAATAGTTATTTATTGTGGAAATGAAACCTCTATTTCCTATCAGATGCCTTTTACCAAACTGAACAAGGATCATCACTTGTGTATCTAATCCTTTTCATTAACAGAAGGATTTCATGAGTGTAGAACTCAGTGGTGGGCGTGTAAAAGTCAGCTACGACCTGGGTTCAGGCACGGCTTCTGTCACCAGCACCCAAAGTCATAATGACGGCAAATGGAAATCTTTCACCCTGTCAAGAATTCAAAAACAAGGTGAGTTCCTGCAGTGTCAGCCCCAGGGCTTTCCCAGTTCCCTGTGCAGCACAGCTCACCATCTAATCACGGGGAAGACCTTGTGCAAAATTGCCAGAATTATAAAGTTTTAGTGATTTAGCAACTTCTTTTGCTTAGATTACAGGTGTGTGGAGTTGCATGTGAGTGACTGCACTATCAAACAGGCCTTTTATGAGCAGGTAGCTTAATTTTCAGGCTTCGTTCTGCTTTACCATTGCCTAAATTGCATTCTAAAATGCTTCCAACTGGGGAAAAAAAAAAGAAGCTTTTTTTCATCAGTTTCCTGATGTTGTTCAAAACCATAAAACAAATATCTGTGTGATTTTCGTTAGGACAGTGATAGCTGTCATGCTGTACAGGCTGCTCCTGCTCAGCATTTCCCAAAGCATTTCAAACAGCAATGACTGCAGTATTGATAGTAACAATATCTCAGTAGACAAAAACAGCAGCTATTTTAGATTTCCTAATGATAAACAGTGTCTCATGATCTGAACCCGTAGGGAAACAGCTGGGAACCAGAAATCAGGCTGGTCGCTTTTTTAGTTAAAATAAAGGTTTGTTTCATTCCTTTGGTATGTTGGGGCATGGTGTCCAAGAGATTATAAGCAATCTCTTCATTTAACTGGTGAAGAAAAGAAAAAAAAGAAAGGAAGGAAAGAGATTCTAGAAGGAAGGAAGGATGAACCCTTTCTTTGCATTCCTATGGTGGAATATCCCTTTGACTGCTCACCATTTTTTACTGTGTCTTGGCTCTCTCATTGAACTTTATGTTACATATTAATCCCTGCATTAAAAATATACATGGAACAAGCATTTAAATATTTTAGTTGCGTGTAGAACGTCACTGACTCCAGATTGAGCCTAGACATGCCAGCACCTGACTGCTTGGGGCTTAAAAATGGTTTAGAGTGACTGATCACCAATCTCTACGTGTTAAGCATGTAATGACAAGGCTTAACAAACCTGTACTACAAAATGCCATTCCAGTGACAACCTTTGGACTGAAATCACAAATTAAACATAAAATGATCTCTTCTGTCTTGAATTTGTCCTGAAGTGTTAGCTCCAAATTACATTGACACAAAGAACATACCAAATTGAAACAGGTTTAGAGAATGTATTCAAATAAAGCCTACAGAATTGCTGGCTTTTCAGGTTGTTATGGAAACAGGGGAAAGTGCAGGTCTCTTTCCCTGCCCTTAATTGACAATTTGGAAATCAGTGTTTTCGTTGCAAAATACAACCCCATCTCCTCTCCTCTCACCTGTGAATCCTCCAGATACTTCTCTGTTGGTTTCTGACATTAAGATATCATTGTTCATGTCTGATATAATGAAACTCATCTCAAATCTCTTCCAGCCAACGTATCAATTGTGGATATCGACACCAATGAAGAGGAGACCATGGCAACAGCTTCTGCAGGCAGCCACTTCGGCCTCAACTTAAAAGGGCACGAGAAAATATATTTTGGGGGATTGCCAACCCTGAGAAATCTAAGGTAACGTGGCTCAAATGCATTTCTTTACCTTTGGGAAGGGGTTGCCAGTGCAGTGTACTCTTATTCTCTGTGTTGATTCCTCAAGCTCACTGGCAGTCAGGGGTTCCCGCTGTACCCTCTGTTGCCCCGGCAGAGCAAGGCTTGCTTGGATTGTGTTGTGTATTTCAATGTGTGTCAGGCAGCTCACATCACACAACAACAGTAACGGTGCAGCACATCTTTCTGATGCTGATGAATTTTTTATTTGATGAATATTATTTGTCTCTTCAAACTTAAAAGAAATGGCTCCGTACCCCTGCAAAATTAAGCACAAGTGTTTCCCTTGTGCATGAGTAGAAAAATGGAACTGCAAACTCCTCCTCATGGCGTTACTGTTAAATGGGTACCGTGGTTTTGCCTAGTCAGGGTCAGCATACTTTCAATATGTAGAAAAAGATCGTGTTTAGATAGCATTTAAAATTCTCTGTAGATGTATGAGTTCCTGCACTCCTTAGATAAATTCCTCCCATATTCAGGAATTAAAGTATATGATAAAATACTCTTGATATATTTAACACATGTAGAATGCAATATGGCAACCTTTTTTCTTCAAAAGCCTGATCCTGAATTTCTTATGTGAATAAAATACCCAGTATTTATTTTTAGATTATTGTAGAATGTTGATGATAAACTTAACCTTTAATAACCTACAGAAGTGGGATAGCAGGTACTTGAATTTGGTGACTGTATTACGTGGTTTTAAATAGACCAGAAGACTTGCTTAGGTTTTAAGTGAATATCCAGCAGTTCTGGGGTGCCAGGAACAAGAGAATCCTGTACTACAATGAACAAATGAGCAGAGCAGAAACAAGCCCATTAATCTATGTCAGCTTTAACGACTCGGCACCGTGACAGCCCTGAAGGGCTCTTGTACACAAGGAACTGTTGTCATTTAGCCACAGGCTGGTCTGCAGCTTGGAGAATGGAAGCATTTGTTAATTTAGTGAGTTAGTAACTGACTCCTCTGGTGTCCAATCACTCAGCAGTACAAAGATCTAAGCTCTGTTTTGCTCACGAAATATAACACGAGATTATGTAGTTGTGGAATCACACCAGTGCATAACAAAACGTCCGGAGCAATTACCTTACAGCAAATCCCTCCTGGTGGCTTAGAAAACCAGTGTACCCCAGCTACTGGCTCCTCTGGTAACCCTTTTGCCTCCAGCTATGATTCCTCAGTCACCAGGGCAAGATGAATGTTACGGGAAGTCAGACCCAAAAATAATGAAAGGGGGATGAGGGCAAAGCTGAGCTGCTGCAAACAGCGGGCACGGAGGGACCTGCCACTTTGTCATTATCAGGTCATGTCAGTTCTGCCAAGTTCTTTTATGGAATCAGGGAGTTGTCAGAATTGGAAGGGACCTCTAGAGCTCACCCAGTCCCACTCCCCTGCTAAAGCAGGGTTGCCCAGAGCACATCACTCAGGGCTGCATCCAGGTGGGGCTTGAAGGTCTCCAGAGAAGGGGACTCCACACCCTCCCTGGGCAGCCTCTGCCAGGGCTCTCACACCCTCACCCCAAAGATGTTTTTCCTCATATTTGAACGGAACTTCCCTTGTTCCACCTTGTACCTATTGTCCCTCGTCCTGTCACTGGGAACCACTGGGAAGTGTCCGGCTCCATCCTCCTCCAACCCACCCTTCAGATCCTTGTGAGCATGAAGAAGGTCTCCCCTCAGCCTTCTCTTCTCCAGGCTAAAGAGTCCCAGCTCTCTCAGCCTTTCCTCATCAGGGAGATGCTCCAACCCCTCCATCATCTTTGTTGCCCTACGCTGGACTCTCTCCAGTAGTTCCCTGTCTCTCTTGAAATGGGGAGCCCGGAGGGAGAGAATGATCTCCCTCCACCTACTGGCCACACTCTTCCCTATGCAGCCCAGGATTCCATTGGCCCTCTTGGCCACAAGAGCACTTTGCTGGCTCATGGATAGTTTACTGTCTACAAGTGTCCCCAGATCCTTCTCCTCAGAAGTGCTTTCCAGCAGGTCCACCCCTAACCTGTATGGGTGCCTGGGATTGTTCCTCCCCAGGTGCAGTACCCTCCGCTAGCTCTTGTTGAACCTCATGAGGTTCTTCTTTGCCCAGCTCTCCAGCCTGCCCAGGTCAAATACGGTTTACATGGTTTGCTTTTACTCATGACCAAGTGCAGCAACAAATTATAAGCTTAAGGTAGCTGTGTGCAGTTATCACTGTTAGTTATTACAGCCTGAGAGAGTTTATATACAATTTGACCATCTGCCTTGTGTCCTTTGTGAATGACGTGTATCTGTGTCTTTCACTGTGAGATACTTGAACCGTTCTAATAAGTATCATTTGCTCCACAATTAACACAATTAATGTATTTTTTTTTTTTTTTTTGTTCTGTCTTTCTCTCTCACCCCAGTATGAAAGCAAGGTAAAAATAACCAGATTACTTGCATGACTTGCATGTCTCCAGTGAGTGCAGCTTGAAAGTGCAGGCCGCGGCCTGTGGGCAGGATTTACACCAGCTGCTACGCTCCGGCTGTTAATCCGGCGCCACGCTCCCGCTGCAACCAGCAAAAGCGGCTCCCCAGCGCTTACACCGGCATCTCCCCTGCTGCCCACACACCTCCACATCTTCTCTTTCCCTCACACAGCTGGTATTTCGGCTGTGCTGGTTTCGTTCAGCGGGAAGCAGAGTTTGGGGCTGACTCACAGGAGCACTGCGCTCCCAGGCAGTTTCTGAAAGCGGGGAGGGGGGTAGAATTTTGTGAAATTTGCCACTTCTGAGCTTAACAGGGGGAATAAGAGAGGTCACCCATGTCGGACGCTTCCCAGTTTATTTACATCACCGAATCACAGAATTGTTGTAGAATCATAGAATTGTAGAGTCGTAGAATCATAGAATGATATAATTGTCTAGGTTGGAAGGGACCTTTGAGATCTTCTAGTTCAACCATCGACCCAACTGATAAAAAAGCCAACAACCCATCACTAACCCGTGTCTCTAAGCCCTATGTCAACCCGTCTTTTAAATACCTCCAGGGATGGTGCCCCAACCACTGCCCTGGGCAGCCCGTTTCAAGGTTTAATAACCCATCGTGGTTATTAATGTCACAGTTGAAAGGGCCTCTGAAGTCACCAAGTCCACCAAGTCACCAAGGGCTTCTGAAGTCACCAAGTCCAACCACTCACACACACACACAAAAACCCCAAAAACCAAACCAAAAAACCCCCTAAAGCTACCACACAAAACCCACAACCTACTCCCTACAATCTCAGCCACTAGAGCATGCCCTCAGGTGCCACATCTACACGTCTTAAACACCTAAGGCTGTTCCAGGGCCTGACCACTCTGTCAGTAGAGTCATTCTTCCCAATATCTAACCTGAGCCTCCCCTGCTGCAACTTCAGACCATTTTCTCTGGTCCTGTCATTATTCCCTTGGGAGAAGAGGCCAACACCCACTTCTCTACACCCTCCTTTCAGGGAGTTGTAGAGGACAAGGAGGTCTCCCCTCAGCCTCCTCTTCTCCAGGCTGAACAACCTCGTTTCCCTCAGCCTCTCCTCACAGGACTTGTTCTCCAGACCCCTCACCAGCTTGGTAGCTCTCCTCTGGACATGCTCTATCACATCCATTCCTTTTGCTTTGATATGCCCAGATATGGTCCCAACTCCAGCATTCGGCAGCTTAATTCCTGGCGTGTATTACAAACATGCAGCTTCCCCCTCCCCCCATCCTGAGAAAGGTTATTTCCTCCCAAGCTCCAGGAATCTTCTATTGTGTTCCCTTGAAAGCGACCCTACTTTGGCAATAAAAAACCCAACCCACCAGGCCAGAATTTATGCAAGATCTGAATGATCTCAGACCTTGTTGTGTGATTTGGAAGGGAAGAGGGGGAAAAAAGGATGTCTTAGGAAATCAGAGAATCATAGAATCCTTTATGTTGGAAGAGTCCCTTGGGATCATCGAGTCCAACCATCAGCCCCACTCTACAAAGGTCTCCCCTACACCATATCCCCCAACACCACATCTCAACCACTCTGAAACACACTCAGGGATGGGGACTCAACCCCCTCCCTGGGCAGCCCATTCCAGGGTCTGACCATCAGGGAGGTGTTAATTGTTTACAAGGATGTGGGGTTCATACGAGCTGGGAGTTCCACGATAACGGCGAGTGCCTGCTGTATGAGGGACGGGGCAGGAACTGGGGGGGAAATGAATGGTTTCAGGATGGCAAAGTCTGTGGAAGCCTGTGGGTGCTGCTGACGATGACGTGGCAAAGTTTTCCACTGCTGCTGGGAAGATGAGGCTGTGAAGGAACCAGGGAAGAGCTAGGAAATGAAAAATCAATTAAAAAATGAAAGGTTACCGTGGCTACATGACTGCGAATAAAGCAGAATATGGATTATTTTAGTAAACCAGACACTTTCTTTCAGGGAAGTAAATTTGCCATAAAACACCCCCCGCTTGCTAGGATGGCTTCAATGCAAAGAATGGCTTTCAGTAGCAAAACATGCAGCTGAACAGCAAAATGGTTTAATTTTGTAATTAATATTCTTTTAAAACTTTTCTTTCCTTCCAGGAAGCTGAAGTGTTGGTTTGGGTTTTATTTCTTCCCACATTTTTAAGTCCTTATTTATTTTCTTTCTTTATTTATTTTTTTTTCTTTGAGAAGAATAATACCATATTATTCAGATATTCTACTAAACACTCATGGGTAATTTATTTGGGGTTTTTTTTAATTTTAATTTTAATATACTCTCATGAATGGCAACCTGAAGTGACTTTCTAAGGCTTTTCTTCTTTCAAGCCTGGTTCGTGTTGTTGCCAGCAGGTGTTCCCGGGTGTGAAAAATCATACTTTTGCATTCATGTGCCTGCTTTGGTATTACTTTCAGGGTTTTTTCTCATTTCTTCTGCCAACCAGCTGACGAGCCAAAGCATTGCAATTCTATTACAGTATTTTTCCTGTCTTGGATGGGTAGTTAGGGTCTGTAGCAAACCTGTGGTTGGGTTTTTCTTTAACTGCCTGAGAAAATCAAATATATCACTGTGGCACAAGAAAAAATGCAGCAGTTTTCATAGGAAAGATACTGGGAATCTAAAATACATCGAAAACAAATGTCAGTCCACCTGAACATAAAGAAATCTTAAAGCGTTAAAAAAAAAATAATCAAATGTAATTTTTTTTTCAGTCCTTGGCAAAGACTTTATAAAAAATCTTTGTGTGCTGCTAAATTTCCTCTTATTTCCTCTTTCATTAGGATCTAGCATGCAAAAAAATGAATGAACCATCTGTCTTCCAGTTAAGGTCTCTCCCCATTGTTATGATTTCCCAGCTCACACCTTTCTTCTTTGCCTAAGGAACAACTACCTGTTTATTTCATAGCTCACTGCATTTAAACACCAAAGGTGACAGCAGTCCTTTATCATAAAAAACAAAACAAAACAAAACAAACCTCACATCAAAAATATCCAAACCCAAATGGAAAAGAGGATGGTTGTCCACTGGAGATTAGATGAACCTACCGTTAGACCTCTGAGTGATGGAAGACAGAGAGAAATGCTTGCTGATAGAGGGTAGAAGGCAAGATGCATTCATTTGACTGCTTGTATATATTAAAAACAAAATACTAAAATCAAGCATCTGTACATCCAAAAGTGTGTGTGTGTGGCTGTGTTCTCCCTAAACTCTGGTTTTGAAAATACCTTGTACTTCTACATTTTTTTTAGGCCTGAAGTGAACTTAAAGAAATACATAGGATGCCTCAAAGAGATTGAAATTTCAAGGACGCCGTATAATATACTGAGTAGTCCTGATTTTGTTGGTCTAACCAAAGGCTGCACACTAGAGGTTGGTCTGACTTCCATGTATTTTGGTCTTAGTGAGTATAAATGGTTTCTGCTTTCTGATTTCATGGCATAACTTCTTAATTGTATACGGTAATAGGGCTCTAACCTGAAAGATCAGAACAGTTAATTTAAAAGAAAGAAAGATGAATATGTGTGATCAGCAAGTAGAACAGATTTCCAGCTCCTAACTTCCTGGACAGTATCCCTGACCAGTTGTGACATCCCTGTCCCTAAAAGGCAGGATTTTCTGAAATGGTTCACAGTGGTCTAGTTCTGTTTCAGCTGACTAAAATTGGAATGACTGACATTAATGAGGATAGAATTAGGCACTGACAAGATTGCAAAAACCTTTAAAAAATTCTTGATGTGCACAAAATCCAAGGATTTAAATTATTTTCTTTTAAAAAATTGTTTTTATAGAATCATTCACTACAGAAAACCTGAAATACTTTAAAATTCACGGTATATTTGGTGGTAACCAAAAGAAAGTCACCTTTAGGATAGGTACCATGGAGTATTTACCCACCACTCAGCTGGGTGGCACATTTCTTACTGATCACTAATGTGCAAAATTGGTGCCATTATTTTAACTTTAAATACAACTCAAGTCTATTTAAATAATTTTCAATTGTGGCTGCTTCTAATTAACAGGCTCTCAATGCATATAAAATTCAAGGAATCTGATCATAAGTTTGAGAGAGAACGTAGTAATTTGCCATGGAAAAGAGTCTTATATGGAAAAAAAAAAACATTTCCAGTGATTTTTTGTCTCCCAATAAATAGTTTGCATTTCTTCCAGGAAATGTGTTCTAGTCTTGCGTGTTGATGTATAGAGTTCCATATCGGATAACACTACAGGAAATGAAAATGTGGTGGGTTTGAGATTTTTTTTCCCCAAAACATTGAAAAATTCCTTTGAACAGTGACCGGAACCTGACCAGGCCAAAATAGAGATGATTACCCTCTTTTGCTGTGTTTATCACTCCTGTCTTCTGGCCTTCCTCAGAGCAAAAAGCACGCAACAGCAGGAATCTGTCATGAGATGGCCATTTTTAAGTTTCCAGGTTTGGGACAAAGCTAAACTGTAAACAACCAGGATTGCTCAAAGGCTTTAAAATCTTACAAATTTGGGTTCAGCAAAATTTTTCTACAGAAATTCCCATTCGATCGCATTTATTGTAGATTGTTTCCTGAATAGGAAAGTTTTGTTCATTTCCTTCTGTTGCTATGAATCTTAGAAAGCACTTTGTTTTTCACATTGTTTTGTAACTCTTGAGGTTTCAGTATTAGAAATCTAACTGGATTAAACATTTTGTTGGGGAATTAAATAAAATATCCTAATTGTACAGAACTGGATATGTACAATAAATAATAAAAGAAAAGCAGAAGATAAAGACTCAACATAAGGGCAATTATTTAAATACCTTCAGATTTCTGAGAAAGTTGAATGTCATCAGCAATTATTGAATGTAACATAATCTGTGATCTCTATACCTGAAATGAGAAACTAAAAAGTAGTGAGTTATTTTAGAAAAAGTCACTTTCTGTAGACTGATTTTCCCTGGCTGGAGGAGTGCAAGAACCAGCAGTGATTACAGAAAACTTTCAGGAATATGCACAGGTTTATTACTTGATGACATATTCTACTCTTTAAATTGTGCTCGTGGCTACCAGTGTCCAAAGAGATGGGCCATCTGCAACAAGTGCTTCGTTTATGAGCCTGAGTCATTAAGAAAGCGGTGGTGCTTAGTGAAGCAATAATGACTGGTTAATGGGAAGTATTTTCTAAGTATATTTGACAAATTATAGGGTCTAGTTTATGTTGATACTGGCTGTCCTTATCTACCGTATTGATTTAAAAGCAAAATCCTACTGTATTAATGCAATGGAAAACATCCATATATAAAAAACCCCACCTGTGAGCAGCTGTTTTTAATCCAAGAGGAGGTAGCAAAATGAGACTGTCACTTTGCCTTCCTGTAAGACAGGATTCCGGAAATACAGTAATGATGCCAAATGTAAACAGGTAAATTAGTGTTTGCACAACACTTTGAGAAGTAAATTGCTCAGTGTTTATTATGACTTTCCATCTCTTCACCCTAGTTATATTTCCATAGTTTATTATTTTAGTTAGGAAATCTTTCTGCGTGTTCATACTCTTGCTTTTAACCCTGTTGACAAAATCATAGAATCATAGAATTCTCTGGGTTGGAAGGGACCTTTCAGTTCACCCAGTCCAACCATCAACCTAACTCTGATAAAACCCATCACTAACCCATGTCACTCAGCACTATGTCAACCTGTCTTTTAAATACTTCCAGGGATGGTGACTCCCCCACTGCCCAGGGAAGCCCTTTCCAAGACTTCATAACCCGCTCAGTGGAAAAATTGTTCCTAATATCCAATCTGAACCTCCCCTGGCACAACTTGAGGCAATTTCCTCTTGTCACATTTCCCGTTCCTTGGGAGAAGAGACCGACCCCCCCTGGCTACACCCTCCTTTCAGGGAGTTGTAGAGAGCAAGAAGGTCTCCCCTCAGCCTCCTTTTCTCCAGGCTGAACACCCCCAGCTCCCTCAGCTGCTCCTCATAGGACTTACTCTCCAACTCTTTGGATACACTTTCCCATCTTCTCCTTCCCACAGAACATTTATACAGTCAGCTTCCCCAAGCCGGGCTTTGTGGAACTGCAGCCGGTCTCCTTCGACGTGGGCACCGAGATCAACCTCTCCTTCAGCACCAGGAACGAGTCTGGGATCATCCTGTTTGGCACAAGCGGCACCGTTGTCACCCCCAGGAGAAAGCGGGGGTTCACTGGAAGGAAAGCAGCCCCTCTGAGGAGAAAGCGCCGGCAGACGGGGCAGGTAGGAGGAACCTCCACAATGTTACCAGACTTCTTCCTCTCAGTGTGCTTCCAGGCACTGTCAGGTGTTTACCCTTAAATTAAAATTCAGTGCTTGGGGATAAAACATTTCTAATGTTATCCTTTATCTGGTAGAGGCTTAGAACCGTGGGGAGGTCTGGCATTGGAGTAACTGTTTCTTGTAAAGATTTACAACAGTAGGGATTGTTGCTAAAAACAAAACAAACAACAAAAAAACCCACCCAGGTTTGTTTTTCTGTCACAACTTCCATGTTGTATTTTTTAATCAAACCAAATTATTAGACAGTATTAGTATTACAGAATACTCTTCTTCACTCATTCTGAGGACTACTTACCTACTTACGCAGTATCAGTGCTTGGAAACATCTCTCATTCCTGTCCACGTAGACATAAATGAGGATCATTGGGTTTCATTAAGACCAAAAAAAAAGGCAGCTTAAAAGCAGTGCAGAGTAAACACCTTGTTTGGGGTCACTGCTGTGGGATATAAGACTTAAGAGTGCTCCAACCTCTCCTTCTCTCCCATAAAACCTGCAGTATCCATCATTTTTGAAGAGGAGAGAGTCAGTCTGTTCAGAGAAAGTACCAAAGAGTCCAAGTGACAAACTGGTAAAAGTGTGATTGCTGCTAGAAATTATTCAAATCTCAATTAATTAAAAATTATTTTGGTGCTTTCTTTGTTCAGTACTTCTGGGAAACGGTATTTCATTATTCTCCTTCCTGCCTGTTTTTGGCAGAGAGCTTTCAGTGACCTGGGGGAACACACTCCAGGGGCAGCATGTTCTGATGGCTTACCCTCATGACATGAACTTCAGGACAGGGGCTCCTTTACCCAGCTCATCAGGTCACAGAAGTGAGCACGACACTCTTTGCTATAGTAACTGGAGGTTAGATCCTGAAATCCTCTACGGCATGGTATTGGTTGCTAGAGTAACTACTGCCCTGATCTGCCAGCCCTCCAAACACAGATCTCACACCAAAATCACCGCTGTTCGGGGCTGGATGGGCTGAAGAGCAGGCAGCAAACATCAGAGGAATTGTAGGTGAGAAGTCCCCATCCTTCCCTGCAAGTAGGTGTGCAGAGAGTCACAGCTTTTGATGATGCTTTCCAGCAGGACCTCATTTTACCCCATTCCTCCATAAAAAAATGCAAGAGTCTGAATACAGCAGCAGAACTGAAACTATGGTATCTTGACTATGGTAAGAAAAAAAAAAAGAAAAACAAACACAAAAAAACCCCAAACAGTGTAAGAAAATAAAACTGAGTGAAATAATTTATTTCCAAACGTAACTTGCCTTCTAATGCCTACCATGCAGGCCTACTATGCAGTGTTCCTGAACAGAGGTCGACTGGAGGTGCACATCTCCACCGGGACGCGGGATCCCCACAGAATCACCATCAGACCAGAACCTGGGGAGTTCCACGACGGCAGAGCCCACTCCGTCCGCATAGAGCGAGCTGGGGGGTAACAAACTACCTAGAAATGCTACAGACCACGCAGCCCAGTTCATTCAACAAAGCAAATATACCCTTCTCTTTAGCAATCCTTGTAAAAACCCCACAATTAGTGTAATTCCATCCTTACCCAAAAATGTTTAGGGGTTAGTTTCCCACAGCACTGATCATTCAGCAGAGCTGGGTTCCGGTGCTTTCCTCGGCTGTCAGCCCCTTTCTCCAGAGACCTGCATCTGGCATCTTTTCACCTTCTAGTTCTTGGCAAATATATTTTATTGACTGAATCTGCGGGTGAGCTGCAGTAAAGCGCCTTTTCAAGACAGGTAGAAAACCCCCTGTTTTTGCAGTATATAAACCAGCAACAGCACAGCAGCCTTTTTGTGCCAGTGACAGCGGTGCCCAGCGAAATACGGTAACAGAATGAAAACAACAGGGTCAGCAGATAAATGTCAGTTATTCTTGTTGCTGGAAAGCCGTTGCAGACCTTCTCAGACCATGTTGTTTTAAATAGAATTTCACTTAAATTCTTTTACCCTGAGACGTTGTGAGAAATACTAATTAGACTTCACCAGTCAGAAAGTGTCATGAAACGCTGTAACGGGCAGGACTCAGGCTGTTGCTGTTATTTGTGGCCTGGAAAGCCCTTATTCCAAGTAGGGTTTGTTTGTTGTACACAATGCACAATGTTGTTCTCTTTTGTTGTAAAAAAAACCCTAAATCAGGAAGCAGATGTGAGATCTGGTGTGTTGCAAAAAGCACTTATCCAAACCCGCTTCCCCTTCTCAGCCCCACACCACAGCTTGTTTCAGCAGCAGTCCCTGTCCCTCTAGTCCCCAGGTGTCCTTCTGTCCTCTCTATAACCTGCTCTACTTTGTTCTGTGTCAGTATAAATTATGAATTTCTATTCTATCATTTAAAAAAAAATAAAATAATAATCTAGTAAGTAATGCCTTCAGCCACGGTGTCTCCCCAGCTTCAGTGATGAGTTGGAGATAAAACTGCAAATTCTCTGGGAAAAACAAAAACAAAACCAAAACCAAACAAACAAAACCAAAACCCGCATTGTTTTGGAAATGGATGGCTGCATTTTGCAACACATTTCGTATCACTGTGAGAGAACACAAACATGCAGATGATTGATAGTGAAAAGCTCTAAACAACAAAGAAAGTTCTTTTGTGCAGTAGCTTGACCTGTAGCGGTCACAATTGCTGTGGGATGTCACAGTCACAATTGCTGTGGGATGTCACCCAGTGACGGCGCTTGTTGAGATGATGAAGCCTCTGTCTTCGAAGTAGCTCCTTTACAAAACAATTTGTCTGAACTCCAGCGGTGCCTCTGACCTGAAATGGGTGTGAAAGGCTACAAATTAAGATTAGCCCCCTCCTCTTCTCATGACAAACTGAAGCTTTAGTTGGTTAAATAGGAGGAATATCCTTGAAAAACTCCTCTGAGAGATAATTCTCCATGTAATTATGAAGTATGTGCTTTCTCTTCCAAGGTAATTACAGGATACTGTTGAATGCACATCATTGTATGGTTCTGCTTGGAGCCAAAAGGTTTGCTGTGGCAATGGCTGAAGATGAGATTAAATACTGAGGGCTGATGAAAATACTGGCAATCAGTAGCCATGACTACCAGGCAGCAGCACACAGGGTACCTCCCTCGAGTCTTTGGTGGTCAGGTTGCCCTGCACTTCCTCAGGAGACAGCGGACAGAAGCGTCCTCTCTGGGATGCTTCACAGAACCTGAATTAGTCTCTTGGTCTGAACTGCCCCCAAGAGATCTCTCTCCTCCTGTTCCCTCTGCGGAAGGGTCCAGGGGAAATTCTAGAGATTGTCACAAAAAAAACCCCCTCTTCTAATACCCACTTCCTCCAGCCCTTTGAAAAATGAATCACTTTCTCATTCTGCAGCTCTCTAGACCAAATTAATCCATCCAACTATGAGGAAATTGGACAATTTGCACTTAGTACAACAGTTATCTCATTCAGGTGCTGAAGTCACTGCCCAGTTCTGTCCAGGACTTGCATAAATAACAAAGCCAAGCGTTTTTACATATGAAAACCAGCCTCTTGTCAATAAACATTTTCAATATTCATTTGCTAACATTTGTAACTGTTGTTAAGGAAGAATATTGGAGTTCAATACAATTTTGCAGTTGAAAAAAGTGAAGTTATTTGCCAGAAACTGATTATATGTGATATGCTGTAAGCATGCGCAGTAATCCCTTTGGAGCATGATTTAATAGGGATAAAATGGCCTGGAATTCTGTATTCACAAGCACAGAGATCAGTTGATTCTACGATACTATCCAGCATTTGGGGTGTGCTGGATAAACTGACCGGCTGCTGTTTAGACTTACAGAATCATGGAATTGCTGAGGTGGGAATGGACCTTCCAGATCGTAGAGTTCTGTAATGAGAGCAGGCTTTGTCCCCCAACAAGTGACAGTAACCTCTGTAACCCAGAAAAAAGGAAGACCAAACAAAACATGACCAAAGAAGCAAATAGACAGTAGCTGAAAACCTTCCAGTGGTTAAAACACATTTAGTGTGAGCCACTAATTACGTCATTTGGGTTTCTCAGTGTTATGGCTGGTGTAGGAGAAAACGGGGCCTGCAAAGTTGCGATTTCAATACAAGCAATAAGCAGAGTAAAATATGTATTTCTTTGCTTTCACGTCTCTTTCACAGGATGTTCACTGTTCAAGTGGATGAAGACAAAGTCCAGACTCAGAGGTTGCCAACAGACCAGCCCATCTCTGTTAAGAAACTCTTTGTGGGGGGCACTTCTTCTCAGTTTCAGACTGCGCCTCTCAGAAACGTACCACCCTTTGAGGGCTGTATATGGAATCTTGTCATTAATGCCATGTAAGTCTCATCGATGCCAAGGAATGTCCAGTTAATGAGGTCTGGTTAACTACCTTGCCTGCCAAAATAAACCCCAAAACTTCACTGCTGCAAGGAAGCCTACTAACAGCAAACCCTAGAATATGGTCTGTCTTCTTAATAGGCCCTTCCTTTTTTTGTCTGCAGCGTACACTCCATAGGCTCTGCAATTAATAAGCTGTTTCACAGACAAGACACCACCTGCCCATTTATCCATAAAATCAGAGCAACTCAACAGTGACACTGCAATAAGACTTGCCTCAGCGATAGGTTTTTATGGTGTACTACAACACTTTATTTTAATTAAGGTAGATCTCCAAGATCATACAAATCCTGAGAACCGCCGTGGGAATTAATTTGCTTTGTGGAAAGTGGATGTGGCAGTAATCTGGAAGGAATATTTAAGTAAAAATGGTGAATAGAGGAAAACCTCTATAGGAAGTTTCCATTTAAATCTTTCTTCCACGTAATTAAAGTACTTCAATTAAGATCTCATCATCCAACATTCAGTGTACCTCATAGAATCATACAATGGATGGGGTTGGAAGGGACCCAGTTCCAACCCCCTGCCCTGGGCAGGGACACCTCCCACCAGACCAGGTTGCTCCAAGCCCCATCCAGCCTGGCCTTGAACCCCTCCAGGGATGGGGCAGCCACAGCTTCTCTGGCACCATAGAATCATAGACTGGTTTAGGTCAGAAGAGACCTTAAAGATCATCTAGTTCCAATGCCCTCATGGAGAAGGACTTCTCCACAATATGACTATGTGTACTGGTAAAGCTTGATAAAGAGGATGCCTGTCTCTCTGCACTGACTGTAGGAAGGAAAGCCAATGGTGACTATTGCAGCTAATTTAAGTCCCATTTTGTCCCTAAAATCGGTGGGATGAATCCTGGCTCTTGTGTCCTGTGAAGTGGAATTACGCTGCAGTGTATAGCTGTTCTTTTTTAATGGGTGGTAAAAAGGCAGAAAAACTAATTACAGACATCAATTTCTTTGTGTGTTCTCAGCCCCATGGACTTCGCTCAACCCGTGTCCTTTGAAAATGCAGATATTGGCCGATGTCCCTCTCTAGAACCAGAGGTTAGGCCACCTGAGGACGAAGATAAACCAATCCACACAGCAGTTCTTGTCCAGCCTGAGCCAGACACTAACGGGGAGAAAGAAAGTCCGAGGACCCCTGCTTCCCCTCCTCCTCCAACACCATCTCTGTCTCCAGCCCTTGTAAGTGTCCATCACTTCACTCAGGTAAAGAATGAAAAATTTCTCATCCAAGGCAAAATTGAAAAGCAAGCCATCGAGAAGAATGAAGTAATTTGCCACAAAAATAGTAACAGATCAGCATGATATAGTAAAGGGAACACCTTGTCCCAGGTCGGTAAAACCTGTGGATATCAGAAAACTGGTTGATATCATTTGCTTGGATCATCACAAAGTAAATTTAAAGAACAATACAGCAGTAGAATTCCCTTTGGCTTGCGTGCTTAGCTCTAAACACTTGCAATTCAGGATGTAAGCCAAGCAATATGTGACTGGAAGGGAAATTTTCCTATGGGAAAACCATGTCATTATGGTATTTTTTATGCTTTTCTTTGAAGTACACAATAATAGTCATGTCCGGTGACAGGGTGAAGAAACAGGTAGACCAGGTGTCTGTTTGATACGGCAGTTCCTCCACTGCTATTTTATAACTTCAGTCAGGAGAATTTCAAACGTAAGAACTGAAACCCAAACACTGCAAAATTGAGCTCAACTGTTGTTGCCAGAAAGCTTAAATAGCTAGATATCAGCAAATTAAACGTAAGAAGAGACTTCTGTCACAAGTGTAGCAGTTTTGCCAATCAATGCAACATTTTACTGTCCAGAAAATATATGTTTAGGTATCTGAATATTAAGCTGAATAAGACATCCTCTGGAAGATATTCCTGGGGGAGGGAGAGGTGGGGGAACTCCTTTACATTTTGTTACACCCGCAGACAGCCCACAGGTCTATGTAGTTCAGTGTGAGGGAGGTTTCCAAACACATGGAAATGTGGACCTGGAAATGGGAGCCTGGGGTTCAAGATGGGCAAGAATGCCCCAGAATGCTGTGTGCCAGCCTTTTAACACTCTAGGGCAGCATTTTTGATTCGTTCCCACACGGTGGAGTAGTGGTAACACAAGGGCTGTGATGCTTCTTTCTGTTGGGAGTTGGAAGTACATAGAGTAAGTCTGCCACAGAAAGCTAAGGAGCCAGGCAACAAGGTAAAGAGGGTTATGCAGCTCAGTGCTCACTGCTGTGAAAGAGTGAGTCATATTATCCCTTCATCAAGCATTATAAATAAAATTAAAAAAAGAACACCGACAGACAGAAGTGCACGAGAGAGCAAGTCCAGGCTTCTGAAGGCTCTAAGCCCTAAATTTTGAATAGCAAAATTGAGAGCAGTAGATCTGCTCATTAATACCAGAAACAAGTCCCATTGTACATCATATGTATTTGTATATCACGTACTTAGAGCCATGATAACTTGAAATGGGAGTTCAAAATAAAAATCTAACTAAAACGCCATTAGTCCACTTTCTGTCTTGGAAAAAAAAAATAAAACCTTTTTAGTATTTTGAAGACTTAGGAGTGTTTTAAATAAGACAAGCTTTAGGGTAGTTTTTACATTGATCTAAGTAAGTTCTCTGGGGAATGTTGCAACAAAATAAGAAACTACAGGTTAATAATGAGATAGCACTCATATGACAGTTAATAAAAGCTGTCCAATTCCAGCGAGTTGGGACTTGATGATCTTTAAGGTCTCTTCCGACTCTTAACAATTCTATGATTCTAATCACACAGAACCTCAGTGGAGAGGGATGGTGTATGTCACATAGACACAGCAGAAAACAAATTATTTCCACACAGGAGACTTAAATAAGGTCTCTATTCTTTTCAAGTCGTTTTAGGACTTTTTTTAATCTCTGTTATCCATCTGCACATAAAGAGGGAGGGGAGGTTTTAATCCCAAATGAAAAAAAACCAACCCACAACCAAACAAAACACTACAAAAGGCAAGGGAAGATGTAGACATAGGACAACTGGGATGTGCAGTGGTCACCAGTCTGCTGCTTCCGCTCGCTACGGGTGCCAAAATGTTTCTCAGCCTCGGGGGACTGCTGCTTCTGCCTCACGTGATTCACTGCTCCTCAGGACTCGCTTGCCGCTGAAACGAGGAGTGCCAGCATTACTTCTGCATTTGACTCCGTGACGGTACCTTCCACCCTTTCTCCATGCATTACTTTGTCATTTTATTAACACTATTCCATGTGAGGCCTGTTTCAGTGGTGCTCCCTTTTCCCACCGAATTACTTGCTTTGTGATTACTAATAATTGTTCTAAGCGAATGTGTGACAGTCCACCAGTGGGCTTTTCTGCTTTTCATTTCCACCGTGATACACTCTAAGCTTCTTGACCTTTCAGTCAAGTCCCTGACACTTGACAAGACCAAAGTTAAGTGCAGCTGAAGAATTCAGCCTTGAGGATTTCAGGTGATGTGGGAGAAGTGGTTGAGGCACCATGCCTGGAGGTATTTAAAAGATGGGTTGACATAGTGCTGAGTGACATGGTTTAGTGATGGTTTTTATCAGAGTTGGGTTGATGGTTGGATAAGATGATCTTAAAGGTGCCTTCCAACCCTGGCAATTCTATGAGAGAGTGCAACCTCAGCACATTTGCCAATGACATCAAGTTTGGTGGCATGGTCAACATGCTGGAGGGAAGGGATGTCACCCAGAGGGACCTGGACAGGCTGGAGAGGTGGGGTCGTGCAAATCACATGAAGTTCAACCAAGCCAAGTGCAGGGTCCTGCACCTGGGANGGGAGACCTGAGAGCAGCCTCCCAGTGTCTGAAGGGGCTACAGGAGAGCTGGGGAGGGACTTTTTGTCAGGGAGTGGAGTGACAGGACAAGGGGTAACGGCTTTAAATTGGAAGAGGGGAGATTGAGATGAGATACCAGAAAGAAATTCGTTGGTGTGAGGGTGGTGAGAGCCTGGCCCAGGTTGCCCAGAGAAGCTGTGGCTGCCCCATCCCTGGAGGGGTTCAAGGCCAGGCTGGATGGGGCTTGGAGCAACCTGGTCTGGTGGGAGGTGTCCCTGCCCAGGGCAGGGGGTTGGAATAAGATGGTCTTGAAGGTCCCTTCCAAATCTAACCATTCGATGATTCTGTGATAAAACAGCCAGGTTTACACCTAGGACAACTTAAGACCGTTACAGAAAAAAGCAAAGCTGGGATATGTCAATATAGGCAGAGAATCCATGGCTAGTGGAGGCTGTGAAGCTGCTGGTCTTGGATAAAATGGAAGCAGAGACAGGCTTGTGAATAAAACCCTGAAGATTTTTAAGCGTGGCCATTTGACTTTTTTCCTTTTTCAGACATTTCCACCTCAGCCTCACTGATGGTGATTAATGGTCGTGATTATTGGTCAGTATTTTCAGTAAATAATCAGTGTGCCTTCCTCCTGGGATGAAGAAAAACAGCAATATTTGCTGATGCTGGGGAGCAGCTCAAGTGTCAGGGGCAGACCTTTTACTAACAAGCCACACTTGCATTTAATTTCCTGTCAGAATATATGCTTTTACCATGTCAGATGTAAAAAAGTGGCACAGGAAAGTGTGTTCATGTATTTGCCCATTCTTTTCTGTAGTTCTCGTACCACAGTTACTCCCTATCTTCATATTTTAGCAAGCCCAAATGTTATTAGAGTCATAGAATGGTCCAGGCTGGAAGGGACCTCTAGGGTCATCCAGTCCGACCCCCCCACAGTCAGCAGGGACACCCCCAACTAGACCAGGTTGCCCAGGGCCTCTTCCAGCCTCCCCTTGAATATCTCCAGGGAAGGGGCCTCAACCCCCTCCCTGGGCAACCTGTTCCAGTGCTCCACCACCCTCAGAGTAAAGAACCTATTCCTAATATCCAATCTAAAGCTGCTCTTCGCCAGCTTGAAGCCATTGCCCCTCGTCCTGTCACTGCAGGCCTTTGGAAACAGACCCTCCCCATCTCTCCTGTAGCCCCTTCAGGTACTGGAAGCTGCTCTTAGGTCTCCCTGGAGCCTCCCCTTCTCCAGACTGAACAACCTCAGCTCCCTCGGCCTGTCAACATTGACAGTATCACGTACACAGTATTGTTATTAACAGAGTTGTTAAGCTTCTAGATAAATCTGTAAAGCTTAAAATAATTAGAAACTCTACCCAAGGTTATAGATATATGATTTATTTTTTCTATTTGGTGGTCACTGGGAGATTGCTGTCACACATTCCAAGCTTTGTTTGGCCTGCTGAGTTTTCCCCTGGTTTTCCCCCCCTGTTGCACACTGGTGTGTATTTGTAGTGCATGGTCTTCTACTCTGTCACCTTCAAACCAGAGCATTCGTTGTGGAAAAACTAATTTTTAGAAGTGCTCTGTACTGTTGTGAAGATGTTCTGTGGCACAGGAAGGTGAAAAATACAACACTGCTGAGAAACTGAGTGAGGGGGGGGGGGGGAAAGACATTTCCTCGTTGTGGCTGAAATCTCAGTGTCAGTCTGACAGAAAGGGCTCTCTGTCAGCAGCGCTCGGCACCTTCTGCTTCACAGGTCCTTGTTGAGTCCGGGCTCAAATCAGAGACAGTCACGAATCCAGGGTGGTGCCAGCCACGGCGCTTAAAAACAGAGCTGGCAGCTATCAAAGTTTGGGTTTGGTTTTTGGGGGTTTTTTGGTTTTTCTGTTTTTGTTTTTTTTTTGATCCCCAGTGGTATTGTCCCGATACTGCCTTGTGTTAGATCTTTTGAGTGGCTTCTTCACAATGCCCTCAGTGGGAGGCAAAAGGCAGACAAGGGTAGGAGCTGGTAATTACCATGGTCTCTCATTGCCCCGGGCACCCTGATACAAGAGCTTTAGGGCTAGAGATTGAAAGACCTGGCGAAATTAAAGGGAGAAACTGGTTCCGGGCAGGAGATGTTTTACCTTCCATTGTTGCCCCACTTTAAGATGAACAGAAGTGGAAGAGACAGGGAGGGGTTTCTGTCTTTACCCCCTGGGTGATGTGTCTGCATTAGGCAGCTCGGGCAGTTTAACGCTTGTTACTTCTACCCATCACTTACTGGGCTGCCCTGGTTGATTGTGGTGGCCTCTCAGCAGCACCAGGGGAAAAAAAATACAGTTGTAAAACAATATAAAGAAGTAAAATGGGGGACTCATTGATAGGGGGAGGATCTGAAGCTACTTTTAACTCATTATTTTTAAGGTGACTAGGTTTCAAGTCGTCAGCAAAGCCTCCCTTTAAAACTTAAGCTTTATTTATTTCTGTGAGAGGGCACCCTGCTGTGTAGAACTCGGTTAAGTGAGCGGAGAGTACACTGAGCTGCCTGGAAAGCACATCCACCAGTGGCACGGGAGCAGCAATGCTCATAGATTACTTTTATTTGCTTTTAGAGCCAGCTTAATGAGCTCTGCCTTTACACCAAGTTCCTGTCGTACTGGTTTATGACTTCAGCTGGTGTGATGAGACAGCAACGCGCTGGAAAACTGCAGGGCCGGTGTCTAGACTGGAATATTCTAACTCCTGGAAGGCTTCCAGCGTGTGCACAGCTGAGATGGGTACGAAATGCGAAGTTTTTATGATCGCTGTCTATTTTACAGGACTCCTGTGCCGCTGACACGGAGCCAGCTGTTTTGGAAGGTGGCAAACACTTCGGTCTCTCAAGGAACAGCCACATTGCAGTTGCGTTTGATGACACCAAGGTGAAAAACAGGTATGTTGTTTATGTCAGCCGTGAGTTTTGATGGAATAATGTCAAAATAAAAATGCCCCTTCTCATATTCTCAACAGCATTTCCCCTAGTTGTGGGTGTAATCTGGAAAAGATCACATCCCATGGCTAATTCATTTGATTAAGGAAACACAAAAAGCACCAATGCGTGAAATCTAGGCAGTGAAGTGCCCACCTGAGTAGCTCTCACAAAACCAGTTTACCTCTTTGCTTGTAAAGGGTTGGACACACGCAGATCCCAGACTGACTTCCAGCAAAACAAACAGAAGACTGGAACCAGGTCATGCACCTGAGTTAATAGGTTGCTTTTTCAGGAGAAAATTTCTTGGTTCAGCAACTCAATAATTTCTAGTAATAAGCAAACCTTTTTTCCCCGTCTCCTCCAATAGTTAAGATGAAGCTTGCACAGCAAAGAGGCAAAATGACATTGCCCTCCCAAGGTATAACAATAAATACATGTCCATGTTGATATACAAAGGAATTCCAGGAGCTGCTTATAATAATACAGCTGTTTTCAGTGGGTTTGTGAAACTGTAGCTTGTTGATGGTTCACGACCATTAACAAACGTGCCACGTCACCCCACTAAACATTTCTGCTGCCTTACAGTTTACAAGTCCATCAGCCCCACACTTAGTTTACCCTATAAAGGTGCTGTACTGCATAGTTTCACATACGCTAATTTGACAAAACTAGGAAACTAATTAAAAGAAATACTAATTGAAAGAAATCCTTCACTCCTGCCTGTCTTCTTCTCGAGTAAGAATCCTGGTTTGATCATTGCCACGCAGTGATTTTTCACATTTCTATTACCAGCTGCTGTCAGGTACTGACTTTGCAGCTGGGCTTGGGCTGGGTTAGTGATGTGCTGCCAGAACAACCTCAGCATAAAGGTTGTACTAAATCTAAAATAATCTAAATCATTCCTTCCCAGGTTCTTTGCCGTAGGGGAGGTTTTGGGCATCACCGTTGTGTCCAAGGGGCCAGTGGTTTTCACAAGACAGCAGACCCCCAGTGAGACACCCCCCCTGTTTTCAGTAGAGAGAAATCAGAATAGATGTTTTATATCCTGATGGTAAACCCTTCTCGCTGCATCTCTAAAAGTTTTGCAGCCTGTCTTGAGGCGATACAACTCATTAGAAACCCTACATTTGCCAGCTGTCACTGCAGCTCGCTCCTCGTGGTGAGCATGATGTGTGTGGGTGACAGATAACACTGCTGGAGTTTTACAAGGGCCGGGATTTTCTACAGCTGCAGCTGAGAATTGTGTCTGGAAATTCTGTGCCAAGGTTGCACTTTTGTATTTCCACAGCAAAGGGACTAATGAACACATGAGGGAGCAGATATCTGTGAAATAAAATTGTGCATATGTCTAAATCATTTTTCTTCAATCCTGATGGAAAGTAAGATGGACCACTAAATGGAAAGTCTTGTTAGAGGAACACAAAAAGGTAAAGCGGATAAATTTGTCTGCTGTCTGACTCTAAATACCTTCTTCTTTGTTTCTGTTCTCCTCCTTGTTTGATTTTTCAGACTTACCATTGAATTCGAAGTCCGAACAACGGCTGATTCTGGCTTGATGTTTTATATGGCCCGCATCAACCACGCGGACTTCGCTACGGTCCAGCTAAAGAACGGGCTGCCGTACTTCAGCTATGACCTGGGGAGCGGGGACACCCACACGATGATTGCCAACAAAATAAACGATGGGCAGTGGCACAAGGTATAATAATGCTAAATTGTTCTGTGTAAAGCTAAGGGGGAGCTTGTTTTGCCTTAAGGTATTTGCACAATTTCGTTTGTGTAAGCTGAACCTTACAACTCGGCGCTCCTGTCCTCTGCAAAATGGGTGCTTTCAGATGCTCTGGTGAGAACAAGATGCACATTCTACTGGCAAAACAAAAGTTAGTGCTGGTCTTTGAAAACTGTCCTTCAGGGAAACCCATAGTTCTGGAGATATTTCGAATAAGTGCCACGTTGGGTAAGGAACTGCAGGAAATGTTCCATCCTGCCCAATAGGGCTGAGGTGGGTATCAGCTCGTCGTGACTGAATACATCATTAAAGCTGTTGTTGATTTGTTACGATGTCACTGTGCAGCCAGAATGCTAAAAACAAAGAAAAGTTAAAAAAAAACAAAACCCCAACACTTAAGTAAATCTTTCCTGCATTATTAATTCAATTCCTTAGGGAATAAATATGATATTCATGGATGTACTTGGCAGCCCTTTCTGTGACTTTATGAGGGGAAGCAATTACATACAATGCCTGTGGTTTCTGGGTGGTCCGTGAAGGAACCATATCACAGCCATGAGGTTCAGTATTTACTGGGCCAAGGACAGCACTGGGTACCATGCCTAATGGCTCCAGTAAAGACCCAGAAGGAAAGAACACATGTGACCTTAAATTCAAGTTAAAGTGCTGTAGGAGGCGTTACGTTTTGGACAGATATTTGGAAAAAAATCACCATCCACACCTCTGTCACCAAATGCGGAAACTTAAATTTCTGTTATGCTTGAATTGCTCTTATCACACCCTTTTTGCAGTCACCCTTAGTCCTTCTTTGCTTCATTCCCACCCTGCTCCACCAGAACTTTATTTTCACTGGATTGTTATTCATGAACTTCTTGATGATGGCAAATGCTCTAAAAACACCCCAAGATGTTTCACGAGGTTCTGTTTATCTGTGTTACATAATGTCAAGCAGCACTGGCAGAGCTTTCTGCTAAATGCTGTATAGATACAGAACAAAGATTTATTTTTTTCCTCTTGTAGTCATTTTTTTTCTATATTCTAAGAGAAAAAAAGTGAAGCAGATATTCTTAATGCAAGGGTGTGCTCTTTGTTCATGCAGCTTGTCCCTCTGCGAGAGAGAGAGACCCTTGGTGTAGATCCCATTTTTGTAGGAGAGAATGGAAACAAAATCCAGACACAGTTCCCCAAAAGTACAAGGAAGTCCATTTTGGGAGGAGGAAAAGGGCAAACTCTTTAATAAAAGACCAGTGTCTCTGTTTTTAAGGAAACCTGGGGTTGTCCTTAAAATAATCCTTCTAGAGAGAAACTTTTCTCCCTTTGAAATGGCTTAGGTTGAAACATCAGGCTTACAGCTATGGTTCAGTGGTGGGTTCTGTCACTGGTGGGTGATGGCTGGACCAGATGATCCGAAATGTCCCTTCCAGCCCAGGCAATTCTATGTCCATCAGGCCTCCAGAAGCCACGTTGTGCCGCTGCTGCCTCTTTAGGTCCTCTGTAAGACCATCGAGTCCAAGTGACCATCTCACTCACCAAACCCTCCCTCTTTTCTGCTCTGGTGAGCTCACCACTGCACTCTTTAGAAATCTGCCCCAGCACAAGTTGCATTTTCCATTTATCCCTTTTTTTTTTCTTTTTCTTTTTTTTTTAATGCAGAACCGTGATTATACTGATTTGTGGAGTTTTCAGTAAAAACCTTTGGCATTAGAGTTGTTGGGGTAGAATTTCCTCAACTCTTGAGCCCAGTCCACAGCACCAGCAGAACACAGCGGCGGTCGTATTTACTCTGCCATGAACTCTGATCTGAGACACGTCCAGGCCTAGTGGAACCATGAACTCTGTAGTGTCCACAAACACGTCCTGCAGTAAAGATTTGCCACCAGTGCCATTAATATTCAGCATTTAACATTCCTGGGCCTTAAACCACTGTCTGAATTGTTAGATATTTGGGGTGGCAAGGCTGGCTACACTCTGCAAACATTTTGTTGTCGGAACAATGTGTAATTTTAATTGCCTTTGTGTGTCTTTTTAGATAAAAGTCATTCGAACCAAGCAAGAAGGAAGCCTTATAGTAGATGATGTTTCAAACAGAACTGTGAGCCCCAAGAAGGCCGATATATTGGATGTTGTAGGGATGCTGTACGTTGGGGGATTGCCCATTAACTACACAACTAGGCGAATTGGTCCGGTAAGGAAGTGTAATTAAGTTGCCTTGTACTTCTTAACTGTGTCTTGACTGGTACCCATGTCTGCCCTGTTTTGCTTTGTTTTGTTTTGCTTTTCCCCACAACTGCCCAAGAGTATTGATGAATGACTCATACTGGAGGGACGCCGCATTCTTCCAGTGGAAAGATCTGGCTCAGAACCCAGTTTATGACAAGAACTAGAAATAGCAGAGGTAGTTACTGTTATGGAAAAGCAGAAAGGTCCGTAGTACACTTGTATCACTGCACAGCAAGAGTGTAAGGCCCTGAATACCACATGCCCTTTCTCCTGGCTGTAATTCATCTAGCTATTAAGTGGTAATGAACAGTGAAAGTGTCTCCTACGAGAAGCAGCAGAAGCTAAAATCACACTGGATGAAGTACCCAGTGGTACAGCTGCTCACTGTAGTAATTGGGTTTGTGCTGTTATTACTAAGCTGGGAGATAATGTATTTTGAAGGAGGCCATGAAAACTCTGTTGTCCTCTTTCTGTTCCCAAATGACACGTGCACGTATCGATTTGTCACAGTTTGGCTCTAAATGCCCAGATTCCACGCTGACACTGAAGATACCTTCACAAACAGACAGCCCAGAGAGGTGAATATCATTTTGGCCTAAACTTTGTAGAATCACCCAGGAACCCTGTATTCCCTCACCCAGGCTGTTTATTGTGTCTACCCACACGGTTCCCCTCAGTCTTCACTTTCCTGCTGCTCTCCTGCCCCCCAGGGTGTGCCAATGCCAGAGTTGGAGAAAAACTCTTCCCTGGGTTATTTTTCTCTCTGCATCTTTCAAAGCCGAAGCCAGAACTTGAGTGAATTTACTTACAGCAAACAACAGATGAGGCAGATAGATCAGGACAAATAATGGGGAAGTCAGGAGCAGGTGTGCCTGGGCTCCTTCTGGCTGGGTATATGGAACTGGTAAAGAGAAGGCAAAAGTATGTGTCCCAGCAAGAAAACAAACCAGTCTCTCAAAGAGACTGCCCGTGAGTAAATCCCGTTGTCCTGAGACGGTGCTGGAGTGGGCAAACACTCTATAGACAGGCAAGAGTCCACCAGTTGGGGTGGACACAATAATTGCAGAAAAGGAATTCCTACATCCTGCTTAAACAAGTCACTGTAAGATGTTGTGGATGGGCAATGAAAGGAAAAAAGTAACAGCTCCAAATCCGGGAGTGGTATTTCTTAGAGAAAACTCATGTGTAAGAACATTTTTCTCAGCAGATTTTGGACTGTGCCTGAATTCAGGCAAATCTGCTGCTCGTTTGGGTTTAGCAAACCTGATCTGAGGCACTGAAAAAACAAAAGCTGTACTTAACTACCCACAAAATGTAACTCTGTCAAATTATGCTCTTTGAAATACAAAGTAATTTACAAATACTAATAGAAGGAGAAGGGCGATACTAAATCCAGAAGTAATGGGGAGAGCCCATAGATAAAGGCTCAGTCGGGCAGTAACGGCTGTGTCAGATCCTGACGGTCTCACATCCTTTGGGATTTAAATGAAGCTGTAACTTCAAATGTCAGTCACAGAAGGTAAAAACCAGGGCTAATCTTTCAGCCACCCCTAGTAAAATACACCACTTGAGGTACTAATAGCGCCGTGTGGCAGGGTTCAGGCAGGGGCGCTGAAGCAAAGGGAGCTGAAAGTGTGTATTTTCTTAGAGAGGGCTTTTCTGCTAAACATGCATCAACCTTTTCCAACACTCACCCAACACATCCCAGTAGGTGGCCGGGCAGCCCATTCCATGCAGAATCCTAGAATGGTTCGGGTTGGAAGGCACCTTAAAGATCACCAAGTTCCAAACCCCCTGCCCTGGGCAGGGTCGCCTCCCACCAGACCAGGTTGCTCCAAGCCCCATCCTTTATCAGAAGAGCAAGACCTGCTCATTTGGCTGCACCAGATGTCACCTTTTAAACACTCACAACTCTGCTTTCAGCAGTAGGTGTTACATTGCCACTTGCCAGGCTAAGGGATCGCCAAACTTGCTTTTCCATAGGGAAGGTGAAATTTTGAAGTTCGAGGATGCTGTTGAGCTGCCCACAAATCTTACATTTGCTGTGATCTGTTCTCACAGGATTTGTTTTCTTTCTTGGTGTTTTTTTTTTCCTTTTGGGTAACAAAACTTGTTGATCTGGAGGAGACTTTCACTTGGGCACTAGAAAAAAAGGTCTATTTATGAAGAATCCGACAGAAAGCGTTGCTCGGTGCAGAACTCAGTTTATGCCCCGATATTGCTCAAGTTCTCATAAAAACTTTGTACAGGTGTATTCAGCAGGAACAAGCTGGGTAGTCCCACAGTACCTTCTGCTTTGATTTACAAGGAAAGAAAGTCTTTGGAAATCCTTTCAAATTGCTGGTGAGGGGATTGGGGGGGGAGGTATCATGTAGCCAAGGCTTCTTTCTGCAGCTGTGCCTCTCCTTTCTGTACTGGTACTTCACTCTATGCTGTATTTTAGACCCTGGTTTTTATTTTCCTCCTCCCTACTGCATTGCTCATGAGTGTGTCACCCGAACACGTCCCCCTTGTCACTGTTGTCACCAGATCTACATACGGTCGTTAGACGGACAACTATGTACAGTCAACAACCTTTCCCCAGGGGCTTTCTTCATTTGAGTAGTGGTCTACCTCCGTTAGCTCTGTCTTACAAAGCAGCATTAGGCCCACAGTAAATCGATTAAAAGAAAAAAAACCCCAAAACCCAAAAAACCAACGCCCTAGTAAAATTACCAGCAGCCCAGAGAAATACATCCAGCGCCCTCATCTACTTGCAAACCCCATAACCTAGTCAATTAAAAAGGTAAAGTACAGGCCATTAAATTCTGCATTGCTGATGTAATTTGCTATGTTTCATTATGCAGTATATTATTTTATGTCCCCTCCATTAAGCCAAATAGACGCGACTCAGATCACATCCCTGAAAAGTAATGTAATTCATCTCCAGCACAACAGAGATTAGATTCCAATTACAATCAGATATTAAGGATTAGCCGTGTAACATTCAAGTTTTATTCAGCCTCGTAAATCCAGCAGAAAAGCGGAGAAAAGACACTCCTTGATGACATCCCTTAGGCTTTTATCCTGAGTTTTCCAGCCACTTTGCAGAGTTACACATTTTGTTTGAACTTCTGACCGCAGGTCACCTACGGCATCGACGGCTGCATCCGAAGTTTTCAGATGACAGAATCGCCCGTTGACCTGGACAATCCAACTTCCAGCTTCAACGTTGGGAAATGCTTTGTCGCTGCACAGAAAGGAACGTACTTTGACGGAACGGGCTTCGCCAAAGCAGGTAACGAGCAGCAATTCTGCTTCTTTGGAAAACACTCTGTCAACTGGGAGGCAAAGTGACACCAAGTGACCAAGTCTTGGAACTCTCACTGGTCATTTTTAATTATCTTGCCTAGGGATAGCCTAGCTGACTTTTCAGTCAGGTCTCACAGTGAGCACAGTCACCATGATAGTATTCACGTGAAATGGAGTGTATTAGCGGTGCTGATTTAGGTACCTTGCAAAACTGGCAACAGGCTGTGTGTGATTATTAGCAACAACGTATTAATTGCTTTTCTTCGTTTGATTACGCTTCCCCTTTTCCTCTCCAAGTGGGTGCCTACAAAGTGGGGACGGACCTGCTCGTGGAATTTGAGTTCCGTACAACACGGATGAACGGTGTCCTCCTCGGAGTCAGCAGCCAGAAAATGGACGGGCTGGGCATCGAATTAGTCGATGGAAAAGTGAGTAGCGAAGCATTTTGGGGCTCTTTACAGCCAGGACTGGTTTGTAGAAAGCACAGGTTGCTTAAAGGCAAGATTATTACACCAGCCCCAAGCTGCCTCAGTGAGTATCGGGGCTCTCCTTTCATGCAGCACCTGCCCCTTCAAGAGGCTCTTACACAGATAATCAAGAGAGCAGATAGAAAATTTGATAGACAGATAAATACATAGATAATAAAATATCTTACAAAGATATTGTAAAAGGTTCTGTAACACATGAGTTTCCTAAAACTGCAACACCAGGACTTAAGTTAGTGAGAATATGAAAAGTTTTGAGGAAAGGCTTTGCCATTAATAATAGTAGTTTCTTGTATCTATCTTTTATCTCACAGTCTGGAAAACCAGACAGCAATCTGTCACCATCCAGACCTTGGTGGGGAGGGTGTGGTGAAACACCTCAAAGCTAAGACATAAAAAAAAGAATGGAGAAATGACAACCTATACAAAAATTTTGCCTTTTTCCACGAGTGTTTATCTCGGTGACATAACCCAGATCCCAGAGGGACAGCAATCCCCACGAGCCTTGTATTAAATCAGAGCTGCAGTGTGTGCTGTCAGAGCATGTCAACTTTAAATAAACAAAAAGAGGGACAGAGAGAGGGAGAAAGAGAGGAAGAGAAAGAGGGACAGAGAAAGGGACAGAGAGAGGGGGAAAGAGAGGGGGAAAGAGAGGGAGAGAGAGAAAAAGGACTACAGGACTGTTCTGAGAAGTAGCTGAGCTCCCTGCCGTGCTTTCCAGGTGATGTTTCACGTGGACAACGGTGCAGGCCGGTTCTCGGCTGTCTATGAGCCCGATGCCCCCGGCAGCTTGTGCGACGGAGAGTGGCACCAGGTTGTGGCAAACAAGGTGAAGCACCGCTTAGAGCTGACAGTGGACGGCAGACGGGTGGATGGAACCAGCCCAAGCAGGGCCTCCACCTCCGCAGACACCAACGACCCTCTCTTTGTCGGAGGGTACCCCGGTGAGCACTTAGTCATAGAATCATAAAGTCCTAGAATGGTTGGAGTTGGAAGGGACCTTCAAGATCACCCAGTTCCCACTCCTTGCCCTGGGCAGGGACACCTCCCACCAGACCAGGTTGTTCCAAGCCCCATCCAGCCTGGCCTTGAACCCCTCCAGGGATGGGGCAGTCACAGCTTCTCTGGGCAACCTGTTCCATGACTTAACTCACAAACCACACTTTACAAAAAAAGAAAAATACCTTTTGCTGCCCACACACACACACACAGAGCCTTCCCCTTAACTGCTCTGCTGATACTAACCAGAAGGTTTTATATTCCACTAGTTACGGCACTTGGCACTTAAATTTAACCTAAGAACAGCAATTTTAAATAATGCACATATCACCTTGGGGAAGACAAGGCCCCGCGGGTGTAAATCAGGCTGTAAAAACCTGAGGACCTGAAGAACATGGAGCACAGGACACCATCTCTTTCTGCTGAGTGTCTTTGCTCATGGACTGGTGCTTTTTAAAGGAAAAAAAAAAAAAAAGCCAACCAAACTGGCTATTCACTACTTGGGAAGTCCTCAAGAGAGCATGCTCCAAGTGGAGGTGATGGAAGAGGATCCAGAACTGGGCTGAGCTCTGGGGATAACTTCATCTGCCACTGAACTGATAAGGAATGCCAGGTTTCACCTGCTCAGAGATAATCAACACCTTTATCCAAAGGCAGTTTCCTTTCGGAAAACACAGTGAAGGTGTTTGCCAAGTGCCAATTTCATTGCATTGACAATAAAGTTTCTCTCTCTTCTGTGAAATAAAAAAGCTGAGAGTGTTTGCAGTATGTGCCTGCTCTAGAGCACACTGAGGTCAGCAGCAAGATGCCTCTTAATCCCTAAATTCTTTTCTAGAAGCTGCTTTTCTCTCTCATTCTATTGTGTGATAAGGTGCATCCAAAAAACCCCTTCTCTCTCAAGCTCCAGAATTTTTTTCCAAAATGCTCTTACCACCGAGACGTTGTTGTAACTTCAGTCTCGGTCATTATTGACAAGGACCAACCAACAACTTTGGGCCAGAAGGAAAACATCTTGGAGACAGCTTTTTTGTAAGAAATGAGGATCAGAGCATCGGAGCTGGCAGTAAAGCAGCACTGCAGGTGGCATTACTGTCTCGTTCTGGACTGAACACAGCGAGAGAAACAAATGGAAGTAAGGCTGCAGTCTGTACTAAAACCCCCCGCTCCTACATCACCTTGAAGTGATATTCCTGAGCTGAGCCACACGGCAAGTTATGGAATAATTTAATAAAATGACAAGCGCATTTAAAGAGCTCACGCTTCTCCTGCTGCCTGGTCTGGCTCATCCAAGGTGTGTTTTAACATTCCCAGTGCCCAGGCAGCCTCCTCACAAATTCAAAACACAGTATCACAGGATTTTGTAAAAATCAGTTGGCGTTCGTATTTCCCAATCCTCCCGAGGCTCCTCCTGGCTGCAGAAACAGCTGTGAACCAGCGAGGATCAGCTGGGGGAGAATTTCCCACGCAGAGAAATGGGCAGGGATATCCATTTCTGGCTCCCCACACTCATCTCCTACGGTCACTCTTCCCTGTGCAAGGAAGGACAGATGGATTCAACCACCTCACCCTATTTCCGCAGCCCTTCCTCTGTCAGTCCCAGAGATTTGTACCCAAGCACATCCCTGTAGCCACGTTGTCACTCGGAAGAACACTCGAGAAACAAGTTGGGCCGTGAATTTCCAGCAGCTGAGAGAAATATTTCCAGCTTCCCAGTCAAACCAACCCTTGCTGCTGTCAGCTGGTCACAGGAGAGGAGTTGTCCTTGAGCAGAAAAGATGTTCTCAAATCCCTGGCTTTACTATTAGCAAGAAAACGAAAACAATCAAAATGCCTGAAAACTCTCAAAACGGCCCCTGAAGTCCATTCTGAGGAACTGGCTTCCTCCTGATGTTAGGGTTGAGAACTGCAGCTGTTTTGGCATATTTGTTTTTGGTTTGGCTGTGTCACTGTGTGGATCAATAGCTTGGGAAGGTGGAGCTCTGCAGCACTGGCAGGTGAGCTCCACACTCCCTTTGCAAGTAGGAAGGTGCCCTTTGATCATTTTCCTTGATTTAACTGAGTTAAATGGTTTATAGGCAGATTACACATGTTGAGATTCTGCCACTGGTGGTAGGAGAGAGGAAGGAAAACCAGCTGGATTCTTAGTGCTAGCACAAGTATTTTCACACTCACTCATAACATTTGCCATTTTCTGCATACGGCAGATACACAGCAAATAAAACATTAACAAACGGCTGGGGATGCCTGTTCTCCTGCAGGACTCCCAAAGAACAAACAAGATATCAACTTAAACTAACATAAGACCTTTTTCTTTTTTTCTTTTTTGTTTTTCTCTTTCCCCCTCCTCCAGATGGCGTGACCCAGTTTGGGCTGACCACTAACACCCGTTTTAAAGGATGCATCCGGTTTCTGAAGCTCACCAAGGGTCCTGCTAAACCTCAAGAGATTAACTTCAGCAGAGCTTTGGAGCTGAAGGGTGTTCAACCACAGTCGTGCCCTGCAAACTGACCCGTTTATATGAACTACTTCAGATCAAGAAAGAAGGGGGAAAAAAAACCAAAACCAACTATATATACATTGCTTTCATAATAAAATGTCTTTATGCAAGTATTTGAGTGGTGTCTGTGGTGTTTTTCAAATGGCTGTTCCAAGGTAACGCCCAAGAACGCAAGGACTAATCCTTTCCCCTCACCCTCTTCGTTAAGGGAGCAGAGCAATGTTTTTTATCTCTCTCTTTTCCTTATAGCTTGAAATAGAAATACGTCACCGTCCAGCTGCTGGGTGAGACCACGGATCACGCAGGGAGTTTAGAGTCGTAGAATATCTCAAGTCGGAAGGGACCCGTAAGCACCACTGAGTCCAACTCCCTGAAATGCTCCCCAAGTGCTTCAGGGGGGGTAGATCCACAAACTTGTGTTCCTTTCCTGGTCTAATTAGAGCACCCCGTGTGTGCACCCACCTCTGGCCTTCGTGAGACAACGGGCATCTTACCTTGCTTCAAAAAAAAAAGTTGGCTTTGATCACTCCCAAGAGCTTTTAGAAGAAAATTCTGACCATAGTATTTCCCATGAAAATTTCACTGAGAAATTCAAAATTGTATGTAGTGCTACAACCATGGCACCAAGAGCTGGGGAGGAAATATATTAGTGCTTGCTCAATTTATTTGGGATTATTGAAGGAAATATGTTGCACCTAAACCCCCTGCTGTATCCTTTGAACGGCACCGGACCTTAACAGGGGGTACGTCGTTTGAGGTTGGGAGAGTCTGTAGCGGAAGGAGCAGAATCCTGTGCTGTCACCTCACCTGGAAATACACTTTAATAAATAAAGCTTGAATCTGCCCCTCTCGCCAGCTACACGTGATACTGAAATTACAGGTGGATCTACGGGAAGGTGAAATCTGGCCCTAGGGCAGTGGAGCAGGAGGGAGGTGAGGCAGGAGAATCCCATGGATTATTAGCACAGCAGAGGATCCTGATCTCTACTGTCATCTACTCAATTAAATCCTCCGGGTAAAAGCAGCTTCTGAAGTTAGACCCTGCTGCTTCTGGTCGATGTTCTCAGTTTGTGAGGAAGTCTGAACAGAGAACCCACCCTGGATCATCCTTATCACAATTAGGAGCGCTCCGCGGCCGGCAGCTCAAAGAGAGGTGGGGAGAGGAAAGCTGTTCCCGGGATCCTGGCTAAGAATGCCACGTGCTGGTGGTTCTCCTCAGGGTTCTGTAGGTTTCCGAGGACTATGAAGTCGTCACCGAAGCGTGGATTATCTCTTCTATGGATTTCTGCTTTTGCAAAGGTTGTGCTTGGAGGTGCGGAACGTTCACTGCGCAAGTGGAGAAACAGCTCCCCACACAGCAGGGAAAAACAGGAAAAAATCCTACCCTATCAGGAAGGGAGCGCAAACAACACGCAATAAAAGGGGGTTTTCAATTATTTTTCTGCCCATGGAGAGCCTTGAATAAGTTTTTTTTTTTTTCAGAATTTCTGCCATGACTGAAAAAAGGCTAAATTTGTGCAAAATCTGTGCTGCCAAAGAGCTCTCCTGCAGGACACTTTCTGTTTTACCAAAGGCCTCTTTGGCACATAATGTTTCTCTAAACCACCATGGGGAAAAAAAAAAACCAAACAACAAAACCCTTTACGCCAGGAAACTACATTAAAGAGATGTTAATAAATATGTATATTGTCACTAAGTACCTGGAGAGTCTAATGTTCATCAGATACACGTGAAGAAAGACACTGTCCCCTGCAGTGATGCCTTGAAGTAACTGGGGTGCATCAAGCCTGCGACCAGCAGGTGGAGGGAGGTCATCCTCCCCCTCTGCTCTGCCCTGGGGAGGCCCCATCTGGAGCACTGGGAGCAGTTCTGGGCTCCCCAGTTCAAGAAGGACAGGGAACTGCTGGAGAGGGGACAGCAGAGGACCACCAAGATGATGAGGGCTCTGGAGTATCTCTCTGCTGAGGAAAGGCTGAGGGACTTGGGTCTTTTTTAGTCTGGAGAANCGTAACTCTGCGTGATTTCAGCAACTGGGACTTTCATTTTAATAACCAGTTAATAGTGGTGCCATGTTACATGCATTCAAAGTGCTACTAATTAGTAAAGCACACATTTGCCTCTGAGAAAACCTCATTACAATCCATGTCCTGTCTCACTGTAACTTCTACCTTCCAGTTCTACGAACAGTGTAAAGTATTCATGCGTTTCTATTTTATTCATGTTATGCCCTGTGTATTTACGTACTCTCTTCCCTATAATATTTCAGAATAGCTTGAGCAGCTCAAGAAAAACAGGCCATACCGCTTCAAATACAGTTGAGCGGTTCCAAAAAGTCTTGAAAAATATGAACTAATGATGCCCCGAGACCTTTCTGCAGGAGGATGTATGGTTTCACCCTGAATTTCTCACACCACACGGAACATCCAGGCCCCTTGGCCCATTACCTCATTGAGAGACATGTTTCTTAGAGCACGCTGGATTCTTTTTTAACCCAAAGGATTTTTGGTTTGGTTTTTTCTTTGACTTGTAGACACCAGGGAAATTCAAACAGGGGAGCCCAGGACGGCAGGAGTTAATGCTGTGCTTTGCCTCAGAGGCAGGAAATTGCCATTTTCTGCTCAGCTGCTGCATCAGCAAATGGTCCTGCACATAAAGATGCCTTTCCCTCAGAAACAAATAGTGGGACTTCGGTGTGAAAGAAATGGAAACTAAAAATAAAATAAAGAAGAAAAGGAGCAGCCTGTCTGTTCTCTGCTCTGCTGCATTATTTCTCCCTCGTGTGGCCTTGCAGGAACGTGTGGGGCAGGGCAAAAACAAGGGAAGAGCGTGCATTATTCTATTCCTTGAACTTTCAGGTGGGGGGGAAAAAGAAATAATAAAAAAAGAAAACAATCAAGCCCCAGCTGTCCTCTGCTGAGGGAACTAAATTCAGTACCTGAGACAACAGCTCCTTCAGCAAACAGCCAAGTTGAAAGAAAAACCTGCCCAGCTTGTGCCTGTAGACCAGCAAATGGATGCACCACGTGCTGGTAGAAGAGCTTTCAGATTTTGAACTTTCAGCAGAGCACCTGGGAACGACCCCTGCTCCCTGGTAGTATCTTTTGCCACACATTTCAGAGAGAAAATTCCCTGAAAAAGGGCAGGTTGTGAGCCCCGGAGCCAAACGCCAGCTGCTGGAGAACCCCTCACTGCTCACTGTGCCAGAAGCCACGTCATTTCTCAGTTCAAGGCTTCAAACCAGTGCAAATTGACACAAGGCAAAGTATTTAAACCCTTGTTTTGGTGGATTTTTTTTGCCTACAGAAATTTTTACTGCCTTTTTAATTTTTTTTATTTTTGCACACATTAAATACTCTTTGCTGCCAAACTTTGAAAAAAAAAAATATATATACCTTCACATCCATCCCAAGATGGATCCAAAGATCCATCCAAAAATCGTCCCACACTGTGTTGAGGGTTGACTCTGTTTGACTGAGGTCACTTTTAGGCATTTATGACAAACACTCCCCCCTGAACGGGACAAATCCCTCTTTAGCTCCAGCTTTCGGCAAACAGCTACGTAGGAAAAACTGCTGCTATGAAAAAAAAAGTTGTGGTTTTGATTCTAAATACAAAACCAGTTTTCAACTTAGACTCTTTACAAACAGTCATTTACTTGTTCTTTCTATCAAATCATACTCCCAGCTCTCCATAAAGGCTTACAAAGGGAAAAACATTTTTCTTCAGAAAGCAAAAGAAAAAATGTTGAAAAATCCAAACCATTTTTCCTGTCTAGTTTTAAGATGGAAGTCACCAGCAATGGCAATTCCAGCTTTGTCTTCTTCCACTGGGGCTTCTGGGAGATCTCAGGTGGCTGCTGCATCTACAGAAGCACCCACAAAAAAAAGATCCCCAGCCCCCTACCCCCACCCCCCATTTTTAAACTTTTGAAGAAGACCTTGCAGTTTTCAGCTAAGATTTCATGAAAGCCTATAAAACTCTTCTGAAATTGTCCTATGCAATAAAAAAAAAAAAAAAAAAAAGCTATTTTCAGAACAATTTACTGAGACACCACAGTGTTGGACTGCTGGATTTTTAACCTAAGATTTTTATTTTTTTCATTATACCATCTGCATTTCCTAATGACAAAACCCTACCTATTCTTCAGTCATCCATCAAGTCTTACAACATACATATAACCTGAGTTTCTGGTGAAAATATGTAGGAAGAAACATCACTTTCACTTTTTTATGCGTCATAAATAGACACAAAACCATCCAGACCTTTCTTCAAAATAATTCCTTAAATATAATGCTGATGTGTCATGGAATGGAACTGAAACAAACACCCCAATTATTCAGTCTATATATTTCTGTGCTGTTATTCTTCATGCCTGAGAGTACAAATAATTTCTTAAGGTACTTGAAGTCCCAGAAAATTACCGATACGGTCTATTGAAACTCCAAAACCCAAACCTTCTTATTTTTTTCCAAGTGTAGTGGGCAACAGAGCATAAAATGGCAGCACTTCAGAAATTAGAATATCTAGTTTAAGCAAGGAAAGAAAATCCTCAGGAAAAATCTCCGAAATCAGTGCTCTCGTACGCTTTTCTTGCTCCCCTTGGGACCAACATCAGAACCTTTAGCCCACACCTGACACAGTCTCACAATTTTCACTTGGCCACGGAGTTACTTATGTTGAAGAGAAATATTTCTGTAATTGTAGCATCACAGCCTTTCCCCATCTTTTTTTTTTTTTTTTTTGGATAAAAGAAGTTTGAGTATAAAATTAAACTAATGCTTTCTGCTTGCCCTGTCTATCCCTAACACTCTGTAATAACAATGATAGTATCATTCAGGTTGGAAGAGACCCTTGGGATCATCGGGTCCCACCATCAGCCCCACTCTACAAAGGTCTCCCCTACACCACATCCCCCAACACCACATCTCAACCACTCTGAAACACACTCAGGGATGGGGACTCAACCCCCTCCCTGGGCAGCCCATTCCAGGGTCTGACCACTCTTGCTGGGGAAAANTCTAATACAAGCCAGGATGCCCTTGGCTTTCTTGCCCACCTGGGCACACTGCTGGCTCGTGTTCAACCAGCTGTTGACCAACACCCCCAGGTCCCTTTCTGCCAGGCAGCTCCAGCCACACTGCCCCAAGCCTGTAGCGATGCCTGGGGTTATTGTGGCCCTAGTGCAGGACCTGGCACTTGGCCTTGTTGAAGCTCATCCCATTGACATTGGCCCATCCATCCAATCCATCCAAGTCCCTTTGTAGAGCTTCCCTGCTCTGCTGCAGATCAACACTCATAATGAAAGCAGATGTCCAGAGTTTCAAAGACTAACTTTTAGCCTATAAAGCATTATGAAATATTCTTCAAGGCTGAATAATCTGCTGTGACATCTCCCCTTTTAATCATAATTTATTTTGACAATTTTGGTCCTTCCAGTTGGCGCAAGCAAGGAAGGATGACTGGCAGTTGAGGCCCTGGAGTAGCTACATTTCCTGACATTTTCTTCATTACGATTCTGTGCCACAATACAACATGAATTTGATTTAAACGGCCAAAGGCCATGCTTTTTCACTGAGTTCCATGCCAATAGAATGGCTCCCTGGGAGAGGATAAACTGCCTCATGTGCCCCAATCCCTCTACACTGAGAATGTGTTTCAGAGTTGATGTGATGTTGGGGGATATGGTCGAGGGATGGAGAGAGATCACAGCTCGTGGAGCCACGTAGCTCCTACATCCCTCGGGGGCACAGGTCGGAGGAGAATAAATCAGGGCTCTTGGAACAGTCTGAAGTCAGAGTCTTAAGCACCGGGATGCCCAGAGGTGTAGACAGGCCTTAGACAGCATGGACTGATACCCCTGCAGTTCCCATCAGTTTAACCCACTGAAAATTCAGGAAAGATGCAAATACCAAATACTGCAGTTATTCTGGTATTTCTTATTTAGGACCTGTTCAAGGAACATCTCTATTTCCTTCCTCTTTAAAAAACTCTGGTTTTATGGTAAATTTGCTTGAGGGAAAGTCATAGCTCCCCTTTTTTTATGGTTATTCCTTTCTCTGCTGCGGGGACAACTGTGTCCCATAACGGAGGGGGAACTAAATCTTCAGGTGAAAAGAAATACTGCCACTTGGAAACCTGTCAGTCTGTTACCAATACACCCATCAGACCACAGCTCTTACTTCCAATGATCAGAGGAAACAGTGGAATCTCATTCACCATCTCTCCAAAGGCCCCCACCAGCAGAACCCCAGCCCAGGGACAAGCTTCCAGACCCGGGTGAAATCAGACATTACTAACTAGATTCTTATCCACAAACAAACGAACTCCCCAGTAAATCCATGCTGCCAGAACAACCCCTTAGATCTTTGTCACAGAACTGCAGTAGTTTAAGAAATTAACCTTATACACATACATATATCTATATATTCCACCAACCCCACTTTTTTCTGTTAATGGCTGCATCATTGGTATTTTTCAGTCCATTTTGACAATCTGAACAAATCCCCCTGTTAAGTACTAGAAGGTTTAACAAAGGAGTGGGGTAAATTTGCCTGGAAGAGCTGATCAAATTGGTTGAGAATTCACTGATATGGAGGCAAGTAGGAAAAAGAAAACAAAAAAACCCCAAAACCTAAGCAACTTTTGACTGCTGTTACAAAACCACTGTCCTGTGGAAAGTCCCGGGGCAGAAAAGTCAGGGTGCTGCTGAGGCTGTGCTGCATCTCCTCCAGACCACAGACATATGGCCAGAAAAACAAACTCCCCCCAACAAACACTACTTTAAACTGTGGGTTGCCCTAAATTAGAACCCCCCCAGCTTTCATCTGATGCCACATGCAGCTGGTGCAGATGGCAGGAAAAGCTTAAAACATGCAAAAAGCTGAAAAACCACCCCATCTGCATAGGAGACTGCACATTTACAGAGCCAAGCAGTCAGCCCCAGGGAGGAAACAAGCGGTTTGGGAAGGCCATTTATAGCAGGGCAGAGGAAAGGGTTGCTACGGACGGGATCTGCATCACACACAAACCAGGCCACAGTGGTTTGTTTCTGGCTTTTCTCATGTAAATGAAAGAACAAAAAACCATACCATAAAATTCTGCTCAGAGCATGGAACCACAGAATGGTTTGAGTTGGAAGGGGCCTTCAAGATCACCCAGTTCCAACCCCCTGCCCTGGGCAGGGACACCTCCCACCAGACCAGGTTGCTCCAAGCCCCATCCAGCCTGGCCTTGAACCCCTCCAGGGATGGGGCAGCCACAGCTTCTCTGGGCAACCTGGGCCAGGCTCTCACCACCATCACAGCAAAGAAATTCTTCCTAGTACCTCATCTAAATCTCCCCTCTTTCAATTTAAAACCATTGTCCCTTGTCCTGTGGCTCCACTCTCTGATCAAGAGTCCTTCCCCAGCTCTCCTGTAGGCTCCTTTCAGAGAGTGGAAAGCTGACCTAAGGCCTCCCTGGAGCCTTCTCTTCTCCAGGCTGAACAAACCCAGCTCTCCCAGCCTGTCTTCTTAGGAGAGGTGCTCCCTCTGAGCATCTGTATTTTCTCTATTGTAAACTCTCCTGGAGATCACAACTGTTCAACAAGCAGCTGATGGGTATGGCTACGGGTAGGTGTTTCAACAGTGGAGTGGTTTTGGTCTGGCTCTTTCTAAATTACAATGGGCCAGAAAATTGAACATGGTGTCTCACACTACTAAGCTGCTTGGTTCTCCATCCCCTAAAAGCATATCAGAGGGGAAAAAGCCCTGTATCCAGACATTGGTCTTGAAAATACAAAGTGAAGACACCAGCACTGCATTCCAGTTACATCAAAGATGGACCAAGCAATCATTGGTGACCAAAACCCATCATAACTACCTTAGACCCGGTAAGGTAAGGTTGGAAAAGGTACAAAAAGCTCAGTGTTCACCCATATCCCAGCCCTAAGGCCAAGAAGCCGATACATTCAGTGCAAAACAAGCTAAGCATGGCCACAATGTACAGTCAAGCCTTCAGATACACACTCTCTAAGGCATATGCTATCTCAGACCTCCTTAAGCAATTTTATATATTTAATTGCAGTACCAGAGTGCTCTCAAACACCAGTTGGCAGCGGCACGTGGGGTTATGAAGTCTCTAAAATGGGATTCCATAAAAGACCTTGGATGTTGCTGCTACTTAGGAACTGCTAAAAGTACTAGAGCAGATGGGGGATTAAATTCACCATTCAGCTGCCTAACCCATGGAACATTTTCTGTTCCCTCCCCCTCAAACACTTTTGAAATTAAAAGTTTTTATGGTTTCACTGGCATTTCTCTTTTCCTCTGTGGTTTTAACAAGCATTTCTTCTTTCATTTTGTGGTGTGACATCTTGGCAATATCCTGTTTTGTGGTGTATAAGAACTGACAGTTTTGACTGATAAGCTACAATTAGTCACCTGAGTAACAACAGCTTTCTGTCTTCACAGAAATACTATATTTTTCTAATCTTTTAAATCCTTAATTGCAAAACCAAAACCTGTTCAGCTGCCTGAGTTTTTCTACTCCTTCTTTGGAAGGAGGCTCATCTGGGGCAATCCAGAAAGCAAAATAAGTCTTTTCCTGTACCATGGGAGAAGATACACTTGAAGACATGGATCAGCTTCACTCTAGAGGAAACAAGAAAACCCAAAACAACTGATACCTGACCCAACATGCAGCAGAAAGGGCTTGAAGAGTCCCATTTGCAGAGCGATGGCCCAGACAGCAGTCCCCTGTTTGTGTCTGGGCATGAGGTTTCTCCTGTGACAACGCCTTTCCCTGAGAGATCCTGGTGTGGGGAAGACTGAGGAACAGAGTAAGAAGAGCTGGGTAGCTTATTGAATTTAAAAAGGACAAGTTGAGNCGAGGAACAGAGTAAGAAGAGATGGGTAGCTTATAGAATCCTCAACTTGTCCTTTTTAAATTCAGTAATCCCAGCTTTGGAGAGCTTTCTCCCTCCTGAGCCAGCCGAGGACATAACACAGCCCTTCAGTTCTGCAGTTGGTCAAACGCGAGCGCAGCTCAAGAAAAGTGCAGTTTTCCAGTCCTGGCGTGTGCTGCACGTTATGATTTCCCTGTAATGGTCTGACTGTAAATTCACCCTCAGCAAGGATCCTTTTATACACATTCAAACTAATTTACCTCTCGCTGATTGAGTCCTACCTTGTAATTTGCTTAAATGTGGAGCCTAAATTGACCAAATCAAACGCATTTGCGCAAACTCAATCAACAGAGCCATTACCCACTGGAATAAGGAACTCTCCCAAGAGCATCACGTGCCTCCTGACGGTGGAAGAGTTGGCTCAGGAGCAAACCCCCTCTCCAGCTAATGACCGTGGTTCTCTCGCTATTTCATTACCCAGTCTGAGGACTCTCTCATTTGGGTTTTTTTCCCCCCCCCCCTCTAAATGGAAGCACAAGAAGCATAAATGGCTTCATCGAGCACTGCAACCGAAGCAGCCAAAGCTCATTTTCCAGTGTAATGAAAAGAAACCAGCGGAGAAAGATAGATTTGAATATCCCTGTTAATGCCTACATTAGCGAAGCCACCGCCATCCATAAATATTTTGGCCACCTACCACCCTGTGTCCATTGGCAGAGAAGGTCGTGAAATTATGGGAGCACCATGTCAGTACGTGGCTCTTTATAGCGGTGCAAACAGGGCTGAATCAGGCTGATCTGCTCCAACCCTCCCTGCTTAGAGAGGGACATGGATTTGCAATCGCAAAGTAACCATTTCAAAACCAACACGCTGCCACCAGTCAAGAACGCAGTTGGCCAAGTAATGAGAGACGTGAAAAATCAGGATCCACCCAAAAGGGAAGGAAGATTTACCAATCCCACCACAACCTACACCAAGCATTTCACTAGTGTAAATTTATGTCAGTGGCTTTGTAATTTAAATATAATGGTGGCAATACCAACAGAAGCCAGAATCTAATACTTTACACCAGCTTCAGAAAAACTATGGTGGATTAAAAGGATCTACAGCTTCATGTTTATTGAAAATAATACCTGACTGACATGTGGTACACCACAGACACCAACAGTTGTTCTCAAATGGAGAAGAGTGGACAACAGGATGACCATGAGCCAGCAATGGGCCCTGGTGGCCAAGAAGGCCAAGAGCATCCTGGGGCCATCAAGAAGACCATGGCGAGCAGGTGGAGGGAGGTCATCCTCCCTCTCTCCTCTGTCCTGGGGAGGTCTCATCTGGCGTCGTGTGTCCTGAGTTCTGGGCTCCCCAGTTCAAGAAGGACAGGGAACTGCTGGAGAGGGGACAGCAGAGGCTACAAAGATGATGANATTACTGCAGAGCACTACTACAATACTGTGTTTTCACTACAAATTACTAGTACAGGATCACCCTCAAGCTGTGATGTTCAAGCAGTAAAGTTGATTCTCACCTAAAGTTGAAACTTCAAGAAGAAAAAAAAAAAGTGTTACCAAAATTAATTAAATAACTCAAACATTTTTTGCTGATATGTATAAAATAAATATACCAGAACTGAAAGTCTTAAACCTACAGACTAATTTTGTGAACAACTGCCATGTTTTTAATACAAACTATTAATAAAAGGCAGTATTTATGAAATATTTATCTTTAAGGTGCTTTAAGAATATTAACTCATCCATTGTTCTATTAATAATCAGAACTCATCATTTGGGCTCATTGCAAACAGCATGCCTATGGCAAACCCATAAACCCCAGGAAATTCTGTTGTCCAACACAGTAACTACATCATTCTATTTTATCTGTTTCTCCTTTGAAACTTTTGCCCTTGGTTCCCTCTCTCCAAATTTCCACCAAAATCTCCGGTGGAGATACACATAAATTGGCCCTGAACAGGGACAGCAATAATAAAGGGCAGGCATTTTGTGATTGAGAGATAATTCTGTGCTGCATGGGGGCCTTGACTCTCCCCTGCACGAGTATCAAGCTCATGAAGGCCCTAGGAATTACCAGAGCTTTGCATCAATTACTACTTATTTAATATTTCTATTATTAATGGCAACGGGCACTAAAGATGGGGAAGTGTGGCCTTGTAGGGTATCGACAACCTCAGGAACCCAGGACAAGTTCTTCCTCAGTAGTAGCAAGAGTTGCCAAAAGGCAATGCTATTTGTAAAAAACCGTGTTTGTGGTCAATGTTTTGTATGAGAAGTCCTCACTCAACCACTGACATTTAAAAAAAAAAATAAATTCTTCCTGCTGGTCTGACACCATAGGGATCTAAATCATTAAAATTAGGACTTTTGAACACGACTTTTGACTTCTTGTTTCGTTCCCTTGCTAAGTTTGCAGTTACAATTTGCTGTGTCTTCCCTGCCTAAAGAAGGCCCATGAGTCCCAATGCAACAGCTCAGGCTGCCTGGGAAGGTTCTTTCCTGGTAAACAGGAGAGAACAGGATTTCCAAATAGTGTGAATGGAATTAAGCTCCTTGGTCCAAGAAATTCTTTGGTGTGAGGGTGGTGAGAGCCTGGCCCAGGCTGCCCAGGGAAGCTGTTGCTGCCCCATCCCTGGAGGGGTTCAAGGCCAGGCTGGATGGGGCTTGGAGCAACCTGGTCTGGTGGGAGGTGTCCCTGCCCAGGGCAGGGGGGTTGGAACTGGATGGTCCCCCTAAGGTCCTTCCAACTCTAACCATTCTATGATTCCATGAAAAACAATATGAATTAAATCCATTTTAACCCCTCTCCTTCCCCATCCATCTTCCCTCAAACCCAGAAACCTTTGTCTACAGCAATGACCAACTTCTTTCACCAAGGCACACATTCTTCCTCCTGCACAGCAGTGAGACACACACGTGCCACCAGGCAGCTGCCTCTTGCCAATCTGCTTACAGTTAGTGCAGTTTCAAACTAATGAAAAGAGTAAGTATTTATCACTGGCTTCCTCACCTCAAAGTTCATTCAATGCGACCAGAGAGCCAGGGGCACAGAAGAGTCAACCGTTGCAGCAACAGAGATCAAATCATTCTCTTCATGGGTAACAAGCAACCGCATTAAGGAACCGGTGATTGTTCTAGTTGGCTTCTTTCACTGTAAGGGAGACAACACTTTCTCATACAGTCTCCAGACCTGATTTCAAGAAGCTGATGGAGAACTACTGCCCCTGCTTCAAGGCAGCGCCGTAATTAGAGGAAGCGCTGTGGAATCGGAAGCAGCAGAGATGTGTGAGGTAGTTCCCTGCGAGCGAGACCCCAGTCAGCAGCAACCCTTTTATTATGGCATTTCTGAAGTGCTTTCTCACAGTTCACCATCAGACCATCCAGTCAGTCCCTCTGTTGTGTTCTCAGAGCTCGTTTAAAGCAACGCCAGCTGACAAAGGCACAATTATAGCCTCTACAGCACATGGTAAGCTTGTCACGCTGCTTCATTCTCAGGCAGCTTCAGAAGCCACCTAAGGACAGAACTAGCACCAGGCACCGTGCGGGGAAGCATCTTCCCCACCTGCAAGAAGCACAGTCCATTTTTTTCCTCCCCCAACAGCCGTTGCAAGACCATTCTCCTCTTCTTGATCAAAGAAAAAGGAAGTCAAACACTGTTTAGCCCTTTCAGGAGAAGAAAATCTTATGGGGTCTGATACAGAGAACAGCAGCGTTATCAACCCGTGTCTCTGAACTCACTGGAGCCTGAAGAAGCAGGGGAAAGGCTGGCCCACAAACAAGAGGTGGCTGGAACTTCACGTCCTTCCTCCCCTGCCCTACACGGGGGCTCTGGACTGGGCTTTTTTCTTCCAGTTGTGTCATGTGGTGGCACCAGTGTGAGGGGAAGAAGAGCAAAGGGTCCTTCTGTGGACCTGCCTTCTAGAAAGCCTCCAACAGCGCCAACGCTGACACCGTCCTGTCCTTACCCATGGCCTGGGATCCCAGTAAGTTCTTCTGGACTCCTCACCCAGCAGTTCTCCTTGGTTGGGAAGTACGTGTCGGAGGGAGATAAATGTGACATGGGACATTTTGGGTACATAACCCCCTCTATTCCCTCATAAGATTCACCTTTGAGAATCAAAATGATGGACATTTTTGCCATTTCCACCTTCTCTCTCATTGAAGAACCTCAGTGAAGCCTTTCTGTGCTGCTTTTACTCATGGATCCAAGACTAGGTAAAGCTTTTCATAAACAACTAATTATTATGAGCGTCTCCAGGCACCAAGGCTTGAGGCACAAGAAGAAATTCTGACTAATAAAAAGCAAACAAACACAAACTCTGTAAAGTCCTCCTGAGGTGCCCCATTTGGGGGAACAATTCAACCAGCTGCAATCACCACTCAGGTTTTGCAAATTGAGCCTCAGTGTGAGAGATGGATGTCCTTGCTGTGTAACCCCACCATAGGGTCACCCTTCATTTTTCTGACCTAGGTCACTTTGTGTGTCAGGTCCCATCAATATCATCGCATTTGCGACCCTTCTCCAATAGTTGTGCAAACACACTACCAAAATATACTCATCAGCCCCTGGAAGGGCTACTTAGACCTAAGTAAAATAATAATGGAAAATAATTAACTATTTTCTGGATGATATAAGTGCAGAAGTGAAAGTTTGGAACAATTCACATTGTCCTCACATGATGTTACTTTACTTTAAAAAGAATTAAATTATTTTTCTAAAGAGGAAGAAAGTTGTTCTGCTGTAACAGGTAGCAAAGAGTAGTGGCTTTTTTAGCAGCTGCTGCTAATTAAAAAGACCCATCTTTCAACGGCAGAAAAAACCCCAAGCTAATACATCTTTAAACAACATTTCTCAATGCTCCTCTTTATATTTTTATGTTTTTTTGGTTTCACAAATGACCGAGCAGGTGAAAATAATTTTCTTGTTAATATATTGCAAACTCTGTTTGTGGCCAGGAGACAAAACACCCTGTCCTCCTACACTGAAAGCGTGACAATTTCCTGCAGGGAGAGTTGCACTATAAGCACTATATAAGCACAACAAGCACCTGCTGACTCCTAACAGAGGTACAAGACAAACCCTACCTAAGGAAAGGTGTCAGATGCGACCAAAACAAAACTCACTTCAGTATAATTTAAATTTCTGGCCATAGATACAGATATCACACGAGAGGCGAAGAAGACCAGGAACACTGTTGTGCAGCAAGAAAAGATGAAGTGCTTCAGATGTACAAGTAATCTGATTATACTCTTCTCCAACTGTCTCCCTCCCCAGTTGATGGAAACTCTCAGACGCTACTGGAACTCTTTACAAATTTGTATGTCACACATTTCATGGCTAAAACAGAATTAGCACATAGAGCAGCAGGGATTAGGCTTAGGGCTACAAAGATGATGAGGGACCTGGAGCATCTCTCTGATGAGGAAAGGCTGAAGGACTTCGGTCTGTTTAGTCTGGAGAAGAGAAGGCTGAGGGGGGATCTGATCAACACCTAGAAATACTTCAAGGGTGGGTGTCAGGAGGATGGGGCCAGTCTGTTTTCAGTGGTGCCCAGGGACAGGACAAGAGGGAATGAGCACAAACTAGAACATAAGAAGTTCCATCTGAACATGAGGAGGAACTTCTTTGCTGTGAGGGTGGCAGAGCCCTGGCAGAGGCTGCCCAGAGAGGTGGGGGAGTCTCCTTCTCTGGAGACATTCCAAACCCTCTTGGACACGTTCCTGTGGGACCTGCTCTGGGTGACCCTGCTCTGGCAGGGGGTTGGACAGGATGATCTCCAGAGGTCCCTCCACTGGCCTCACACCAGTGTCATAGCATAAACGTACCGGACTGTCAGCTGGAAGCAGAAGTTATTATGAAGTTCCCAGTGGATCATACCCTCAAAGACAAGCAGGACAGCATCAACCACAGCGAGAGGAAAAGACACACAATTCGAATGTTGTAGGGTCTCCTCAATGGCTTTGGTTTGGAGTGTTCTTTTAAATCTAATTCCATTTACAATCATATTAAGAAAACATATCAGAAACATCCTTTGTGGACACTCCTTCTTTAAGATGTTTCATGGTCAATTTTCAGCGTGGTGCTCAGTGGCACCAGCTGAGAACATCCATATTAACCATAAAATGGAACTGTACACCCACTCTGGTCCCGGCTATGGGTCCGGGCCTCTCAGATGCAGAGCTCTAGGTTAACACAGCTTTCATGTCTTTAAAGAAATGACAAACCCCTACAGCAACGCTTTCCAAATACCTGAATTTCTTTTTACTTCCCCACCTTTTTTTTTTATTTTCCCCCCTCCAAAGGAGCTGAAGGGACCATGAAAGATGCAGAGTTGGCAGACATTGGCAAATACCATATTCATGGGGGAAAACATTAAAAGCCTGAATAAATATAACCCTTTAACTCTTTCGTACTCATTTCTAAGCAAGCTGTGTGCCCACTGTAAATGGAGTACGGGGGCACAACTGACTGCTCCAGTATTGCTACAGGGCTTTACCAAACAGCAGGTGGGCTAAAGTTACCTAAAAGTAGAGGAAATAGAAGAACAGCCACTCTAACCCGCGTTGCCCACGCTCAGCGTTTCTTAAGGGGGGCATTAGGAAGTTATTTTGCCATTTTAAGGACATCTCACCCATACACAGACCTGTGAGACCTGATAGACCGACCTGGAATATCAGTCCTGTCATCACCAGCGTACCTGAATATGCAGTTCAGTTGTACTCTTTTTGCACCAATTCACTTTTTTTTTTCCTAGAACCAAGTAAGTGTTTTTAGAATGGGATGTGCTGCAGCCACAGGTGTCTTGGCAGAAAACAACCAGAAGAAGTTCTTTCCTTTACCCATGGGGTACCACTGGCTCAGCAAGTCCTTCTGCACCGGCTCAATTCCTCTTACAACAGTCCAAGCAGATTTGACGTAGGCAACTCAGAAACTCTTTGGAAAACGTGAACAGCAGAGTATTGTAATCGTGTGTATTCTATATATACCTCCCCAAACCCCCTCATTGTGGTTATACAGAAAAATGCTTCTAATTATGCTGAATTTTCACTATAATTCTCATATTTCTGAGCGTCAGAATTGTCTGCTCTCTTGTTGCTAACCCCAAAGAGAAGAAAAAAAATCTTATTTCTTTTTGGTTCACACCAGCACATTAAAAGCACCAGCAGATATTTTTGCCCAGGACTCCAAGACTCAAGGTTTGACCCTTATTGTACCCCATGAAAGTGCTGCTTATTTCAAGACCAAGTGTTTTTAAAAATACAACCAACCAACCAAACAAAACCAAAACACCACAGCATCCCAGATGGAGTCACAGAAGCAAGATGAGGTGCAGAATGAGATGGAGCTGCAGGAGAAAAGGAGGCAGAGTGGGGTACGGTGATGGGCAATTCAGCACTTTCACCAATCAGAGTCCCACAGAGTCCCGTTGCTGCTGAAAGAAACCCCCTCTGCACAGCCCAGAATAAGGGCTTGGGAGCTCACCTGCCTTCTAACTCACCAAGCACAACGTGGGAAGGTGCCAGAATGTAGTTAAGACAGCTAAATGCAGATAGGAACACTCCAAGTTTCAGACTAATCCAAAAATCAGAAGGCAAGATGTAAAATCAAACGATTACTCTCAGATTAGGGGAAAAACTGAGTAAGCAAGAAACTAGTTTCCAGTTGCTAATGCAGCACAGCCCAGGGTTTGGAACCTCAGTCAGATGCTCAAACCTTTCCAAGCAATTACGTCTCCCCTGGCTTATTCTGGGCCGCCTGGAGCCAGTCACACATCTGTCTGTGTGTCACTAACCCACAGGGGACACTCGCGTCACTCACACAGCCTTCTGATTTCCACTGCCCAGAGAAGCTGTGGCTGCCCCATCCCTGGAGGGGTTCAAGGCCAGGCTGGATGGGGCTTGGAGCAACCTGGTCTGGTGGGAGGTGTCCCTGCCCAGGGCAGGGGGGTTGGAACTGGATGATCTTGAAGGTCCCTTCCAACCCAAACTGTTCTATGATTTTGTGCTATGCAAAGCTTTCCATCTTCACAGTTTCATTGTGTTCAGACACAACCATCAATGAGGTCAGACCTGCCTGATGCACCCTCTCAGGTAAAACCAGCCACATGTGGGAGAAATTTAAATTAAATACAAGACTGTAGGAAGTGGAAGGGCTCTCAGTGCAGCTGACAGGACGGAAATGAGGCAGGGGCACAGAAGTGGCTGTCGCAGCATGACATGGCACAGGCGCTGGCCACCACCCCAGCACCATGTACCACGGTGGCCACAGGAGAAGGTTAGAAATCCCATGGGAAAGCAGCACAGACTGACCTGCAGGACCTGATCTGGTGACACGGATCTGTGTGATCAGACTGTTGACAGGAACTGAGCCAATTAAACCAAAATCCAGGTGTTTTCAAGAATAATGCATTATGGAGATGCCACGGTAAGGTAGAGGGGAAAGCTCATCTGGCAGGTAAATATAGAGGCTCTGGGTCTCAACGTGAATGGCCATCACTTAGATGTTTAGAGAGAAGAATGAAGGTTCCTTTCAATTATCCCAAAAAGGACTAAGCAAGGAGCAGAAACACCTGCAGCGATTTTGAATCACCACCTCCTTTCTAAATAAAGGTTATTTAGAGTTGAGTTGAGTTCATGCTGTCATCCCCCCCTTCCATTCACCTTGGGTTATGAAGCTCACAGGAACTTACTTATTTTTGAGAAATTCCCTCCCCTCACTCCTTTCACCAAAAAACATCCACCAGCAGATTCAAAAGCAGTCAGGGGACGACACACACCGGCAGGGAGACTACCCCAGACACCCCTCCTTTGGAAACCAGGCTAACACCCACAGCACTGTATTTATTACAACACACACACCCCCAGTCAGGTTTGTGCTTGCTGTACTTCTGCTATGGGCTGTTCAGCAGATCTTTAAAACAACTGTTGGGGGATTATCCTCAGTTTCCACAAGTGGGACTGATTCCACCCCATCCAGCCGCAGGCAGGATGTTTATGGCCACTTTTCCCACCTGCTGAGCAGGGAGGGTAAGTACATACCACCCTCAAACACAAACAGCAGTTTGAAGATCTGATCAGCACTGCTCCAAAGTAAAAACCTCATTATTATAAATATTGCTGTAAGACTAGCAGACATGTATTTTATTCTATTTGCAGGGCCCCTTAAAACCCAAAGCACAACAGAGAGCTAATTCTCCATTATATTGAGGGGCCATTCAGCTTAAATCATTCATACAGCAAACCTTTTGCCAAGTTAGCTTTCTGCTGCAGTTTAACTCTTTTAATTCTTTTTATTTATTACTTAGCAAACCAGTGTATTTTGCTGGAGAATTCCACTGCTTTTAAGAAGAATACACTGCAAAAGAGTAACAGGCTGGAAAAGAACTGCAGACCCTTTTGTGTCCCTCCCTCAAATATATATTAGAGGAAAATTTTTGAGCACAAACTCACCCTTACCTGCTCCACAACAGCCAGACTGCAGCATGAGAGACCACTGCCCCTTCCTTCACCCCCTCCCAGCCCTGCAGCCCCCACCTCAGGGGTTGCACGCTAATCATTACATCAATTAATGTCAGCTGGAGATAAAACCAAAACCCACCTGTGGATGTGCTTCCTGAGTCCTCAGCCTGATGGTGACCAGCTGCCAAACTGCCCCCATGCCCCCAGGAAGCAACCAACCTAGGCAGCTTTTCTTTCATTACAAACAGTTCTTAACAGCTTACCTGAATGCTTTTTGCACTTCCCCCTCGTGACCTAATTTAACTCTTTAATTATGAGGAATTAAGAGCCAGTGTTCTCAACAAAATCTGAGGGGGTTGCTGATTCCCTCCCATATACCCAGGGAGTGCTGGGGCTGTGGCAAAACTGTTAAATTTCTAGCCAGTATTTCTTTCTCCAGCATGCACTTGGGTCATGAGTCTTTCTAGTTCATTTTTCAATGTCTCTTTTCATACCCAAAACTACTGGCTACCTGAAAAGATATAGAGATTGACATTAAAGAAAAAAATAAATAAATCACCACTTACTGCTAATTGTATATGTTTTATGTACAAATATAATAATTCCAGTGAGCAAACGAGTCAGAAAAAAACCAACATTTAATTATAAAAGAGGTTTTTAAATTAAAAAAGATAATGGCACTAAACCAGAACCAAAGTTATTTAAGAGATCATAGCCACGGGGTGGTTGTAATTTTATGCTGAAACTGTACAGCTGTTCCTATCATCTGCACTTTGCTCCTGATTAAAATAACATCTACAGTTCCAGTAGCAAGTAAATCTTTTACAGAAGTATAACGCATTACGAAAACACACATCATTTTTGTATTATGTGACCAAAAATAAAACCCCAAAACGACCCTTGCATTTATTACATTAGATTCATAAATATTTACCTAAGTGTTGCACTGGTTTTCTACTCTACTCCTTCTCTTTAAAGGAGAGAGAATGTGGTTTGTTCTCTGGAGAGAGGTGATTTGTCTCCCCGGGTTCGCCCACAAACGCTGCACCACGGCGGGGCACCCGGCTCCACGGAGCATCACGGGCCGTGCAGTCCCATCAGAGCAATGTCCTACCTTATTTATCCCACTTTTAAGCATCGTTTGGTGCTTCCTTTCCATTCAAACACAGCCTTCCACTTTAAAAAACAATAAATAGTCACTTCCCCCCCCAAATTGTTCGTATGCTGTGGATAAGTAATCAGTAAATGTCTCATTTTTCTATGACCTTTCAGAGTTCTGTTCCATTGCTTAGCTAGAAAATGGAGAGTTGCAGTGGTTACTTTGGGAAAAAAAGTAGTCAGGGCCTGTATCCAGAGCTCTGTGGAAAGGCCTTTTATTCCTTTAATCGGCTTTGATCAAGTTAAGAAAAAAAAAATTAAATTCAGACCTTGATTGTACATAGATAATTCCCTCTAAGGTCCGTGTAATTCCGTGTGTGCATTGAAAGAGCATGTTTGGTTCCAAGGGTTTCATTTCCCCGTAGTTATTTGAGGCAGGCAGCACACAGGTGTGAGCCTTTAGGCACGGCTGAGCTCGTTGACAAATAGATTTTGTAAAAGCAGGACCCCAGTTTGCAATCCCGAGGTGCTGGTCTATGGACTGGGGCTCTGGAGCTACAGAGTCCACGGCTCTTCGTGCTGCCCCGGGGCCACCTCAGTCTGTAATCTATTGTCAGTGAATTCCCTCAGCCCTTCCCAGCAAAAACAACAAAATAAAACAAAATATTAATTCCTGCAGTGGTTTAAACAACATCTCTCAATTCCTAGCCTCGTCCAGGACAGAGCAGGCGTAGAGCTGCTGGTAGATAACACCCCAAAAGCCTGAGTGAACCCCACAGCAGACCTTCTGAAGTGAAAGGTCTGGTGGTTTGCTCACCCTATGAAATTTAGACTACGTTTTCCCTCCACAGTTATGTTATCGTGCCAGTAGTTGGCAGGTTTTGGCAGTTCACAAAATGTGAGCTATCAGAAGTCCAAAAAAACCCAAAACCAGTGTATTTAACGTGGCTGCCTGTCGTTGCTGAAAAACCTAAAGGTCTTCCCACTGCATGACAATATTCCTGAAAGGACCCCACCAAGAGTGGTGAGCTTTAAAAATGCCTCACCTTGTCACATGGTCCTGTCTTTTGTTCTTTTTTTTTTTTAAATAAAATCAAGGATATGATTGACTGGAATAAGAATTAAAAAAAAAAAGAACATTTAAAAGATCGAGCGAAAAAGCTGCATAGAAAGTGTTTTCACAGTCGTTTTAACATAGTTTTCATCAAACTTTACCTAGAAAGTGAAAAATATTAGGGCTTCCAAAGACAAAACAGATTGCATTTTTTTTCCCCTGTGAATTTCACACTTTCTTGGGAAATTCATCTGCCTGGGTTTAGGTGTGTTTAATACTGTACCATTCAGAGGTGCTGACCAGGGTTTGGTTCTCCAGTGTCCTAGCACTGCAAAGACCCACACGAACACACAGTTCTACACCAGCAGATTGTAGATCTCTAGTAGAAAGAGGTTAAACATCTGCGTGAAAAATAAATTCTTCTGAAACGAGACCTACCAGATGGGAGGTAGATGAGTGCCATTAAAACACTGAAGGTACTTGATTCTCATTGCAAACGTGAGTGGGAAAACTCTGCTGCCTCCAAAATTTTGCTGTGAGTAAACTGGAAAATTTCCTGATAATCACTGTTGGGTTTCCACCACTTTTTCTTTAACTGGATACGGTTCTATTAATACATACAACACTGAACGCTGAAGGGACACGCTGTCCCTCTGAAATGTTCAGCCTTACAAAACAAGTCCACAGGTTGTTCTTTTGCCGTTGAGGTGTGAGCTTAGCTCTGCTTCGATTTTATAACCCACTCCGCGTTGGGGTTGAGCTGGTACAGGTCCTTCATGTAGGTGTCATCGTCAAGGCAGCGCTCGCCTAGAAAGAGAAGAGAGATGTGCTTACACCAGCGCCAAAAAATAAACAGGAAATTCTTTTCAACATTCCTGTCCCCGTTTTAAGCAATTCAGGTTTTCAGCTACAAACTAAAAGTGCTCTTAAGCCTTCCAGTCTGTCGTGGGGAGGAAGGGGGACAGAGGAAGAAGGAAAGAAAGAGAAGGGGCTGTGCCACCTCCGTGGCAGGTTCTAGCTCAGATTTTTCAGACCACGCACACGGGAGGTCCCCTCTGCAAAGGTTTAAGAAAAAAGGAGCAATGATCCCCTCATGGTTAAATCCGAGCACTAGGTTCAGAAAAGCCCATTAAAATTTCAGGTTATTTTCTCCTTCTCATGTGTAAAGTTTAAGCAAGGTTTGTCCTTGCTAAGAAGGTCTCACTCCCTGTCCTTCTCCTCCCGGTCAGCAGCTCTGCACAGCACTTGTAATGGTTACTGTCCCAGGAGGGAAATGTGGCACAGCGTTCTTGGTGCCTCACAAGCAATTAATTTATGTCTGGTAGCTGTGATGAAAATACCATCTGCTGATCCATCAGGATCTGCACACTCTTCCCACTCCCCCACAGGCAAAGGGAAAAAATACCTAAGAGCCGCCTTCCAGTACCTGAAGGGGCTACAGGAGAGATGGGGAGGGTCTGTTTACAAAGGCCTGCAGTGACAGGACGAGGGGCAATGGCTTCAAGCTGGAGAAGAGCAGCTTTAGATTGGATATTAGGAATAGGTTCTTTACTCTGAGGGTGGTGGAGCACTGGAAGAGGTTGCCCAGGGAGGGGGTTGAGGCCCCTTCCCTGGAGATACTCAAGGGGAGGCTGGAGGAGGCCCTGGGCAACCTGGTCTAGTTGGGGGTGTCCCTGCTGACTGCGGGGAGGTCGGACTGGATGACCCTAGAGGTCCCTTCCAGCCTGGACCATTCCATGATTCTATGATTCTATGAAAGCATTATCTCATCCTACTGCAGCTCAATATCACAACCTTCTCCTTGTCCACTGTGCAAGTGGTTGGAGTAGACAGGCCGTGTGCCAGCCAGACGTACCCAGCACGTGTGCTCCTGAATATATACATTAGATATTAGGAAGAACTTCTTTGGTGTGAGGGTGGTGAGAGCCTGGCCCAGGTTGCCCAGAGAAGCTGTGGCTGCCCCATCCCTGGAGGGGTTCAAGGCCAGGCTGGATGGGGCTTGGAGCAACCTGGTCTGGTGGGAGGTGTCCCTTCCAGTAGAAAGGACATATGTAAGAGAACATACAATACATTTATCTGGCATCCATTTATCTTAGCATTTTTTTTGCTGCCAATAGGCTTAGCAAAACCACTAAAACATATCTGTTGTAGGAAACATAAGGAAGGGTTCTTTTATTTTACTTTCTTCTGTAATAGTAAAAAAAACCCAAATTAATTAAAAAAATGTTGATTTAAAATAGCAATTAGGTAAAAAGGGAAAATGCTAGAAGTAGCAATTTACATACTGGATTTAAACTTGGAGACTACAGAAGTATTGGGTATTCATGAAATTTTATAACTTCAAATAAAGTTTAACAGGTCACAGTTAATAAGAAAGAAGTAAATGTAAGTCCAATCCAATGCTGTTTTCTAGTTCTTTTTTTTTTTTCTGAGCATATGAAAAATACTGTGATTAGAAACTGATTTCCAATGCAAAAATACTTTTGCATTCATCAAAGCAAATTTCAGAACTGTGTTCAAAATTACCCTTTGGGGTTAACCTTGCTGACCTGCCATTTGTTGTAATCAAGGGGGTCTGGAAGACACAGAGCAGGAAAGACCAACCATTGGAGAATTTTAGCACTAGGTCATCTTTCTGGTTGAGCGTGGTTTTCTTTTCCCCAAAGGAACCTGCAAGCAACGCTCAAACGCAGACCGTGAAGGACTTCAAGTCCACATATTATGGCTCAATACAAAAAGATGAATAGGATGAACTTCAAGCACCTTCCTTTCCACCCGTTCTGTGCTTCTTTCGTGCATGTACACATCACTACAGCTGCTACAGCTGCTGTCTTCCTTCAAGAGAGATAATAAGACACCACTAATGTGATGATCACACCAACATCTCTGCTTCCTTCTCCCCGGGGTTAACTCTCTGCCTTAGTGTCAGGGAGAACCAGGGATATGAACAAAAGCAAGCAACCAAAGCGAAGCCTGCGGACAAGGTGCCACAGAATCCTGTTCTAACAAAAGCAGCTCTTCAGAAGCCGTGCTTACCAATATTTCCTCCTATTTCATAAAGAAAGACCTCTTCTTTCTTGAGTGCTTGGACATTTCCACTGTCAAGAACAAAACGCAATGAACAACAATTAAAAGAGCTTGTACACCGGGCACTTAGACCTGCCCAGGAGAACTGACACTAATTAAGATCAGCGGGGTACCTGGCATAAAATCTGCTTTTATACTCATTTCAGTAAGTGAACAAGAACACCCTTGCAGGCTAGTGCACATTAATAGCCCTGCAAGTGAGCAATACACTACAGAAAAAGTAAAATAAGGCAGATGTGAAGAAACTGTGGGGCTCAGAACAGAATTCCATTGTTATTAGCGAGTAGCCTGGTATTTACCCACTGATTTTCCTTTCACTGCTGATGCAAAAATAAGTATTTCCCTCACACACTTCATATTTCTGAAAAAGCCTTATGGTTGGGTGGGAGAAACCCCATTCTTGTTGGGTTTGATTTTGCTGCAACTAAAAGAAATCAAAAAAAAGGGAGTGAAAGAATAAAGTCCCCGTATTACAAAGGGATTCTATTTGTCTCACTGCTTAATTATAATAATATATGCTAAAGCTCAGCCAGAAAATAACTTTCTGTCGAAAGTATAAACCTCTAAAAACAGCATTTAGGAAAAAGTTATTTACAGATGATGCACTCGTGTTAAATATGGGGTTGGGTTTTTTTCCTAAGTCTACACTTTGCTCATGTATATAAAAAAATATGTAAAAGCTTGATTAAAACTTCTCCCCTTCTAATTGGCTTTGCATGACTCTAATACAGCTTTCCTTTTCAATCACTGCACATGCAAGATATTTGCATGTATTCATATCACAACCCTATACTGTTGCTACATAAAAATGGGGGTTTTTTTACAAAATATTTTCCTTCTCTTTTCTTCACTCCCTGCTTTCCTAGACTTAATTTCTTGGGAGTTCCATTCCATCTTTTCTCCAGAAAGTTTTAAAGTATTCCTCCCCTGTCAGATTAAATAGGTGTTCATTTTTTTTTATTATTAACAGCATTCATGCGTTCCTGGAGGCTTCGTGGGCTTTAATGTCATTAGGAGCACGCATTCAGCCCAAAAGTTCATGAACTCATCTGGACTTAAAAGTACTCTAAAACTTTTTCCTTGCCCTAATATGTGAAAAGCCACTTCTCCCGAAGCGATAACAAACCAAAAAATGTGTTTGTACCTTTTCTGGCTGAGAAACCTGGCTACTATATCACCGGCTTTCAGTTCTTCCGTCAGCTGTATTGCCATGGAAACTTTGGAAAGATGCGGCGCCTGCACCCGGATCACTCCCTGAGGAACATCAGCCTGCAAAGAAATAACAGGGTGGGGAAAAAAAGCTTCGATGAGCTCCTCAAAATACAGGATGGAGTAAGTACCTTAGTGCAGGGCTCGGTACTCAACTACTCTCCACTACCTCGCTGCGGAACTACGATAACCACGCAGTAGTTCTGTAAAGTAGAGCAGACCTTCCCATCTCTTGTTTAACAACAGGGAGAGCTTTAGAACAGAAAAACAGCAGCGTTTAATTATTTTTCAAAGCTGTTAAGAATAACAGTAACAATTACTGCTATATTAAGAACACGCTTTGGTTTGACAAGAAGCCTGGGAGATGGATATGGGAAAGACTTGCTGCTGAAAGCCAGGCAACTCCCCTGCACCACCTCAAGAACTTTCAGAAGAAACCTTTCCTGTTTCATTTCATCTGAATTTCATGGCAAAAAAAAAAATCAAAAAAAATCACAATTTATTCACAGATCAGTCTACTTTAAGTGATTCCTCTTTTCAAATATCGTTTCTTTTTATAACTGATATTCTCCACTGCAGCTTTTTCTCCCTATTTTTCAGAATATATTCAGCTAGTCGACCTGCAGGTCTGACTACATAATGGATTTGTATTTCATTTCAACCCCCAAACCCTCGATGATGAATATCAATCTCATTAGTTACAGAAAAGGAGGGCTCCTTAGGACAGCTTTCCTGTTCAACTTGCAGTACGTGACATCTGAAGGTACAAAAGGCGTAATTTATTTGTGAATAAGGTCCTAATTCCCCTTCCTGGATATCTTGAGGTAATTTTTCTCTTTGTATTACATTTGCCCAAACGTACTCATTTTGATAGGAAAAGAAATAGAAGAGTCTCGGTAGTCAAGGTTGATTATGCCTGTTCATTCTCTTCTTCCCCCCCTCTGTATTTACTGCTGTTCCAAGGCTGAACATTTCTCCTTCCATAATCAATGAACAAATCTGGGCAACCTCTGAATCTAGAATAGCTCCCCCAAACCCACTGGAGTTACACGAATAATGAGCAAATATAAATGTGAGCAGAACCAGAAGAACAGCTTCCCGAGAAAGCTAAAAGCTCCTCACTAGAACAGGGATGAGCTACAGGAGAGTCATTTTAACCAACCAACCCTTCTATATCCAGTCTTATTACTGATTTACAAATAGTAGGCATAATATCTAAAGCATTAAAAACCTCCAAATTGAAAACTTGCTTTGTAGTAATGGTGGAGTCAAAGCTTAGTAAGGTTGCAGTGGCTCTCAAAGAGCAACTCCCTGCATTTACCCCTAAACCTGCGGGAACTTAACTCCTGCTGAAAAATCCTTCCTGTCTTTTCAAACTGTTGGGATCCTGGCAGAAGGAAAGGAAACTTTTAAAGATTTATTTATGATTATTTACAGACATCCCTAACACATCTTCCATCAAATGCAGCACCATATATTTAAATTGGTGGTCATTTTTGTATACAATTCTACCTCATTTTGTCTGCTGATGTTAATGGAGTTTGGTTTTTTATCCTCTACAGCAGGAATTGGATAAATGATGTAAAAACCTTGTTGCTTTGAGTATCTAAGAGAAAGAACAAGGCCTGGTCCGGAGAGTTGTGCATTTTGGTCATAACTCAAATGGAATAATTACTTTGTTTATTCAGACAAAATCTTCATTAGCTCTGCTAATGAATGCATTTTGCTGCTTTCACCACCTGCGTTCACAGAAGAACTCATGCTCAGCTGCACACCTTCATGATGCCCAGCGATCGAGAGAACAGAGGCTGAGCATCCCCCACCCATTCACGGGGAGAGTTGGTGGGACAGGAAACGTGTCCAGAAAAGGTGTAGGAGCAGAGTCACATGGAATCACAGACTGGTTGGGTTGGAAGGGACCTTCAAGATCACCCAGTCCCACCCCCAGGCCCACCAGACCAGGTTGCTCCAAGCCCCATCCAGCCTGGCCTTGAACCCCTCCAGGGATGGGGCAGCCACAGCTTCTCTGGGCAACCTGGGCCAGGCTCTCACCACCCTCACACCAAAGATTTCTTCTTAGTATCTAATCTACATCTCCCCTCTTTCAATTTAAAACCGTTCTCCCTGGTCCTATGGCTCCCCTCCCTCATCAAGAGTCCCTCCCCATCTCTCCTGTAGCCCCTTTAGGGACTGGAAGGTGCTTTATCTAAGGTCTCCCTGGAGCCTTCTCTTCTCCAGGCTGAACAACCCCAACTCTCTCAACCCATCTTCATAGGAGAGGTGTTCCAGCCCTTGCAGCATCTCTGTGGACTCCCTCTGGACCCGTTTCAACAGGTCCAAGTCCTTCTTGTGCTGAAACTCCGGAGCTGGATGCAGGGCTCCCAGAGGGGTCTCCCCAGATCAGAGCAGCAGGGTAAAACCCCTCCTCTTCCTCACCCTGCTGGCCACGCTGCTGGGGATGCAGCCCAGGATGCAGTTATTCCAACCTGCATTAGATCTCTTTTTCCCTGGCTGGAGCGACCCCAACAGCAACAGAGACCTAATCCCTATCACATATGGCCTTGGGGCCACAGGTATCCTGCACAGGTATCCTGAAAACCAATTAAACCTCACCAGCCCTCTAATATTAACCACCCTAATTAGCCTTTGTAAGCCCTCTAATATTAATCTCTCTCAGCCCTGCACAGAGATCTTGCCCAAAGTTTGCAGTAAATGCTATTTAACCTCTGTATAAAAGGGGTAATGAGGTTGATAGAGAGGCCTCATCAGAGAGAAAATGGAATTTTATCCAAATGAGCAGACTGCCATTAAGAATCCAGATATTGATAGAATCATAGAACCATTCAGGTTGGAAAAGACCCTTTGGATCACCAAGTCCAATCCTCAGCCCCAGTCTAACCAGTTCTTTCTTGAGCCATTCAGGAACTGCACAGGAAAATGACCTCAATTTCAATTAAGGCAGCATAAATTTGGGGGGAAAAAAAAATCACAATGCATTTTCCTTAAATAATGAGACATATTTGTACTTGGAAAATGTATAAAATCATTATTCACAATGAAGTCTTACCAATTTGGGAATGCAATTTTACAAGTAAAATGTTCTCAGGCACCTGAATGCTTCAAAATAAGCGTGAAGGATTTGTGAACAGCTGTACTGTTTAATTTTGAAGAAAATCCCCACAGAATTCTAGGGCTTAAAGAAAATTCTTGAATAGTAACTTTACATTTACATTTGGGTGAGAATGTATTACATGAGACTTCAGCGCTAACTCCCCAGTGGATTAAAAAGGCGTTTTTTATTCTAAAAGACCAACAGCAATGAATTCCAAAATAAATCCAACACCTGAAGCTGCAGCAGCTTTTGCCTATTTCACTGTATTTGCTGTTATTTCTCTGCTGAACAGGGGATGGCAGCATTAAGTGTCATCTTAAAACTCAACAGACTTGTATGTAAAGAATTCTTATTAGACAGCGTAAAACAAATGTCAGTGTTTAATTAGCTTTACTTTAAAAATGTATGTAGGACCTCATTCTGGGTACAGATTCCTTCATATAGATAGATATCAAAGGAAGGCAAAGCGATGCCTGGGGAATTAATTAATTTTGGACATTAAGAGATATGTCAAATATTGCATAAAAAATGAGGCAGGAGCACTGAAAAGCAAGTTTCCAGCAGGCACTGGAAGCAATTCACAGAATCACAGAATGAATCCCAGAATGCTCTGGGGTTGGAAGGGACCTCTGGAGATCATCCAGTCCAACCCCCTGCCACAGCAGGGTCACACAGAGCAGGTCCCACAGGAACGTGTCCAGGTGGGGTTTGAATGTCTCCAGAGAAGGAGACTCCCCCACCTCTCTGGGCAGCCTCTGCCAGGGCTCTGCCACCCTCACAGCAAAGAAGTTCCTCCTCATGTTCAGATGGAGCTTCTTATGTTCCAGTTTGTACCCGTTCCCTCTTGTCCTGTCCCTGGGCACCACTGAAAACAGACTGGCCCCATCCTCCTGACACCCACCCTTGAAGTATTTCTAGGTGTTGATCAGATCCCCCCTCAGCCTTCTCTTCTCCAGACTAAACAGACCCAAGTCCCTCAGCCTTTCCTCAGCAGAGAGATGCTCCAGGCCCCTCATCATCTTTGTCGTCCTCTGCTGTACCCTCTCCAGCAGTTCCCTGTCCTTCCTGAAATGGGGAGCCCAGAACTGGTCCCAGTGCTCCAGATGGGGCCTCCCCAGTCAGAGCAGAGGGGCAGGATGACCTCCCTCCACCTGCTGGTCACACTCACATTCCATTGGCCTTCTTGGCCACCAAGGCCCATTGCTGGCTCATGAGCATCCTGTTGTCCACCAGGACTCTCAGGTCTTTTTCCTCAGATCTGCTCTCCAGCAGGTCATCCCCAACCTGTCCTGGTGCAGGGGTTATTCCTCCCCAGATGCAGCACCTACACTTGCCCTGGTTGAATTTCATCAGGTTCCTCTCAGCCCAACTCCCGGCTGGATGGCAGCACAGCCTTCTGGTGTGTCAGCCACCCCTCCCAGTTCTGTGTCAGCAGCAAAGCTCCTGAGGGTACATTCCATCCCTTCATCCAGGTCATTGATGCAAATATTGAAGAGGACTGGACCCAGTTCTCCAAAGGATCCAGTTATTTGCACATTCCAAAAAAACAATATAGAAGAAAGCATCCTTTCAAGATGAAACCAGGCAGACTTGAGGGATATTATAGCATATTCATTTGCCATATTCTAATTCTGGGCTTAATAGCTTTAAAAATTACTGTATTAGAATATGACAAGACTTTTTGTAACCAGTTTGCCTCACACGTGTTTGAGAAGATAAACCAGAGCATTCCGACGAACGCGTTTTTACAAGGTTCCACAAGATGGCTCTAATTCACCGTGATCTTCAGTGGGACTTCAGCCCACAAGGTGGTGTTTCCACACCACCTAAACCTGATGTGTATCCCTGACGCTATCGGGGTACCCAGGTCTGGTGTTACCCGTATTTAAAATAACTTTGGAATCATGTAATTGAAATGCATTAAGACACCGTAACAAGCTTCAAAAAAAATAATTGTAATTTCGAGGTACACGAGATATATATTTTTAAAAAATTCCATGTCAGTGGGAACAGTTCAGTTAAAATATTTATAACATACAGGAAAAATTAACACTACAATGCCAGGGGATTATTATTTTTTTCACTTTAAAGAATGTGTAAAGAGTGTTACCCTGAAACCTATGCCTTGACCTCACGGGCCTGGCAGAACTCAGTTAGCTAAAGGGGAGATACTGAACAGTAGATCATGCACCCAGGGGTAAGTTGGGAATAGAAACTTGGACGAGAGCTGAATAAGAAGCAGTTTATCAGGTTTTTTACATTTGTTTCAACTTTTGAGGTTTCTTGGGGTTTCTTTGGCCAGTTTCTCTAACATTTTTATCAATGATCTCGACAATAGGTTCGAGTACACCCTCAGTCAGTTCACAGATGACACCAAGTTGGGTGGGAGCATTGATTTGCTGGAGGGTAGGAAGGCTTTGCAGAGGGATCTGGACAGGCTGGATGGATGGGCTGAAGCCAGTGGGATGAGGTTCAACCAGGCCAAGTGTTGGGTTCTGCCCTTGTGTCACACCAACCCCATGCAGCTCTACAGGGTGGGGGCAGAGTGGCTGGAGCTGCCTGGAAGAAAAGGACCTGGGGGTGTGGGTCAACTGTGGGCTGAACATGAGCCAGCAGTGTGCCCAGGTGGCCAAGAAGGCCACCAGCATCCTGGCCTGGATCAGGGTGATTGTCCCCCTGTATTGGGCACCTCAGGTGCTGTGTCCAGTTTTGGGCCCCTCACCACAAAAAAGACATTGAGGGGCTGGAGCGGGTCCAGAGAAGGGCAACGGAGCTGGTGAGGGGTCTGGAGCACAAGTCTTGTGAGGAGAGGCTGAGGGAGCTGGGGGTGTTCAGCCTGGAGAAAAGGAGGCTGAGGGGAGACCTTCTCACTCTCTACAATTCCCTGAAAAGAGGGTGTAGCCAGGGGGGGTCAGTCTCTTCTCCCAAGTCACAGGCCATGGGACAAGAGGAAATGGCCTCAAGTTGCTCCAGGGGAGGTTCACATTGGGTACTGGGAACAATTTTTCCACGGGAAGGGTTCTTAATCCTTGGAATGGGCTGCCCAGGGAGTGGTGGAGTCCCCATCCCTGGAGGTACTGAAAGTCCAGGCAGATGTGGTGCTGAGGGACATGGGTTAGTGATGGGTTTTTAATCAGAGTTAAGTTGATGGTTGGACTGGATGATCTGAAAGGTCCCTTCCAACCCAGACAATTCTATGATGCTATGACTGGAGTGAGCAGGTTGTGGATGCTCGAGCACGGTCCAGTTTACAGGGAATAGTTTAAGATTCATTGAGGCATAGAGTTCAGTGGTTTGGGAACTCCGGTACAAGGAAGAAGGATTACAGGCTAGCTTTGTTCACAAACACTATTAAATATCAAATAGTAAAATCTAGACATTTATTTCTTAAGTAAATACATGGTCTTATGTGACTTCCACTGGGCAGCAATGCATCTAAACGTGTGCTCGGTAATGCTGAGTGTTGATACAACACTTCACTCCCTCTACACACACAGACCTAATGTACTTCTGTTTCAGATGCTCAAATTGGAAAAAAAAAAGAAGTGGGATATCATTTTTCAGAATAGAGATATTTTGAAAAATCGGGAAAACAAATAAACAGCTCAGCCCTCTCAATGTGTCATGCTGGTAACCAGTAACTATGAAACCCATATTGACTTGCTATCTATTGAAATTCTCAGTTAAATAACTGTGGGTATGCCCTCTGATATATCCACTTTTTCACTCCAGATTATAGCCTTATTAATAATGTATTTGAGATGTATGTTTCCTTACATCATTAGTGGTCTTCTCCTGTTTCTCATGCTTTTCCCGGTCATATGCCATCTTTTTCAGAAGTTTCTTCATAGCTTTGTCCTTTTTCTCCTTCTTCTGGCTTTCACTGTTTTGTTTTCTCACTTGGTTAACAATAAACTTGGGAATCTAAATGAACACAGATAGGAAGTATGAACATTTACATCATTTCCGTAAGCAGCCAACTCATCAGAGCTCGGTAAACTGAGAGATTACTAGGTAGGACTGAAAAAAGAGTATTTCTTTTCAGTAACAGTTCAAGACTCAAATCATCTAAAGCTGTGAAACAATTTAAAGCCCACTCCATTTGGGATGTCATATCCCATTCAGTGAGCTCTCGGGGGAGGAGAGGTGGAATCAGGCAGTGGTGTTGCTTCCCGCAGCCAAACACATTCACTCAGCACTTAAGTCTGTGGGACGGTGACAATAACTTTTCCTCACGTGCAGCAAAGGTCAAAATGGTTTAAAGTTGCTGATAGGAAACAAAGCCCAGACTTCTCCAGCCAGTCTAATTTGGAGCTTTGCTTGAGACTGTGACACAGCTCATCTTCTATCAAAACATTTTATATAATAAGAACTTGGGCCCAAAAAGGGAAGTGGACTAAACCCCTCTATTTCTAACTAATATCTCTAAGCAGAGAATAAATTCCTCATAACAACACGTAGCAACAGGCTAAACACAAGGATCCTCCAAGGACTTATTTTTGAGTTCACATATGGTGCATACGATATTAAACCTCTGACCATCAGAGCTTAACTCTACGCTAAGATGTAATAATTCTGCTCTGCTCCCGTAAGAGTTACCCGTGAGCGAGAACCCAGCTGTATGGGGCCGATCTGTCTCTAAATCATCAAAATAAGGTCTCACTACTTCTTTGTTCATATGCCTTGGTTGCGAAATTTATGATACACCCCCTCCCCATCCTCCTTAAGAACCCACTTACGGTCCAGAGGAGTTTTTGGTACTGAATCATAAAGCGCATGACGTTTGCCGTTCCAGCTGCCATGACAAACTCGCTTTGTTCAATCGCCTTCGAGCCAAACCCATGAAAGGTGAAAAGGTTTGGGGCCATCACCATCGCAACATTCTTTAACGTCATCTTATTTTTGTCTCGATGATCGATTACCCTTTGCAGGAATTCCAGCAGGAACTGAAATAACAGCAGAACTCAACAGCTCAGCAACGCAACAAAAACCAGCTCAACTCCACACATGCAGAAGTTGTGAGTGAATCACGGTCATGTTTATTTTTGCAAAAAGCTCTTCATTCCTAATAAAACCCCATCAAAAGCAATCAATAATAGGAAGCATGGCTATATTTGTTCACAGGAGGGTAATGCTAGTTTTCTTTCCTTTAAGTAATCAAGTAAATAATCCTCGTCATTTTTGTGGATAACCTTTTCAAAAGCATCCAATCACAGAATCACGGAACAATGTGAGGTTGGAAGGGACCTCTGGAGATCATCCAGTCCAACCCCCTGCCAGAGCTGGGTCACNCTGTCCTTCCTGAACTGGGGAGCCCAGAACTGGTCCCAGTGCTCCAGATGGGGCCTCCCCAGGGCAGAGCAGAGGTAGGGGGATGACCTCCCTCCACCTGCTGGTCACACTCTTTGTTGATGCCCCCCAGGAAGCCATTGGCCTTCTTGGCCACCAGGGCCCATTGCTGGCTCATGGGCATCCTGTTGTCCACCAGGACTCTGAGGTCTTTTTCCTCAGAGCTGCTCTCCAGCAGGTCACCCCCAACCTGTCCTGGTGCAGGGGGTTATTCCTCCCCAGGTGCAGCACCTACACTTGCCCTTGTTGGATTTCATCAGGTTCCAAGTCCTACACAGTAAGATTTTTTTCCAAAACTCTTGTTACGTGGGTGCATAAACAGCACCCACATGTTTGCAGAACATTACTGTTGGCTTTTCTTCAATTGCAAGTGAACACACTAGTGCCAGTTGTCATGGCTATGGAAACAAGGAGTGGTTAGTTCTGCAAGGTCAGCAATTAATGAGTTAACCACTGCATCATGAATGACAGACAGCCTGTTAGAAACCGAAAATCTTCAATCAATTCAGTTCCAAGTACTTTTAACTCAACTCAGGAGTCCTCCTCACTGCTTCCACACAGTTAAGTAAACTCACAAAGAAAATCATGTTTAAATAATAAGACCTAACAGTATTTTTTGGCTGTAATAGACGTTCTGCATCCTACACAAATCCTGCAAATTCATTTTTGATTGTAGCAATTTGAACAGTAAGCATATTCTGAAAAACATGAATAGCTTGGCTACAAAAGGACAGGCCCAAATTGGAAGACTCCATGTAATGTGCTGCAAATACCAAGAGGAAGTGAAAATTTAGCATTTAATGAGAGCAGAAACAAACAGCACAGAGGAAAGCGGGGAATAAAAATGAAAAGCTGAATTCATTTTGTAAAAGCAAACTCTCATTCACAGTATTCTAACCCTGCTTATTTTTTTGGCATTGGAAAATTGGACTGCTGGGGGAAAAAGAGAAAATCAAAACCAAAAAGGAACAGAACTTGTAAGATAAAAGGTCGCTCAGTGGGAGATTATTATTGCAATCTCCTGGAAAAGTTTCAAGTCAAGCCACATTCTTAAAAGTCATTTGGGAGGAATTAGGGTCCCAAGTTGTTTGTATGGACGTTTTTTTTTTCACTGAAGTTATATAAAATATTAAAAGAAGGAAGGAATCACTGATTTGAACTGAAAGAAAAAACTGGTAAAAGACAACAGCATTTGTTACAGTGGATTCATGGAAACAGACAAAATATTTCTGCGGGGCAAAAAAGTATTAGCAATTCTAACCTTCAGAGTGTCTCTGTTTGCTTCAGGTAGAAGGAGAACCAACAGATTCAAGGCTTGCAGCTGCTGTTTCTTCGTTGGAAGACCTGCCAGTTGAAGCACACGAACCTCAGCGTTTTAAAACCGTCGCCCGCTCCCTTCAAGAACCGCGATTTCAAAGCGGAAACCTCTTGCAAAACGCTGAACGCATCCACGTGGCTGTTTGTCACCGTGTGACAAAGGACCTGCAGATCCTTGGTTTGGGCTACTCATTTCCAAATGTTCTTTTCGGCTTTGGCTGCTGCGTGACTCAGCAGCCTTCTGGCAATGTTTTCTAGATGCCTTGTGATGCTTTAGTTTACGAGAAGAAAAAGGCCAGCAAAGGGTCCCTTCCTTTTTCAAACCCCTGCCCCAACGTGTGAAAGGGTGTTTTCAAAACTGCTTTCACAAGTTCTCAGGTGCCTGATGGGTGGGAGAAAGCCAGCAGCAGCTTACCCCATATCTAAATCAGCGAGTGCTTTCTACCATCATAAAAATTAAAGATGTGAATAACCACATGACAAACTCTACAGCCACTGAAAACATGCAAGAAGTGATAATGTGTATATACCTGCTCTAGAAAGATATGATTAAAAGTAAGGCTTGAATTTAGTTCCAGAACAGCGTGTCACAAACGCTCAAAAAGGAATATGGTTGGACTTCAATGATCTGAAAGGTCCCTTCCAACCTAGGCAATTCCATGATCCTATAATTCCATGGATGAGAATCAACTTTTTCCTAGGAAAGTAACCAAAAATACAATTCCAAAAAAAATTAAAATGCCTTAATTAAATCAAGGTTTTCTGACTGTTCACCAAAATAAACACTGAATTCTAGTTCTATCAATGACTCAAATTAGCAAATTTGTTTAAATAAGGCTGCTTAAATATTTAATTCTAACCACACGACTCAGTCCCAGTATCACAAAAAGCACTAATTACTGTCACAAAGGTGGCCCTTTTGCTCTAACACCTAATCCTACTGCACGTAACCAACCAGAGGGAGAGACAATTGAAACCACAGGAGGGTTGTGAAGTGCTATGGCTCATTTGCATCAAATCCTTTGGCTCGGTGTAGAAAGTGCTTCAGATTCTGGCACCTGAGTATTTTTTGGGTAAGAAAAAACCACACTGAGCCTTCAAACGGCTCAGGAGCAGCAAACAGAAACCCTCCTGGCTCCAATCACTCTCTGGGAAGTGGAACAATCTTGAGGGGGCTTTTTGCTGCCAGCTTCATTTGACAGCACGTTGGGCAGCTTTAGTTTGCTGATTGGTACTGCAAAATCACCACCGCCATGGAGCAGGTCTAAGTACCAACCCCTTCCTTCCACCAACTTAATGCCCTTGAAAGGCAGCTACAACCCAGAGACTGACACAGCCCATGGTTTTTAAGAATCACAGATTGATGGAATTGCCTGGGTTGGAAAGGACCTTTCAGAGCATCCAGTCCAACCATCAACCCAACACTGACGAAAAACCACCAGTAACCCATGTCTCTCAGCACCACGTCTGCCTGGATTTTACATACCTCCAGGGATGGGGGCTCCACCACTGCCCTGGGCAGCCCATTCCAAGGATTAAGAACCCTTCCCGTGGAAAAATTGTTCCTGATCTCCAATCTGAACCTCCCCTGGAGCAACTTGAGGCCATTTCCTCTTGTCCCATGGCCTGTGACTTGGGAGAAGAGACCGACCCCTCCTGGCTACACCCTCCTTTCAGGGAATTGTAGAGAGCAAGGAGGTCTCCCCTCAGCCTCCTCTTCTCCAAACTCAACATGCCCAGCTCCCTCAGCCTCTCCTCACAAGACTTGTGCTCCAAATATTCATTTGCTTATCTGTGGGAATTCCCTGAGTGTCCCTTAGGAATGACCCATTGCCCCCTCCTGCAGGCAAAGGGAATGCATTTTTCTGAAACCTCTCCACCAGTGTTGGCTGGGGAGACAATGGGTGTGGGTTCTCACTCCTGATTCATGATCAGCAACCCACTCTCTCTCTCAGTTACAGCTGGTGTGTTTGCTCTCTTGGTGACCGGTTGGCAAGGAGGGTATGTTCACAGAAACTTGCTGATCTCAAGGGACCAGGGATGATCAGCAGGTCTGACTGTTCTGCTCTAACTTCTCCTGTTGTAAATGGATACGATGTTAGATTTTGGGCAGACCTACCACATCCTTGCTGTTGTTTTCTTTCAAAGCAAGTATTGTTTATAAACTGATACCATCATACACAATTTCCTTATACCTATACCTATGCCTTTCAGAAACATCTTATCTGAAAGTGGCAGCATGCTTGCATTTTAAGGGTAAACTATTAAAACAGATGTTACATGAAAAATGTTATTTGTACATTAGCAAAAATATCCCCCCTTTTTTTTTTTTTCTCAGCCAATTAGTTTTTTCAGTTTTACATATGCTGAGGGAAAACACTGCCACAGCAAAGAGGTACTTCTCACCACCGGGACCAATTCTTCACAGCTGAGACAGAAAGGGCACTACTCACTCCGCACGTCTTGGAAAGCCTTGAGATACTCTACGGTGAGGAGTGGCTGAGGCAGTTCTCGGATGAAGAGTTTTAAAAGACTTGCTGCATCGTGTTGCTTGACGTTTTCCCAGTTGAAAGTCCCTTCGTAGAATTTTGCTTCCAGTTCCTGGCAAAGGCTCTGAAAGGCAGGAGACAGAGAGAGCCCCGGTAACACGCGGCTGCTGGAAGTCACGCTTTATACATACACACCAACACTTTCCATGCTTTGAAAGGGGAGGAAAAAAGCCCCCACTACTTAACTCCAGCTGCTGCTGATGTTTTGCTACGAAACAATAAATTGGGGATCAGAAGCACCGCAAGCAAATGCAGAGTAATAGGCAGCAGATGGCCAAGGAAGAAAACCCATGGACTTGCTCCGGGGCCATATGGAATATACCACAATAGCCAGATATTATACTCATTCACGTAAGGGTTCTGGCTTCCACTCCTCCAAAATACTAAGAAGTGGCTGATACACACAGCAGTTCTCAGACTGCTACCAAAGGGTGTTGCTGTAATTCATGCATGGCCATTTCCATAAACAAATAGAGCAATTATGCGTGTTGCCCCACGGTTACCTATCAAAACATACACTGAGGTGAAGCTGGTTCTGTCATCCAGTTCCAGCCCCCCTGCCCTGGGCAGGGACACCTCCCACTGTGGGACAGGATTCGGCTGGTCTCAGCAAAACCCCCCGCACTGCTCAGTTGATAAAAGGGAACGTGTTGGAACTCGTGGGCAGTAAGCCATAGGAGAATGATAAGCAAGTCAAGGAGCCTTGAACGTGGGAGCAGTGAGCCATGGGAGAATGATAAAATAAGTCGAGGAGCCTTGGACTCTTCAGTTATGCCAAAGGATGTAGCAAGTAAAAACAGAGTGTTCAGATAACGGAACAAACTGCACAAAGTAAAAATATTCTCACACCAGGTAGTTACCCATCACACGACAAAACCCTGTTGCTGAGCGCTGCAAGATACAGAGAACACTCTGCACCTTCCAAGAGCCAATTGAAGCAGTGATGTGAAATGCATATAACCAATTATAATCGTTGATTAAGCACGTGCACAGCTCATGCACAAAGCCCATAACCAATCAAATAATAAATGGATGCGTGTATGGAAATTTTTATCATATAAATGTAATCCACTTCAGGCAATAAATCGACATTCTGCTTTCATCAAGCTGTGTCCCGTCTCTCAATCGCGGCATCCCACCAGACCAGGTTGCTCCAAGCCCCATCCAACCTGGCCTTGAACCCCTCCAGGGATGGGGCAGCCACAGCTTCTCTGGGCAACCTGGGCCAGGCTCTCACCACCCTCACACCAAACAAGTTCTTCCTGAGATCTCATCTAAATTTCCCTTCTTTCAGTTTAAAACCATTCCTCCTTGTTCTATGGCTCCCCTCCCTCATCAGGAGTCCCTCCCCATCTCTCGTGGAGCCCCTTTAGGGACTGGAAGGGGCTCTAAGGTCTCCCTGGAGCCTTCTCTCCTCCAGGCCGAACAACCCCAACTCTCTCAGCCTGTCCTCATAGGAGAGGGGCTCCAGCCCTCTGAGCATCTTCATGGCCCTCCTCCTGGACCTGTTCCAACATCCTTCTTATGGGGGGACTCCAGAGCTGGACACAGTGCTCCAGGTGGGGTCTCACCAGACCAGAGTAGAGGTGGAGAATCACCTCCCTTGACACTTCTCTTGATGCAGCCCAGGACACGTTTGACTTTCTGGGAACTTGCTACAAAGACTGAGACCTTCTTGATCTCCTGTTAAGAAGCAGTCCTTGCCTTGCACCCACTTCCTTAATTTCCCAACCTGACAGAGTGGGAAAAGTGGTCACAATATAGGGCCAGTGGCCCTGAGGCACCTCTCACAAGTCCCTCCCTTCTTCTTGCCTGAGCTTTCAGTCGGATAAAGCATGTAAGATGAAGTGAGGGGAAGTGCTACGGAAAAATATGGCCTTAATTATTTATCTGGACAAGAAGGACACATTGGATAGAGGATACTAGATACATTTTTAAGATACTGTTCTAGTTAAATTGAACTTTGTCCAAATGGGAAATGGATCTGATTCCCAAGAAAATGTGTACACTTAGGTTGATATAAAAGTTGGATGTTCTCAACGGTCCTCCAGAGAGATCTTCTGTCTCCACTGATTATGTAGGGGGTTCAAAGATGCAAAGATAATAACTCATACGCCTAGAGTCATGTGGGTAACGATTTCCTGCTCATCAACAAAAGCAAGCTTTAGAAATAGAGATGAAAATTCTTCCCCTGAGTCTCTTCAGCTCCTCCATTCACATTCTTACCAGATCACTCTGGTAAAACGCAGTATTAAACTTCTAGATAAAATTACTTATTCCAAGAGGCAAGAGCAGAAACGCCAACTATGTGTCCTAATGCACCAATGCTTAGGTTTTAAAGTAAATTTATTCAACTATCAGGTATATTTAATGCATTTCTTTAAATAACTAATATCTATAGAATAAGATTATCCATGTCTTTCTGTAAAACTACATAATAAGGAAAATATTTTCTTTTTCTGTAGAAGAAAAAAAGTTTAAGAAAATTAAGAGAAACCACCAGTCCTGTAGTATGCTAAATTCTTTGGTTTTCTCTAAATTTTTCCGTTCGAGTAAGTAAAGGAACTTAACGTCTTTGCCAACAAAACAATTGCTTTAATCAAAAAAGCAGCAAATAAAGAGGCAAAAACTTAACCCAAGCGAAACAGTGAATGATCCCCTGCCCGGGAAATCCTGTTAAACTGATAAAAACAAAGAAGAAACAAATAAACAAAGAACAAAGAAGAAACAAATAAACAGAAATCACTCCGAAATGATTCCCGTATGCAGAACTGATGAGAAGTGGAAAAAGGAAAGAATGGAAAAATGGAAGAATGGAGGAAAATTGTAAAAAAAAATAAAAATTAAAAAAATCATCTTAGTTACTGGTAAATAAACAAAGCCAATTTCCATGATAATCCCCTTTTTTCAGTTGTTTCTAATGAACCAGCTGCTGGACCGAGTCCCGCGTAGCAGAGGTTGGCAGAGGGCTTCGAGCAGCTGAATCCACTGAAAGGGTCCTTTCTGTTTAGAATTTAAGGCAGGTTTGGACCATCTTTTTAACACATTGACTCCTGGGTATGAACCATACAGTGTGTTTAGTTTCCTGTGTTACTGGCAGATACTGGGAAAGAGTCTGCCTGTAACTGGCACTCCCATCTCCAAGCGTCGGGACGTGCCTAACAAGGTTGTGCTGAGTGAGCTGAGCAGTCGTATCACTGTTCATAAAAATCCACGTGAGAGGTTCTCCAGCACACTCTGGCTACCTTGCCCTGTAAGGCAGGTTAGGGCTGGCTATTAAAATGGGCTCACCACGCCAGAGAAAAGCTTCCTCCCAGTGCAGAAAGGCTAGGCCTGAACTGTTCAGATGATTAAGCTGGTTCAGGGGAAATGCGAAAGGCTGGAAAGCTCACGCCAAGAATTAATGAGATTTTGGCACAGGGGAATTTGAAACGTAGCCCTTGACTCTCCTTCAGACTGGAACTCCAGCCTTCTCCCCAAAACTGTCCTGGATGAAACCATCCGCCTCCTGGCCAACAGAACTCAGCTTTCTCATGTAGAGATTTTGCTTCCTGTCTTTGAAAACGTTCACAACAACCTGGTATTGAAATGTATTTCCCCAACAAACCAAAGCAAGTGGAGGCAGGGTTTTGGGGATGTCGAGGATCTGTGCAACGGTTTATTTACCTTTACTCTTGTTGCAACTCCTGGTATCCTGAGAAGACCTTCTGTCTCCAGAGTCGCCTCTTCTATCTGGGCAATCAGCTGTCAAACACAAAGCAGACGGCATGAATGAAGATGCCAATTACTAATTAGCAGAAGAGAGTTGTGGTATATTGGAGCCTTTATGTATATTTGTGTGTGTGTGTGTGCGTGTGTACACCTGCACCTGTGCCTGTGTGTACGTAAGGAGCAGACACACAAACTCAGTTTACAAATGCATTACAGTTGTAGAAAAAAAAAATAAATTAACATGGCTCCTAACCTCTTTTAAGGACAGTATTAAAGATGAGTTTCTCTATTTTATTAAAAAGGAAAACTGTGGGTCTTTTTCCGACCTCCTTCAGAGACTGAAGCAGGTTTTTTCCAAAATTGCTGTCTTCAAAAATAAATCCCAATTGCTAACCTTGTTAAAGTGCCTCTGAAAGAAAACACTTAAGGTAACATTAGAGATACACTACTAACTTTCTCACAAATACTCTTCTTTACACCTTTACCAGGCAAAACCAAATCGCTTTTAGGCTTTAAAGAAGCTTTAATTTGGAAAATCCTGGAGTCCACAGTTTGCAATCCTGTGGGTGGCAGAGATAAATTAGTAGAAACTCAATAAAAGTACTTAAAACTCATACCATACATTGGGTTTCTCTAAAAGATATGCTGTTGCTGGTATTCACTGAAGTACGGATCGCAGGGCATTCAAAAGAAACTTGTAAACCTCAAAAGGCAATGGCATCATTTTAGTGCCACTGGTTCTCACAATGTTTCACTGGGGCAGCGACCTTGTCACACACCTTCCCCTGCCAGCCCTTGGGGAAGAAAAACTGTGCAATGCAGCTGGGTTTTCTCCACTCAGAGAAATTCAAGGGGGGGGTTACCTACCAACTGATAAATGCCATGAAGAAAAGATCAGACTGAAAAAGCCACAAAGTTAGAGACCAGCACCAGAGCTGTCACCCTGGTAGATTTTCCTTGATATTAACCCCTCAGATTTTCCAGTCTACCAAAAAACTCCATTATTTTTAACCGTAATTCCTCACTGAATTAAAAACTAAGTGTATTTTTTATTAAAAGTTGTTTTTTTTTAAATTAAGGAGCCTACCTATTAGCTTAGTTTGTTTCAGTTTAGTGCTACCCAAGGCACGCTCAAAAAGCAGTACGCACAAAAACGTTCTTTCTTGCACCTGACAGAAATCCCCCTGTTCTTGGACAGCACGTGCTGTAGAGAACAGGCAGAAGAACTGGGAAACATTTTATTTTCATATTTTCATTTAAAGAAAAACTGTATTCCAAATGAGGTCTGCACTTTGCAAAACAAATCACATCTATAAGCTAGAAATGTTTATGTAGAGTTTTCTTCCTGAGGAGGTATGCTGGTAGGATAGCACGGTCATCAGTCAAGTTTTTGTCATTTGATTGCTCTTTTTCTACACAGCATCTTTACAAGAAATGTATTTTTATGATGCTGAGGAAGTAATTCCTTGTTCGAATGAGACAGCAGTCTCATTTGAGGGAGTGATGCAAAACTACTTTGAGTTTTCCATTTCTTGAAAAATAACTTAACAAGCAGGTCCTCAAACCTACTGAAACGGTGATGTCAGTGTTAGGACAGATCCACACTGGGTGCTCTCCTCACTCAATGAGACCTGCTACATATGGGCTGTAAATCACAGTAAACCCAGCATCTCCAGCATCTTTACCATTATCTTCTCCGTTACCATAACACAATACAGGCCAAAGCATCCCCCCGCCTACTTAAGCAACAAAACTTCTGGAAAAGGGCTGCTGCCACCAGCAGGGGCAGTTGTCCAGCCTGATTCCCACACCCCAGCCACCTGCCTCAGGGGCCAAATCACTTTGAAAAAGGAGAAAACTACTTCCTAGAAAGGCAGGTGTAGACTGTGGGCCAGGGATGGAGAATTTCCACAGTTTCAAGTGTTTGCTCTGGAAAAAATAAAGGGCAGCCTTACTGATAATCATAGAATCATAGACTGGTTTGGGTTGGAAGGGACCTTCAAAATCATCCAGTTCCAATCCCCTGCCCTGGGCAGGGACCCCTCCCACCACACCAGGTTGCTCCAAGCCCCATCCAGCCTGGCCTTGAACCCCTCCAGGGATGGGGCAGCCACAGCTTCTCTGGGCAACCTGGTCCAGTGCCTCACCACCCTCACACCAAACAAGTTCTTCCTAATATCTAATCTAAATCTCATCTCTTTCAGTTTAATGGAAGTTACACCACCTTTAGGAAACAGAACGTGGCTCCAGTGGGTTCCTACACTGACTGTCAGTTTTCACAGGCTCATTAGTAAACTTGCCTAAATCACGGAGCCCAGTTGCAACAAAAACTGAACTTCACTCCTTTAACTCAAAATACATCTGGTACAAAGCACAGTATCCCATTCACTCTATTAGAGAGTAAAGCTGTGAATGCAACTGACAGTAACTTTGATTGATTACAGTAATACACTGAAAACTGCTATAGGGAGCAAACAAATCCAGGACAAAATGTTCTATGTCTTATTTGCAGGTTTTTAACAAGTTGGCTTGGTCGTGCCTGTTTACCTTTTGAAAAATCAGTGGGATCTTGGTTCCTGGCACCTTCTTCTGATCCTGTTCCAGTAAAACTGACAGTGGGATGCCAAACAAGCCAGAGTCTGAAGAATAAAGCAAAAGAAAGGGTGATATTATCCACATCTGTTCCAGTACCTGTGATAATGGCACAAAAGCACATTTTGGAAGCGATAAGCTCATTCAATACATTCAGAGCTATTGACCTTTTGTTCAAGGTGTTTGAACATCCTCGTCAACCAAGTCCTTACACAAAGCATTCTGGCTAAAGGATTCATTCCTCTCTTCTTTAAGAGCTGCCCAGCAGCAAAGGACCTGGGGGTGCTGGGGGACAGCAGGCTTAACGTGAGTCAGCAGTGTGCCCAAGAAGGCCAACAGCACCCTGGCCTGGATGGACCAGCATGGCCAGCAGGAGTTAGTGATGGTGCCTCTGTACTGGGCACTGGTGAGGCCTCACCTCCAGTGCTGTGTTCAGTTCTGGGACACTCACTACAAGAAGGACATTGAGGTGCTGGAGCGTGTCCAGAGGAGAGCTACCAACCTGGTGAGGGGTCTGGAGAACAAGTCCTGTGAGGAGAGGCTGAGGGAACTGGGCATGTTGAGTTCGGAGAAGAGGAGGCTGAAGGGAGACCTCCTTGCCCTCTACAACTCCCTGAAAAAAGGTTGTAGAGAGGTGGGTGCTGGCCTCTTCTCCCAAGAGAATAATGACAAGACCAGAGGAAATGGTCTGAAGTTGTGGCAGGGGAGGTTCAGATCAGATATTGGGAAGAATGACTTTACTGGGAGAGTGGTCAGGCACTGGAACAGCCTGCCCAAGGAGGTGGTGGAGTCACCATCCCTGGGGGTATTTAAGGCACATGTAGATGTGGCACTTGAGGGCATGCTCCAGTGCCCGAGACTGTGCGGAATGGGTTGTGGTTTTGTGTATGGATGGATTTGGTGAGGTCAGAGGTCCTTTCCAACCATAACAATTCTGTGATTCTGTAATCCCTTCCACCATAAATCAGGAGTCTTTCTGTTCAGCCTTCAAATTACCATCTGCATATTCTGCAGTACAGTCTCTGGAGACGTTCAAAACCTGCCTGGACACGTTCCTATATAACCTACTCCAGTGAGCCTGCTCTGGCAGGGGGTTGGACTAGATGATCTCCAGAGGTCCCTTGCAACCCGTCATTCTGTGATTTTGTGATGCAAACTGCATAAATGAACCACTGTTTTTGCAGAATAGGTGTGATGATGACCCTTACAACACAGAACTTCATGGCTCAATGCAAGTTCTTATTGCCAAGATGCAAGTGGCACGAGTAAAACCTCCAGAAATTTGGCTACTAAAATAGGACAGATGTAATTATCACCTAGAGTCACTCTGAACACTTCTCTCTATCAGGGGATTGAAAGAAGACCTTTTTTATACAACACTGACAGGAAGATCACCATCTTATGCAAACTGGGGAGGAAGAATGCCAGGCACCAAGAGAGGTTAGGACCTGCTGGGAAGTAGTTCTGAGGAGAAGAATCTGGGGGTTCTGGTAGACACTAAAGCACGAGCCAGCAATGTGCCCTGGTGGCCAAGAGGGCCAATGGAATCCTGGGCTGTATAGGGTGGCCAGTAGGTCAAGGGGAGGTCATTATCCCCCTCTGCTCTGCACTGGTGAGGTCACAACTGGAATACTGTGTCCAGTTCTGGGCTCCCCAGTTCAAGAGAGATAGGGAACTACTGGAGAGAGCCCAGCACAGGGCAACAAAGATGATGGAGGGGTTGGAGCACCTCCCTGATGAGGAAAGGCTGAGAGAGCTGGGACTCTTTAGCCTGGAGACGAGAAGGCTGAGGGGAGACCTTCTTCATGCTCACAAGGGTCTGAAGGGTGGGCTGGAGGAGGATGGAGCCAGACTCTTCTCAATGATTCACAGTGACAGGATGAGGGACAATGGGCACAAGCTGGAACATGGAAAGTTCCATTCAAACATGAGGAAAAACTTGTTTGGGGTGAGGGTGTCAGAGCCCTGGCAGAGGCTGCCCAGGGAGGGTGTGGAGTCCCCTTCTCTGGAGACCTTCAAGCCCCACCTGGATGCAGCCCTGAGTGATGTGCTCTGGGCAACCCTGCTTTAGCAGGGAGTGGGACTGGGTGAGCTCTAGAGATCACATCCAATTCCCACAATCCCATGAAATTAAATAAAACCACAAGAGAATCTAGTCTCTGTTAACTTAGCCCTGACACAAAACTAGCCTTAGTCTTCAAGTAAATGGGACTCTCGTGTGTTTCCGGCCCTGCTGATTAGAAGTGACTGACAACTAGGAAAGAGCTATAATAAACAAGGACTAATCTGTAGGGGGCTGACATAGAACTTCTCCCTCCAAAGCGCTGGTAATTGCTGCGTGTGCAATTTTTCTGAAGCAGCATGTAACACCACATGGAGCTAAATCCCGCTGCGTGGCACGATGCCATGCCAGTATGGAGCATAGAACAACCCCAACTACTAAAACGATGTCAGCTCCTGAGGGAATGTCAAAGGGGCATATATGTCAACGAAACAGCAGTCCCAGTGCCAACTCTGGGAGTTCTTGAATCCCTGGCAGCATAAAAAGTCTACCTATAAAAATATGTACCTATAAAACTTGTACATACAGTCAATATCCCTGCCCCATTGCTTTATGCTCTTGAAGATCTTGTCAATAACAAAAGCTTCTACTGAGATGAAGTTGGAGAAACAAACTGTTAGGAGGTCAAGAGAAAGGCAGGGCTGGGCACAGCATTCCCCCAGAATTATGTTTTCATCGTCTTCACATACTCAAGCCCAAAGGGGAAGAGCCAATGGATCCATCATTGTACAAATTAATTGGCCAAACACCACTCGGGAGTGAAGAGCTGAGGCTCAGGCAGCACAAGGTGCTGAAGGCATCAAACTGCAAAAGCAGATTTATTTGGCAGCAAGGGTGAAATGTCACTATTTCCTACACATTCCCATGAGCCTAGCCCATCTTTTTTAATTTTTAAGAGAGTTTTTAATCATTTCAAAGTTTTCCATGAATGCCTGTCATTCAGATAATAATGCTACGTTATGAGTGAAATTCAAGTAACAATTTGGTGAGAAGAATTAATGAAAACTGAGACCCAAATTACAACAGAAGAAAGTGTTTTGTCTCTGTTTATTAGTGAAAGTCCCAGCACCTCTGCAAGAAGAAATTGCACTGAAGGGGTCAAGGTCTTGTAGATGTTTCTTCGTATGCCTTTTGCATTTAAAAGGTTATTTTCTGCTACTGTAAAGCGAAGAATGTGTTCTGAGGAATCTGCTGCTCCTTGCTCTATATCTCTCAGCTCTCTCTGTTGCTTTCAATTATTTAAAGTGAGCTGTCACATTCGTTGAACCTTGAAGGCAGGGTTTTGGCCAAAGCAGGTTTGTGATTAACTGGTAACACATTTCAAGCTCTTGTGAAGCATTTAGCAGAAGCCAGAAAACAGAGAAAACGCACAAAGCACAGACAACTTGTAGCATCTTGCAACTGTTTTCCACGTGTCCTGTGTCCCCAAGAAAAGCTGTGATTACACACATGCTCCAAGAGTTTGCAGAGCAAACTTGCAGCTTTCTCGACATCCTCTGCAATAGCCCAGATGCTTCACTTAATATGATGCCATTCATCAGAAAAACTGAATTATGGCCTGAGTAAATGCTGGATGGGCAAGGCCTATGTGACACGGGAAAGCCTGTGCCACACAAAAGAGGAAAGCAGGTATAATTAAAGGGGAAGCGTATAATTAACTGCTGCTCAGGACCTATGTTACTATTTAGATATCAACATACATTTTCTCCTGGATGCATTCGTATATTGGATTAAACCCATTTGGTTCAGAATACAAAACACCGACTCACCTTTGGTTTTTATTTTTACAGCTTTTTGCTGCTTGAATTCTGTCCCAAGTACGTCATAGAGAGCAGTTAATTCAATCAGTGCTAAAGAATAGACTTTCTTCATGTCCTTAGGGGCCAAGTCACCAATCTTCGTGGTACCCGTTTTGTCCTTTGGCAGCCGGAAGTTCTAAAAGCAGAGATTTGCAGCAGAGTGAATAATCCAAGTCACATCCAATTGCTTCGCTCAAAGGCTGTGCTGCCTTCAGGGCACAACCTTTCATCACCAAGCCTGCTGTTGCTGACTAAACTGCAAGACAATCCCCCAAATAGGTTAAAAAGCACATGATCCTAAAATCATTAGAGGATTTAGGTCCCTAGGGACTTCTGCGGGTCATCGAATTCAAACGTCTGCCCAAAGCAAGGCTAAAGTCAAAGTTTGATAGAGTTGGTTGTTGTGTTGTCCAACTGTATTTTGAAAACTCCCAATAACCTTTGTGGGCACCCATTTCAGACCTTAACACATGGGGACTTTTTTTATTTTGCAAAACAATGTTTTGGACAACAGGATGCCCAGGAGCCAGCAATGGGCCCTGGTGGCCAAGAAGGCCAATGGCATCCTGGGGGGCATC
>VXBJ01007341.1:942485-959642 GCA_013400055.1 Nycticryphes semicollaris
TGGCAGGGGCTTGGACTGGATGATCTCCAGAGGTCCCTTCCAACCCCAGAGCATTCTGGGATTCTGTGCAAACATAATTTCCCCTATAGTCTCATTTGTTTGTTGCCCCTTGACATTTTATTGTCTGGTTTTGTCCTGTTTGTAACCACCTCCCACATCCCACCACCACCACCTGCATCCTCTTGCAGTTTATAGTGTTGGCAATGGCTGCCCATGAACAATCCTTTGCATGTTCTGCTGGAATAGAAAACCCTCTGCACTTATGCACACAAAATCTCATATTTGGCTGCCATATTACAATAATAAACAGTGTCTCTTCTAAGGGAAGGGGGAACCTTATTTATGGCTCATTTCTACTGCACCAGATGCTCAGAAGCTGCAGTCAGAGACCAGTATAAGGAATTATGCTGAGACAGAGAGGAACTTCCCAGCTCACAGAGCTTTTTAACTCTTCCTCTCCCCAGCAGGCTCCCAAGTAAGCCTCTAGCCTGTGCCTGACATTAGCAGGGTGCATGACCCAAAGCAGGAAGGTTGACAAGACCTGGAGGGACATATCATACTCCAGAATGATCTTCTCACCTTGTACATACCCAGTGACAGCACAGATGAATTGGGGGTTATGGTTACGAGGGCACAAAGCAAGACATAAGCATAATTTACAAGTTGTAGATAAATAATCCGTTTCCTGCCTTGAGGTTTCATTGACTTGCACAAAGGTCTGTGTTTCAAAATAACTGCCAATGAGGAACGTGCAACAAATCAAAACTGTAGATTTAAATAGGTAGCTCGCATCCTTTTCCTATCACTGTGCCACTCCTTTCATCACCGAAGGAGAAATCCCATATCCATGTCTTTGAGCAATCCATCATGAGCCTAACTGCAAGTTTAGCTACTGTATGTATTATGCACCTCTGTTTGCAGAAGGCGGTTAAGAGTAGAGCTATTGGCTCCTTCTTAGAGGCTGCATTAGAGAAACACAACTCAAACCCCTCAGAATCCATTTCTAAATATCCATTAGTCTCTGGTTTATAATGTTTAAACTAGGATACACGAGGTGATTACTATTTGAAGCACCGCACGCGTCCTTATCTAAATTAAGTGTTTGAAGAACTGTGGAACATTATTACTTCAGGCTCTACGTTTACTCAGACATGTATGCTGTTAGGAATAAAAATACTAAGTTTTCCACACCAGTCAGTAGTTTACAGTTCATATGTAACTGCATGTTTATAAACTGTTAGGAAGGGACAGATCCTCATAGAGATGCTTGAGGATCAACAACAGAATGCCTTGGAGGACCTTCTTTTTTATTTATTTGGATTCATTCAGAATGAGCCTTTTTTCCTAAGAGTTGGAATGTAAAACTGAGCACAAACCCTTCATTTCCTGCCTTTTGATTTTAGGTTTCTCTGGACCATCCTGTTCTTCATTCTCATCCCCCATTTACCTGCGCTGGATAACGGCACAAGGTCTCTACAGGCAACCCTTTTGAAATCACAACAGAGATTTTTATTACAGAGGCAAAGCCTCTCACCTCAGAAGACAGAAAACAGGGGGCTGTAAACAAATGAAGTAAGGACACAGTTTGTGTACAACCACCACCAAGCCACGATTCCCACTTACTATTACCAGTCTGTTATTGCTTAAACGTTTTTCCAGACAGGCAATGACAGAAAGAGGCATAAAACCAGTTGCCTCGAGAAGGTCTATCTCCACAAAGCTGGATCCGACAACGTTCTTCTAAATCTAATTAACCCACCATCAGCTAAATATCATCCAAACTAGTAAAAACAACGAATGAGAGTAATAACTAGGAACCACTTACCGGGAGGAGAGTGTCGCCCCCTCCGCCCTTGCACATTCTGCCTGTTGAGCTGTCCTTGAAATTAGCTGCCTGTTCTGCAAAAGGTATCTCCAAATTGATGTCAGTATCCGAAAAGGGCACGTCTTCAGGTGGGCTCTTCTGCTCATCCATTCCAAGACTGAAATTTGGACCTGAAAACAAAATATAATAAAAAAAAAAAACCACCCCAAAAAAACCAACCCTGAGAATCAACAGCAGCACAACTGAGCACCACCACTCAGCATGAGAGCAAATTAAAAACCAAGCAGAAATTAATGCTGTGACAAGGGTGGATTCTCTGGTTGCAAATTCTCTGATTTCTGCCTTTTTTTAAATGTCAGTTGAAAGTTAAGTTTCTTACAGTGGTCCATCTTTTATAGCTTTTCTTGAATAATTCTGCCAAGGCGTGGGGTTTTCTCCTATTTATCTACTATGAGAAGATAAAGCAAACAACCTCAAACAAACAGGAGACTCCCAGAGTCTTCCAGAGCCAAACAGCTTTGGCAATCAAAGTCTCTCACCATCGAAAACCCCTCCAGCCTCAAAGACTGTAACTCTTGCAACCAAATCAGCAATTCTTTCTGCTGTTAAGATTTCAAAAGGAAAGCAAATGTTTCCTCTGTGATCTAAAGCCTGGGAATAAGAGGGAACACCTGGGAATAAGAGGGAATACAGAGGTCGTGTTTTTGTCCCAACATTCCTGCCCTCACCCCAGCCTGAAGAATCTACATTCCTCAAAACCCTTTGGACAGGTTTCTGTGATACAGGGAAGGACTAAGTACACAACAATGGCCTTATATCTCTTTCTTTGTTCCTTAAAAGAATCAAACACCAGACAAAATTAAAATATTTCTTGTTTAAAAAAAAAACAAAACAAAACAAAAAAACAGTAAAAACCAAAACCAAGAAAAAACCGGAAGGAAAAAAAGGGAGAGGCAGTTCTGCTTTTAGAAAAAGAAGTCTTCTAATTTCATGGTAAATCAACCACTGCTTTTCAGCAGTTCAAATATATCACAGAAGAACCAAGAGGTAAGTTATATGGTAAATAACACCATTTAATAAAAAGCATCAAAGATGATTTAGCCAGAGAAAGATTCGGATCTCTCCACCGTCTCTCTTGGGATGTGGTACTTCTTAACACCCTGGACCAGGCTCCTTGTACCTCTTGAGATGTGGTACTTTTCAGCAGGGTCCTGGTACCAGACTTTACAAATACCCTGAAAGCATTTGCGATGAAATGCAGACTTTCTTAAAGGCAGCACAAACATAAACAAATCAATCCTGCTCATTTCAACGAGACCGTGATTCAGCCCCTGGCTTCTCCTTCCAGGAGACTGGAGCCTGTTCAAAGCTGACATCCCACAAGTGCAGAAGTGGGATGGAAATGGGTATGAGTTGAGGAGAAGAACCATGAGGAATGCAAAGGCTTTGGTGTTCCAATATTGTGTGACAGCACAGATTAATGTCTTGTTACAATGAGAAAATTTTTCTGAATCATATCTGCATCTCATTGAAAGACTATACACAAAACAAGACTAGTCTCTGAGGTTCTTTAGAGTGAGTTCTGACAATGACATCAGTCTGCCAGAGCCAAACCCAGAGGACCTGGTAGACAGGCTCTAGTAGGGCACAGTGCTTGAGGCAACCATTCCTACTTCAGTGTAACCGATCTGGAGCTGAAACACTGCCAGAGAGAGGTGGAGTTGAGTTTACGGAACCACTGAACGATATGGGGATGGAAGGGACCTCTGGAGATCATCCAGTCCAACCCCCTGCCAGAGCAGGGTCACCCACAGCAGGTCCCACAGGAACGTGTCCAGGTGGGTTTGGAATGTCTCCAGAGAAGGAGACTCCCCCACCTCTCTGGGCAGCCTCTGCCAGGGCTCTGACACCCTCACAGCAAAGAAGTTCCTCCTCATGTTCAGATGGAACTTCCCATGTTCAAGTTTGTGCCCATTTCCTCTTGTCCTGTCCCTGGGCACCACTGAAAAAAGCCTGTCCCCATCCTCCTGACACCCACCCTTTTAAGTATTTATAGGCTTTGATCAGATCCCCCCTCAGCCTTCTCTTCTCCAGACTAAACACACCCAAGTCCCTCAGCCTTTCCTTCTAAGACAGATGCTCCAGAGCCCTCATCATCTTTGTGCTCCTCTGCTGTCCCCTCTCCAGCAGTTCCCTGTCCTTCTGGAACTGGGGAGCCCAGAACTGGACCCAGTGCTCCAGATGGGGCCTTCCCAGAACAGAGCAGAGGGGCAGGATGACCTCCCTCCACCTGCTGGTCACACTCTTCCTGATGCCCCCCAGGATGCCACTGGCACTTTAACTCTTCTTATAACCAAGCAACACTGGGAGAAGTAGAGTAAATCTTGTCCAAATTTTGCCTGTTGTGTGTGTTACTCACCACTGCTCTTTCCAGAGAGGCTTCTCCTCACTTTTCCTAGACCCCGAAAGCTGTCTGGGGCAAACGCTAAAGATTAAGCTGATCCCGAAACTAGAGCTGCTTCTTTCGGTCAGGAGATATATGAGACTTGGTAACCAAACATATCCAAGGTCAAATTCATCCTTGGCCTATCTTCAGCCTCCCTGTGTATGTGTGTCTGTATACATGATGTAAACTGTTTAACGTGTCACAACTACAGGAAAACGGTTGCCCCCAAGGCTTTTGTCATGCTAATGTGGCCCGTACCCGACCTACATATTTCCCACCAGCCTGGGAGGGAGCAAACAAGAAATTAGTAGCTCCTGTTTCAGTCCTGCAGTCACAGGAAGGTGCTGTGTAAAGCAGATGTCCTGGTGCACATTTTAAAAGGCTGGAAATGGGAAGTTTCTTCTGCTCCTAGAGCCTTGCTCCTATTTCTGTGCGGTCATTAAGTAGGAAGCAGCTGTAAGAGGATGCAGCTTTGGTGCTCTGCCAACCCGCCAGCTGCCTGCAATATTTCATGAGAGAAATGGAAGTGTGATACAAACCCCCAAAATATTGTCTATAAAGCTGTGGAAACAGTGTTTTCCATCACTCCTGTACCCTACCCTTGGCTCCCGGTGCCGTCTGAGGGACAGATAAAGAGTTGGGGATCCTTCAGGAGTGGGGTGGGGGCTACGTTTAGGGTTTCCTTTCAATAGAACGTGGAAATAATGCAAGCATCAACCTTGCTATTTCCTAGTTTTGCTAGAGAATCTAGAGTATACCTTGATGGAGCTATGCTGATAGATCTGAATTTATAATTAGAAAGGTAGAATGGCTGATTTAGGGGTTTTTGACTGAGAAAGAGATGTAATGCTAAATTCATTTAGCAATTTAGAATGATAATTCTAAACTGCTGTAATTCACAGAGGATTTTTGATGGTTTTTATCAAAAGTCATAGATGTTTTTATCACAGTTAGGTTGATGGTTGGACTAGATTTCTTAAAGGTCCTTTCCAACCTAGACAATTCTAGGATTCAATTATTTTAAATAGAAAATAAAAAACGTTGGAATCTTTCCATGAAGACTCTATGACTCTAGCCTTAAGTTACTTACTGATCATGTGAAGTGAAAAGCAGAAATTAATCCTTCAATTAAAAAAAATACAACCACATTACAGCTCTTTTTCCTACAATTACACACAAGTCACAGAATTCTTTCATCCATTTGCCAGATCCTTACGTTTCCAGGTTGCCTTATACAGAGGTTTTATCTAGCATTTTTCCCTTGTAGCTAATCCTGGTTGCTCAGAAGGACAACTGCAGCCCTGCAGTAAGCTGATTTTGGCTGATCCCCCACACAAGCCAATGAGTATTTAGCTGTTCACACGCTTTATTTTTCCCTTTGTATTTTTTGGGAGGTCTCGACCAACACAGTTATTTACTTCTTTTTAAATAGAATTACTTTTTATCTTTGGTAGTGGTTGAACATATTGCTAGAGTTGCAGGTCTTTAGTGGTTGTTACCAACTGTTAAAATGATAAAAGTGACAGCTTAACAGATGACTCTGAATTTTCTTTGCATTTCATGTAGACACATTCTGTACCTAAATGAAACAAAGAGGCACTCAGAGCCAGTAAGTGAGGGTCCTTCTAGAAAAACCTCATCTACCAACAAAAAAAAAATCATCTCTGGAATTCATTAAACTGTTCTGTTTGAGCAGGACCAGGCAGAAAAGCATAAAAATGTGATGTTTTTGTTTATTCCCTCAGTTTGCTTACATTGTTTAGGCAAGAAAGAAGGTGTGTGAGACAGGTAAGAAAGGAGTGAGCAGAAGTTGGTGCAGCCCATGTGTGCTCTAAGGGCAAACCATATTCATAGAAACAGAGAATCACAGAACCCTTCAGGCTGGAAGAGACCCTTAGGACCATTGAGTCCAACCATCAGCCCCACTCTACAAAGGTCTCCCCTACACCACATCCCCCAACACCACATCTCAACCACTCTGAAACACACTCAGGGATGGGGACTCAACCCCCTCCCTGGGCAGCCCAGTCCAGGCTCTGACCACTCTTGCTGGGAAAAACTCTTTCCTAATGTCCAGCCTAAACCTACCCTGGTGCAGCTTGAAGCCATTCCCTCTCCTTCTATCCCTGATTCCCTGTGAGAAGAGACCAGCACCAACCTCTCAACAATGTCCTTTCAAGTAGTTGTAGACAGTGATGAGGTTTCCCCTCAGCCTCCTCTTCCTCCAACTAAACAGTCCCAGCTCCTTCAATCTCTCTCCATAAGATTTACTCTCCAGGCCCTTCCCCAGCTCCGTTGCCATCCTCTGCACTCGCTCCAACCCCTCCAGATCTCTCTGGTGTTGAGGTGCCCAGAACTGGACACAGTCCTCAAGGGGTGTCCTCCCCAGTGCTGAGGACAGGGGGACAATCACCTCTCTACTTCTGCTGGTCACACTATTTCTAATACAACCCAGGATGCCCTTGGCTTTCTTGCCCACCTGGGCACTCTGCTGGCTCATGTTCAGCCCCTTGTCAACCAGAACCCCCATCCTCATCTTCGGTCTGGCAGAAGCACTTGGGAATGCAGCTTTCAAATACCAAATTAGGAACAGAGTCATCACCTTTGGAGAAGGGCCAAGCAGAGTCATTCACTCAAACAGTTTTAAGACATCTCAATTTAGGCTTTTGATTTTTTTCTTTATAATGTTTGAGATTTGTATTTTTCAGCTAGAACTGGTACTACTGCTCTGACAAAGGGGGTTTCCATTTTAAAATGATGTCTTTGGATTGGAATTTCGTAGGTATTTTATATTTCTGGAATATCAGGCATTGTTTACTTTTTGCCTTTAACTCATCCACTGTTTGTGTAAGGCTAATTTGCTCATCATTCTGGAGGAAAGATCACAGCACCGACACAGGTGCGGTGCTTTTCATACCACTGAACCTGCGCGGTTTGACTGCAAACCAAACTGATTTCTTATTTCCTGCTCCAATCTTGGGAGCAGAGCCCACTTCAGCACGTTGAGTAGAGCAGAAAAGTATGAGGATATGAGCAGGCTGCATTCACCATCCCCATGGCAATCCGTGCTGAGGAGAGCTAACATATGGGATCTGCCTTTCAGAACTTCCCATTCCTGAAGGGTCCAGCAGGGCCACCGGGAAAAAAAACCCCAAAACACAAAAACAACAAAAAAAATCCCCCAAAACCAAGAAGAACCAGATGTGATAAAAACTCTGTAGTAATTACTTGGTAATTTTCCAGCTCTGAATCTGACAATGCTGTTTATTGACACAAGCACCAGACATCTCTTCCTTCCCTTGTGCTGAACCAGCAGCCTGGCACTCCTCCCAGTTTTTTTACTGGTTGTATTGGAGTGGGGTCAGCTGAGAGGGAGGGAGGGAAGGATTAACTGCACTTCTGCAAACACACAGATTTGGTGATATTCAGTTGGCTGGTTTATATTCATCTCTCCTACTTCAACTTCCAGGCACATCCTGTATTGTCCGGTGCTGTTTTTGAAGTCTAATCCTAAAAAATACTACTGGTTTGTATTCTAGAACTGGAACAGAAGTTTATTTGGTGGCTTCATTACAGATAAGTAACTTGCCGTGGGGAACTTGATCTGCCTGATGGGACTATTTAAGTGGCTTTAGGGTCTGGCCTAACACCTGTGTGTTATGCAGTGCCCTGGAAGAAGAAAAAAGCCCCAGTATACAAACAATACCGAGTAGAAATGCAGGATTGTAAAGCTGAAATGGGTGCCAGCTAAAATCTCCATCTCAACAGCGATGGGTACAGTGGTGTAAGAGACAGGGTGCAACCCCTGCTTTGAAGAAACCCAGTCCTACACACGCAGAATGCTATTTCTTTGCCATTTTCCTTAGAAAGGTAAACAACTTTTTTTCTGCCACCCCTGTTTTCCTTTCCTTTCAAGCTGCAGATCCACAGCCAGTTCTCATTTTCTCTGGATGCTTGGATGTTTTCTTTGGATGTTTATAGCCCGTTTGTTTTTGGTGTCTTGTATGCACGGATGAGCTTATGTGTAGTGCTTCATTTCCTGTGCTGTACCCCAGAGATAAACCAGAAGGGGTAAATTAAGGATCAGGAAAGGCCTAAGCATAAACTATGTTGAGGAGAATTCTCCCAGATGACTCCATTATAAGGTGGTCACTGGTAACAAACAAGGTTTTCCAGATGAGGGACCTTCAAGACTCTGCAGCCACACATCAACAAGTTCCATCGCTACGAAGACACCAGCCAGAACAGGTTTCTCCTAAGAACTTCATTTTCTTTTTGCTGAAATTTTACTGGAACCTAATTAGCAGCTTGTGTAGCTGAAAGCCTACAAACCAAAAGGGAAAGGAAAAAAAAAAGCCAACAAAAGAAAAGGAAAGAGTATTACCTTTTGTTCCATCTTGTGTTTCGATCTTGTTTTCACTTGTTCCCACAGTTGAGGGTTCGCTTCTGTCACAGACCTAAGAAAGGAACAATAAATACACACGTCTCATAAAATCCAAACACATGGTTGTAGAAACTCCTTTAACTCTGTGCAACACGAAAACACACACTCCTGCAATTCAGGAGTGGGCAGAAGCACACCTCTGTGCTCAGTAGAAAACCTTCTGCCAAAATCTAAGGAGATCTGTAATCTAGGCAATTAAAAAAGAAGTCATCACGTCCATTCCCTCCTCTTCCAAAAAGGGTAAGTGGGTATAAGACTTAATTTTCCAGGGCTGCAAAAAATAAGAGAATGTATTCTTTGATCTGAAGCCATAGTTTGTGCTGGAAAGGATATGGAAAGGGGAATCCGGAGGAGACTTCTTGACTTACTCAGTCCAAAGGCCTTCCTCTTGCAAAATCTTACATGGTTGTCTCCCCCCACCACAACAGCCCCATCCCTTTTGCAGGGCAGCTTGACGTGAATATAGAACCATCAAATGGTTTGGGTTGGAAGGGACCTTCAAGATCATCCAGTTCCAACCCCCTGCCCTGGGCAGGGACACCTCCCACCAGACCAGGTTGTTCCAAGCCCCATCCAGCCTGGTCTTGAACCCCTCCAGGGATGGAGCAGCCACAGCTTCCCTGGGCAGTATCTGTGCCTACAGCTTAGATTCCCACCAGCTAAACTTGGACACTTTGAAGAGACAACAAAACAGGAAAGGATTTGAACCATCTTCTCCTTTCTACGGTGTTGCTCTATTCAGTCTCAGAATCTGCCACATTCCATGAACTGGATGACACCTACTATATAAAAAATGTTTTCAGAACATGTAGAAGTTGAGATATATATAAAGAGAGGTATATAGAGAGGTATAATTTATAGGTAAAAACATACATGGCTATATTTATACCCGTATAGATACATATGGGTATACCCACATATCATTTATATTAACTTTTCGGCAACTCAGAAAAACTATGAATGTTTTAGCACTCTGGGTTTCTAGTTGTGTATTACTCAAACACTATATAACTCCATGCTTAAAAAAAATATATTTAAAAAAAAATATCAAGTTTTAAAGATTTCTCCTACCAACTCAAACCTGTGTATTTACCTGTTTTTGTTTTAAATCACTGGTGACAGAAAATAGCATGACTGCCCAGAAAATTACTAGCGTTTCACAGAGGAGTAGAAGCAGACATGGAAGCTGTCAAGGTACCAAAAGTGTAGCTTCTCTTTGGGAATAGGGCAGGAAATTTAGTAGAAACATCAACACAATCGTTGCACTGATGTGAAACATCAACCCTATTGTTTTACCTTTCCTCCTGCTTCCCTCCAGGTGAAGGGAGGTGACAGGATTTGGGGAGGCTATTATTAAACTGGAATGACTTCTTCCGGCTGCAGATGGCTTCAGTTCTCTTTTGTTACACAAAAAGCTTTCAAAAAAGCTTTCAAAAAACGGGAGAGTAGCAAAGCACTGAGACTAGTTACCCAGAGAGGCGGCAGAAGCTCCTTCACCACGGGCTTTCCGTGACAGAGGAGATGAGTAACCACCAGCAATGATTTCTGAATGATTATCTTGCTTTGGGGAGAGGAATGCAGCACAGGTTTGGGTGCCTACACTTGCATTATTTTATTTCAGTCATGATGGCAGGTTTAGAAGGATTCTTTTCTTTTTTTAATAGAAATAAAATATTTCCATATTTAATAAATATTCCAATCTTCTAATTTATGCCTCATTCATTTGGCTGTTTGAATTACTGCTCACCGAGGTCATCAGCATCAAACCAGTTAATTTAAAGAGACACAGAACTCTAGTGAGCACCGTGATGTATGATTTTCAACCATTACAATGTGTAGCTTAACTACAGGAACGTGAGTATTTCTTGAGCTTCACTGAAATAACATACTTGAAAGGGAAATTATACTGCTTTAAGCCATATGGTATTTTGCCTAAATTGCTCTGCTATTATATCTTGTAATCTTTAGCTGTACTCAATTCCAAATCAGATCCCTGCGAGCTTTTATGGAGTTAATATCCCTTCTGCAACCACATGCAAAGCAGAACTGCAGAAGAGAAGTTGCGCCTCCAGAAAATACATTTGAGCCTGCAAATGCTCCCCTGCTCCTACCCACCCCCCCTACATTTCACCTCTGCTGATTTTGAAAGGAGTTTCCAAAGGAGAAGGAGCTATTTGGAGCAGGAGGAAGTTAAAGCCCCTCAAAATTCACCATGCTTTACACTGCCAGACATAGTTTAGTGACACACAAAGGGCCTGGGAGGTAGTAGAGGGTCTAAGCCCCCAGTTTACAGGCATAAAGATCTGCCAAAACAGAGCAGATTAGGTGGATGTTCCTTTGTTTTCCTTTTTAAAAAATGAAAATTAAACAAGAGCACCAGTAACTAAGAGGTATTGACCCCTATTGGGCAGAGCTCTCCGGACGGCTGAAGGACAAGAGAAAATGTCCTCAAGTTGCACCAGGGGAGGTTTAGGATGGATATTAGGAAAAAAATGATACACTTGAAGTGTTGTGAAGCACTGGAAGAGGCTGCTGAGGGAAGTGGTGGAGTCACCATCCCTGGAAGTATTTAAAAGCCAGGTAGACATGGTGCTGAGGGACATGGTTTTGTCAGTGTTGGGTTGATGGTTGGACTGGATGATCTGAAAGGTCCCTTCCAACACGGGCCATTCTATGACTCTATAAATACTTCTTTCTACGTACTAAAATTGTTTAATGCAATGTCAAGTCTGGACCCATGCTATCCCCATAAACACAGTTAAAAAATCCCTTCAGAAATCAGTGAAAAGTTAGACACAAATCTTCTGGAAACATCCCTTCTGTGTCTGTGCACCCCTCTCCTCTCCCCTCACCCCTACACATCCCTCTCTTCTCTCTGTCAGGATCAAATAAAATGACCGACAGGAACTTACTTTTCCCTTGGAGTCGTTTTGTACCCTGAAGATATCTCTGACATCAGGAATCTGGTGCTGTTTGTTTTTTTTCCTCATGGTTTGCGTGACAGTCTCTACTCGCTTTTCTACCGCCGCCTTCTGGGTTCGGGTCAGGGTGGAGAGAAACACCACGCTTTCCAGGGAGTCACCAGAGCTCTCGCCAAACAGATTTGACAGACCTGCCTCCTTCAGCCATTCTTCTTCCAGTTCTCCCTCTGAGGAAGGCAAAGAGAAAAAGGCATAAACGTTGGCTTTCAAGCATGGTTAAGCACACCATGGTAATAGCATGATATGGCTCATGGAGTTCACAGGGAAAGTACTAAGCGGATCCACCATTAAGACCNAGCTCCCTCAGCCTGTCTTCACAGCAGAGGTGCTCCAGCCCTCTGAGCATCTTCATGGCCCTCTGCAGGACCCATTCCAACAGGTCCATGTCCCTTCTATCTTGAGGCCTTATCATGCCTTGGAAAAAAGCTATTGCTTCTAAAGAGCTTCAAAAGGGTTAACATATGATATCAAAACTTTTAAAATAGTTAATCCAATACAGATTGCTACGGGGCAACCTTTATTATAATGTACAGCACTTCTATTAAACCATATACCATTTTATAAATGTACCTAGACACAGATTTGACTGGGGAAGTCTGGAAGCCTCTGATCATTGATGCTTCGTTGATTTTCAGTTCACTCCTCAATCCCTTTAGCTCCTTTACTGATACGGTTCTGCCCGCTTTTCTTGATACATTAATCCTACAGCTCTGCCGTAGCTCAATTTAATGAAGGACAAACCAGGCTACAGGAGTCACCTTAATGCTATTTTTAATCAGTTCTTATGACACGGTCTCCAGGCTGCTGACAGCCCACAAAACAATTGCTGCCTTAGTCTTAGTGCTGATAAGGTCTCCTTTATTGACAGATCACTGCTCATGAGCAAGGAGAAAGCTATTAAATACAGCCAGTGATGGCAAAACTTCTGCTTCTGAAATGGGTATCTCCCTAATCATACTTTCTTTTAAAAACTAAGTTCTGTCCATAGCAGCTGAGCTTGTGCCACACGCGCCAACAACCCCCTCAAGCCTTCCAGCAACACTTCCATTTATCAGATATCTAAAAGTACCCCGAAGCACATCAACTTCACTATTGACTGTGGCTCCTCACAGCGCCCAGTGCACATCCAAGCAGGCACCTGAATATTACCAGAATTCAGAAAACACAGCCAAAATTTTAAGCATGGATTTTGTTATGGCCACATGGCCAAACACTGAGCCTCCGAGAAAGCCCCCATGGATTTTGTTATTCAGGCTGGAAAGAAAGGCTACACCCTTTCTCCAGTGTTGATGTGAGCAAGGTATGGCTCATCTCTCCCCTGCCTTGCCTTTGCATGGCCATGTCTCAATCAATCCCCACCCAGGGAGGCCCATCAGCCAGATGCAGGGTCCCAGGCATTCAGCAGCCCATACCCAGGTGAGGTGCAAGGTGTGGGGCACAGCAACATCTACTTGAGCAGATCAACCCATATCAGCTGACTCGCTTGGTCTTCTTTCTCAGAGCTGCTTTCTCCAGAAGCCACTTTTCTACCCTTTTCAGAGCACTTGTAAACAGTGGTGATGGGCCTCTTGTAAGAACGAGAGAGAGGCAAATACTACATTGTTACAAAATTATTTTTGAGGGAATAATAGAATTCACAGAATCACAGACTGCTATGGGGTTGGAAGGGACCTCTGGAGATTATGGGTTTTGAATGTCTCCAGAGATGGAGACTCCCCCACCTCTCTGGGCAGCCTCTGCCAGGGCTTTGACACCCTCAAAGCGAAGAAGTTCCTCCTCATGTTTAGATGGAACTTCCCATGTTCCAGTTTGTGCCCATTCCCTCTTGTCCTGTCCCTGGGCACCACTGAAAAAAGACTGGTCCCTTCAACACCCACCCTTGAAGTATTTCTAGGTGTTGATCAGATCCCCCCTCAGCCTTCTCTTTTCCAGACTAAAAGGACCCAAGTCCCTCAGCCTTTCCTCATCAGAGAGATGCTCCAGGCCCCTCATCATCTTGGTGGTCCTCTGTTGTACCCTCTCCAGCAGTTCCCTGTCCTGCTTGAACTGGCGAGCCCAGAACTGGACCCAGTGCTCCAGATTGGGCCTCTGGAAACTTCTTTAATACGGATGTTACTCCTGATTGCCCAACTTTTTCTAAGATCATGCCCTCAGGAGTGGCTCATAATGGATGCTGCTGAGAAACACAAACAATACAACTGAACAGTCACAATAGTTACAAGCGTAGAAAGTTACTCACTAAACTTAACCGGTTAATCATTGCCTTGTCTTCTAAAGCGTGAGGTTTCTATCCACAATAGCTACAATAACGAACAACATACACAAAGAGTGAAAGGGTAAGTTAGGGTAACATCAAACTGCAAATAAAGCCTCAATTGTTGTGATTTGAGAGTACAGGCACCTTTCTCATGTTCTGCAAATACAACTTAAAGCAAAACCAGACTTTTAGTTATCCCCGACTCAGCTCTCTTTCAGGGCGCTGCCTGTTTCTGGCGATATGCATCAGAAGCAGCCGGATTTTCAAAGCAGATGTTCAGCAGAGTGCCCTCCTTTTCCATTTAACTGTGTTTGATGGGTGCCATCTCTTGAAATAAGACTTATAGCAAAACCCCTAAATCAGCAAACTGATGATCATTCCCAAGAATGCATTTCATTACCGTCCGGCTCTTTCACTACAAGCGCTACTCGTTCCTCAGGATTATTTCCTCGGGTTTCATGGATGTTTTCGAGCTCTTTCCAGTAGTCGTCCATAGACAGTTCATCCAAGGAGTCCTGGGATCCTGAGCGGTCAAACGACGCGCCATCGGGGAGCTTCTTGGAATGGTCATGGTTCATTGTATACTGGCCAGACCGACGGCTGCCCAAAAAACACAAGCCCAAAAGCAATTCTTGGTTAGCATTTTAAGATACTGGATATATGAATATCTGTGAAGGCAGTTATTGATGAATTGTGTCCAAGTATCAAAGAAAACTACTGTCAACAAGCAAACCAAGATATTAAAAACTACTTTTAATACCTGTAATACATTTTTAATTTAACTTTTCTACTATACATATCTCCCAACCTAGGATGGTGCAGGAGTCTGTATTGAAGAGGAAATAATGAATCCAAGTGCTAATAATCCTCTAATTCAACTCACAACAATCAGTTCCATGAACTTCACGTATCTTCCTAGCACCACCACTCATAAAGAATTTTTCAAAAGTGCCTTTCTGTCTGAGTAAATTCTTACAGCTTGATAGTACTCAAACCTCAAACTTTTTTCTTTGCTACATTGCTTTTTTTTCTTTTTATTTTTATAAATGTTTAGTGTGGTACCTACGACCTTAATTACAGCTGGGAAAGGACAGAGTAGAATTGTTGAGGTTACAGCATGTGAAGTACTCAGGTGAGTCCAAACGCTTGATAAAGGCCACTATTTGCTTCTGTCTTGCTTCCTCTTTGACTGAAAGGTTACTATTTTTATAGTCTAATCTTTGATCTTAAGTATAGCTGCAACTAGAAAGAAGAAACTCACAGACTGGAAACCTCTAGGTCTCATCGCGACCTCAGTAAGTCAAAGGCAAAACATTCCTCTTACCTAGCAAAGAATCCCTTCGAAAAAAGGTGTGCAGGTTGTAGTGATGTCATTGAAGTTACAGGTCACCCTTACCAGACACCGAATCAAAAGCCACAAACTGATTCAAAGTACCACGAAAGAGGACGTGGATTACACGAGTAGCGACCTGATCTAACTTCAGAGTTGGTCCTACTTTGTGTGGAGGCAGATCGGAGAGGATCACCTCCAGTGGTCCTTTCTAAACTAAGCTACTCTACTGTTAGGACAGCATATCAAAAGTCTTCCTTGCATTAAAATATAGTAAGTTCTTAACATTTCACAAAGAGCTTCAAATGTCTTTTATGTCTGAATTCGACTCCATCTTCTAAAAAAGGAGGCATGGTTTGGGGTTAAGTAGTAAATGTCACTTATCCTGAGAGAAAAACATATCAAAGATCAAGCATTGTGGATTTATCACAATGTAAACACAGTCCTACCTTCCCATTTGGCTGACTTTGCAAGTTCATCTAGAATTAAAACAAAAGCACCTCGTCCTTACGTTTTATCTTGGGACAACTAATGCTTGTTAGCTGCCCTTAAGCGCAAAAAAACGTACCTTTCCCTCTGCAGATAAGCCCCTGGTTTGTCCCAGTCACAAATCCTTTCACACCATACGTGCTTGATTCTCTGATAAGAAATCCTAACTATATGGACTTTGCCTTTAAAGGTAAAGAACCTTATGGAAGGCCTAGGAGTTTCCACCTGCCCTGCCTCCCTGCCCCAGGTACAAGTTAATAAATGACAACGAATTACCGAGCTAATACGCACCCCAACACCATTCCTTAACCTCCCTTTATTTGAAAGCTCAGGAAAAAATAGATACAGAAAGGAGTATTTAGCTTCTGCATCAATGGCAGTAACAACATGGTGCTAGCAGTGCACGTTACCCAAGAAATACAATTTCTCCATGCAGCTACCTCAGTTCTTAAACTTCTCCTGACAGGCCTGTCCCGTGCCTGACCGGTGCTGCTCGTCAATCAGCCCTAATCACTGCAGGAAGGTGTCCATGGACCCACAGAAGCTCCAGAAGTGTCTCCAGCAGCTGACGTAGGTGGCCGGTGTGTGGCCGAAGCAGGTCGGGCTTCCCTCCTCCTGGTGGCCAGAGGTGCCAGGACCCCGGGTTTGGCCCCGCGGTGCTGCCTCGGCGGCTCTCGGGTGGCCTTTCACCTTTGGAACAACCACCTCTGCTGAAATTTAACCACCGCAGCACACAGCACAACAGATAAAACCAACACATGGAATAGGTTACAAGGGTGCACTTGCTGGGGGCTCTGGCGGGTTGTGGTGGGACACGCTGCAGCAGGCCATAGAATCACAGAGTCATCACACGGTTTGGGTTGGAAGGGACCTTCAAGATCATCCAGTTCCAATCCCCTGCCCTGGGCAGGGACACCTCCCACCACACCAGGTTGCTCCAAGCCCCATCCAGCCTGGCCTTGAACCCCTCCAGGGATGGGGCAGCCACAGCTTCTCTGGGCAACCTGGGCCAGGCTCTCACCACCCTCACACCAAAGAAGTTCTTCCTGGTATTTCATCTACATCTCCCCTCTTTCAGTTTAAAACCGTTCCCCCTCGTCCTATGGCTCCCCTCCCTGATCCAGAGTGAGTCCCTCCCCATCTCTTCTACAACAAATGCCCACAGGACCCTGAAAATGGCTGTAAGTGCTGTGTGCCAAGTATCAGCTGTACATTTTGAATCTCGGACTTCTCCTCTCTGAGAGGACTTAGTTTGCGGAAGGAAATGAGCTGGTTTGTTTAGAAGGTCAGGAGAAGCACTGGAAGCGTGGCATAAATCCGTGGGTGTGTTGTACTGTGTCCAGCTTTGGAGTCCTCAACACAAGAAGGACATGACATGCACCTGA
>VXBJ01007341.1:964886-989470 GCA_013400055.1 Nycticryphes semicollaris
CCAACAAACCCCCCCCCCCCAAACCAAAACAAAAAACAACAAAACAAACCAAAACCAAACCCAAAACCAACAACCCAGGAAACCCCACGAACTGGCATTTTAAACCCCTCTGTGAAAAATAAAGGCCAAACCGGCCAGGCTATAGGGGCTGGCTGACTCTAAGTCTAAAAAGTATATACGTATACATATATATATACACTGTACTGCTTCCAGCCACATCCTTGGTATTATTTCTGTAAGAGCTTTTTACCTTAGTGATCATGACCTTCCTCCTTTCCCAACCCCAACCTGTCACTGAATAAAACAGGAAAGGAATTGTGGCAATGACACGGACTGTGAGACTTAGAACTCTAATCCACTGCACCAGAAATGGGTGATTCCAGGTAGGATGCCCAGACTTCAATCTGCCCCAACCATATGCAGCACTTCTAAGAAGACTGAAATATTTCACAACATTCCCTTTAATAGGACCTCATGTCCCTACACAGCCATTTAGACTCTACCTATTTTCTACTTCCCATTAGATAAATTATAATTCTGGTAAACTGATACACACACACGCCCTGCCTACACTGATGGTAGAGACCCTGGGCCCCTGTGTATGACTGATGATGCAAAATGATTTATTATCAAAAAAAAGGTTTTAGAACTAGAACATATATTTTTGAACATTCATTTGAACATTTTCTCGCCAAAATAACTGCACCAGTTGTGTTTTGTGGGGACCATGGCATCCCAGCGCCTGAGCTGTTCCACCCAGAGCATCATTTTAGCTTTATTCTCCATTTTTCTGGTTTGTTTTTTTAGTGAGAGATGAGTCTCTCAGACTCCAACTTGGAGCTTGCAATACAACATCACGTGCTATCAGACTGGCAAAGAAATTACCACAATTAGCTAAATTGAGAAGTAGCATCAGAAAAAATCAGTTGTGGTCTTACTTCTGCACTGAGAAAATGAAGTGGAGGATATTGTCTCAGGTTCTGCCCTTTTAATTCTCACACCAGTGAAGTCTCCAATGAAGACTCTCAAGGGCTTTGCAAACACATTCCTATTTTTTGCTCGTACACAGACATTTCTGGTTCAACAGCAGACAATATATAAAGAGCAACAGCTATTCCTGGGAGAGCAAAATCCACCAGAGGAGAAAACAAGGGGACAATGGACCCTGGGTGACCTGCACAGGTACAACCCCACCAGTGGCACAAGGCTAGGAGCAGTTTTGCAACTTTGAGAAGAGCTGAAAGTACTTACAGACCCCAAATGCAAAGAGAAGTCAGTCTCCCAACTCTTCAGACACCCAGTACATTTCCCTTACATACAACCCTAATTGTGCTCAAAGCTCTAGTTCTAGAGAAAACGTATTTCCCACAGCTAGGAAAATGGGGAAAGGAATGGCCTCACTCAATTCTCCTTTGCCCCATCCCTGGAGGGGTTCAAGGCCAGGCTGGATGGGGCTTGGAGCAACCTGGTCTGGTGGGAGATGTCCCTCCCCAGGGCAGGGGGTTGGAACTGGATGATCTTGAAGGTCCCTTCCAATCCAAACCATTCTATAACTCTATGATTTTTGGGCCCCTGGTCAGTTGATCTACCTTTCTTGTTCCTTCCAAACACCTTCTACAACCCCTGGCTCCATATGGACGCAGATGTTTGCAGATTTGACTCTCTGCATTCTCTGCAATTCATATAAATTAGAAAAAAAGATTATGAAAAAAAAAAAAAGTATGCAAAATATGTTCTGTGTAACATTCTGTGTAACACCTCTCATGCTGCTTATTGGGAAAATACTGCAACACATCATACACGTTTTTAAGAGTACGCTTTTTCTGTAATCTTCTAAGAGAATCACTGGAACTAATCTCCTCCCACAGAAGAGAATAAAGCCTGTGTGGGATTACTTCAGGCTCCGTAAATATCAAAGAGAATAAACCAGGAAGTGAAACAGATACAGTATTTGTAATTCCATTATTGAGAGGCACAGAGAGGAAAGATTTAAATAATTTATTTTTCTTTTCACAGTGGAAAAAAAAAAAACACGGCAACAAAGCCTGATTTAAGCCACCCTGGCAAATACCAGCACCATCTAGTAAAGTACAGTTGCAGCCTTGAAATGTTACTGGAGGCATTTTTGTGCCTCCAAAAGCAATTAGCTCTCTAAAAGCAATAGCTCTCACCGCGTTAAACGACCTATTAGTTGGACCTATAACCTTTTTAGATGCAAATATTGAGGCACTCGGCACAGTTACATTAATAAAATCCCTCTCCCCTGGCATTTCTGCTGGTTTTAAACTGTCAGTAGGCAGCCAAGCAAGCAGGAAGCCACTCGGGACCAGGGATTCTCTCCTTCCCTTCCCCCTTTGCCACCACTTCTGTTTTCTGAACACAGTCAGAAAAGATCAAAAATAGTGTTATTTTTTTCAGCCGAGCTCCCCGCAAAGCTTTCCTGGTTGTTGTAGCCATAAATATGGCCCTTCACTTACAAACCGGAGACTTACACCTACCAACGGGGACACAGAGATGCAAGTTTGGAAACGAGCGGTAGCCAAGACGGGGGTGACACCGAGGAAGAAATGACACCGCTTCTGAAGTGTCATGTTCCAGAGGAGCAATGGGGAGGGGAAGCCACACAGAATCATAGAATCGTCTGGGTTGGACGGGACCTTTCAGATCATCGAGTCCAACCATCCACCTAACTCTGATACAAATCCATCACTAACACATGTCACTCAGCATGATGTCAACCCAGCTTTTAAGAGAAGGCTGATGGTCACTGCTTGCTCTGCAGCAGAAAAAAACCCCACCGTGTGCTGCTGGTAAAATGAAGATTTTAAAATTGTTTCCAGAATTATGGAAATGGAAGACCAGAAGAGTTCTTACCAACTTCAGTTTAAATTACACTCATCAAAAAGAGGAGGCAGGAGGGGACTGTGAGAATTCTGGGACTGAAATAGTTAATATGAGTAGTAATTATAAAGAAAACAAACCTGACATTTTTTAGATTTATAAATTACTCAGATGGTGATTCTGAATAGAAATTATTTAGGAAAAGCCTTTGTTTTCCTCCCTCAACAACACTCCTTTCTTTACCAGCATCTTACAATCATGGGAGATATCGATTTCTAAATCAACATAAAGGTGCCAGTGATGTTTTTTCAGCTGATAACATGCTCCATGATTACTGTTCTAAAAGGTATCAGTCTATTTTGTAAGAAGTTCATCAGTTCTATGAAGCAACATCCATCAGTCTTTTCTAAATTACTCCATCACTAATATTAGCCCTAACCCTAACCCTGCACTCCCAAACAAAAGGCTCAGTGCAGCGTGAACTGCCAGCAAAAAAATGCAAGTAAAAAATGACATTGTGCTGTTTTAACTTTCCCTACACGGAGACCTCTGTGTATCTAGAGGTTAAATCCCTCCTTTCAGCTTCAGATATACTCCTTTGTGGAAATGGGGTAAAAATGGTCCATCCTCCTAACACTAAGTAGCTCTGATTACAGACCCCAGTCATAATCATAGAATCATAGAATCATGGAATGGTCCAGGCCAACGGGACCTCTAGGGTCATCCAGTCCGACCTCCCCGCAGTCAGCAGGGACACCCCCAACTAGACCAGGTTGCCCAGGGCCTCCTCCAGCCTCCCCTTGAATATCTCCAGGGAAGGGGCCTCAACCACCTCCCTGGGCAACCTGTTCCAGTGCTCCACCACCCTCAGAGTAAAGAACTCGTTCCTAATATCCAATCTAAATCTGCTCTGCTCCAGCTTGAAGCCATTGCCCCTCGTCCTGTCACTGCAGTCCTTTGTAAACAGACCCTCCCCATCTCTCCTGTAGCCCCTTTAGGGACTGGAAGCTGCACTGGAAGGTCTCCCTGGAGCCTCCTCTTCTCCAGGCTGAACAACCCCAGCTCCCTCAGCCTGTCCTCATAGCAAAGGTGCTCCAACCCCCTGATCATCTCCGTGGCCCTAATTAGGGAAACAGAAATACTTCACGTGTAACACCTTAAACCTGAAATAAGGCACAACCCATATGCAGATGCTTCTATAAATAAAAATGTGTGTTTTCTTTCACCATACGCACACCCACTGTGTACGGAAGAAGAAGAGCAACGTTACACACTCTGGAGTGTTGCAATCTGTGATGTTTAGTTACAGGACAAGGCTCCCCACGGTGGACATCTGTATTTCCCATGATGAGACATATCTTCTACAAAGGAATCCCATGTGTTTTTATACAGTGTCAGATGTACACAGAAAAGAAAAAGAAAAAAATTGCTGAATGCAATATTAAGTCACACCTAAATACTCTAATTAACTAGGAAACCAGAGGTGTTTCTCAAGAGCAAAGGGAAGGGGGCGTGAGACAAAGAAGAGCAAAAGCTGCTCAAGAGGTGATGGGCACAAACTTGTACATAACAATCTCCATCTCAACATGAGGAGGAACTTCTTTGCTGTGAGGGTGTCAGAGCCCTGGCAGAGGCTGCCCAGAGAGGTGGGGGAGTGTCCTTCTCTGGAGACATTCCAGACCTGCCTGGACACGTTCCTGTGGGACCTGCTCTGGCAGGGGGTTGGACTGGATGATCTCCAGAGGTCCCTTCCAGCCCCAGAGCATTCTGTGATTCCTTGGGGTATCCCCCCAAGCCCTCTGGTCCCAGCTCCTGAGCTCCACTGTCCAATCAGTCTGTCACCTCCCCAGCCCGCACATCACCTCACCACGCCAGGCAGGACCCCGCTGGCTCCCCAACTCCCTAAAGTGCCCTAAAAGTTAGGAAACCAGCCCATACCAACAGTGTTGGGGAGGTGATGAAGGAGCTGAACAGCTCTGTGACTGATTCAGGTAACAAATGCATCCTTTGAGCTCTTTGGAGGGTGTGACACAGTTGAGCCAGGGGTTTTAAAGTCAACGTTGCCTTAGTATGTTCTGCACTGAACATTAAAACTGCACTGAACATTAAAGCAAATGTCTTCTTACTATTTTCTGCAGTGAACATGCACTTTTGCAATCTTACAAGTTTCTCTGGATGCATGAAACCTTTGACTGTATAATTAGCCAGCTCTATCTCCGAGGATAACAGAAATACAAGGGTGAGTGTAGGTGCTGCATTGGGACAGGAAGAACCCCCTGCCCCAGGACAGGTTGGGGGTGACCTGCTGGAGAGCAGCTCAGAGGAAAAAGACCTGGGAGTCCTGGTGGACAACAGGATGCCCAGGAGCCAGTAATGGGCCCTGGTGGCCAAGAAGGCCAATGGCATCCTGGGGGGCATCAGGAAGAGTGTGACCAGCAGGTAGAGGGAGGTCATCCTGCCCCTCTGGGGAGGCCCCAGCTGGAGCACTGGGTCCAGTTCTGGGCTCCCCAGTTCAGGAAGGAGAGGGAACTGCTGGAAAAAGAAAATACAACAACCTGTACTGAGGTCTGTATTTAGTGAAACCTGTATCAAATAATTCAGTGAGAGAAGACACGTAAGCAAACATCTCCCTTCAACACCCTAGGACAGGATCACTAAACTTTCTTTAACAATGACTTAAAAAGTCCAAGCAAGACCCAGAAACCAAAATGCTGTGACACATCACACGGATTTTAATACCATATGTTTTCATAAACTGTTCTCTGAGTTGAAGGACAAAGTGCCAAATACCACCTTTCACAGCACGAAGCTCATAAAGTTTTCCATAAACTTTCACGAGCAGCTCCTACTTACGAGGAGAAAAAGAGATGAGTTTTGAGTTTGTTCTTGTATGCACTGTCCACAGGGAGAAGCTCAACCAAGCCCAGTCTTTTTCTTAGCTTTCACCTCAAAGAGAACAAGTACCAGAGGGGAAATATCCTTCTCTCAGAGGGGAAATTGGATACAATTTGGATCACTGGACAAATGCTTGGAGACTTTAATTAGTACCTAATATTTTAAGTGACATATGTGTCTATCTCTTATATATTGAATGTCTTAGTCTCTTGTACCCTTAAATCAGACTTGATGAGAAGTCAGGTCGTGTTTTCTACAGGATATCGTAGAGCTATTCTGATTATACTTCTCATTCCTGACAGTGGTTCGATGTCCTACATCGGGCACTGCGAAACCACAGAGATCTTTCTGGTGCAAAGTTCAGGGCAAAGAAAGGTGTGTCTAAACAAAGGTACAAACCAGCAACCTTCCAAGAGCTTATCAGTCGACAACCAATTGCAATTTAGAAGCTGCACTCTAATTTACCTCCTCGCAGCAACTCGGAATCCAAGCTGGGCTTTTGTTTCATAGAATCATAGAGTTGTCTGGGTTAGAAGGAACTTTTAAGATCATCCAGTCCAACCATCAACCCAACTCTGATAAAACCCATCACTAACCCATGTCACTCAGCACTATTTCAACCCGGTTTTTAAATCCCTCCAGGGATGGTGCCTCAACCCCTGCCCTGGGCAGCCCATAACAAGGATTAAGAACAGTTCCGTGGAAAAATTGCTCCTGATCTCCAATTTGAACCTCCCCTGGTGCAACCTGAGGCCATTTCCTCTTGTCCCATCGCCTGTGACTTGGGAGAAGAGACCGACCCCCCCTGGCTACACCCTCCTTTCAGGGAGTTGTAGAGAGTGAGAAGGTCTCCCCTCAGCCTCCTTTTCTCCAGGCTGAACACCCCCAGCTCCCTCAGCTGCTCCTCACAAGACTTGTGCTCCAGACCCCTCACCAGCTCCATTGCCTTGAGTTGCCCTGCCCAGCTTCGTTCCATGAAGCTGCACCACACAAAGGACAACGGGAAGGCAGGTTCTCCAGAGCTCACTAAGAGGAGTCCAGGTTCCCCGTCATGCAGAGCACCTACATCCCAAGGACCTCTTCTCCCATTGCAGCCTGCCCTTTGCAGGCAGAGGATATGCACACATAAATCACTGAATGCTGTGAGTCAGGGATGGAGAAGAAGCTTATGCTGGCTTTAGGAAGGCTGATAAAGGACAAGATGTGCCAAAACCTGTCAGTACAAACTTAAGTCATAATGTCAGGGAAAAAAACTTGAACGTAAGAAGTTCCACCTAAACATGAGGAGGAACTTCTTCAGGGTGGCAGAGGCTGCCCAGAGAGGTGGTGGCGTCTCCATCTCTGGAGACGTTCCAAACCCACCTGGACACGTTCCTGTGGGACCTGCTCTGGGTGACCCTGCTCTTGCAAGGGGTTGGACTGGATGATCTCCAGAGGTCCCTTCCAACCCCTGCCATCCTGTGGTTCTGTGATCTCTCTCCTGTGATAATCCTTTCAACAGAACAAGAAGATATTCCTCAAGTCTACATAAAATACAGGCTTCTCAGGAGAAGATGAAACAGCCCAAATCATTAGAACAAGTTGAGTAGGACATGAAAGCCCGCCCTCTAAATGGGTTGTAATGACGGAGATGACTATTCCCACAGTGATACCACCACCACCAGCGTCCCCTTACCTGGTGGTGGCAAAGGGAATCCATCACAGAAGCTACACTTATGGAGCTGACAGATCTATGTATCATCCTCTGAGCAACTGCATCTTGCAGTGGTTCATGGCACCCACAGCTCTGGTCTCCCGCCGTGACCAACTAGTGAGTCACAGCTCCAAGTGTGACAGCACTTACCAGGGCTTTGCTGCTCGGAACCTGGGGCTCCTGGATACATTAAAATAAAAAAGAAAGCCTATATACAGAGGGCCCTGGTTCTCCTCATTTCTGCTGCGTAGCACCACCGGGTTGCTCAGCTTTTATTCTCCTTTCACAGCCATCTACGAGCCTGACCCAGGGCAGAGCTGAATAGACCAGTTTCCCTGATAGCAAAGGGCGTTAAATCAAATCTACATCCACGACACAGCATAAATCCCAGACACCCAGGGAACGGGGCTTGCTGAAATAACGTTGGTTTATCGTAATGACAGTGCTAAACCGATGTCCAAGGGCAATAAACTGTGACTCTCTCCACACAATGAGGACTGAAAATGACATTTGCATCAATGACCTGGATGAAGGGATGGAATGTACCCTCAGCAACTTTGCTGCTGACACAGAACTGGGAGGGGTGGCTGACACACCAGAAGGCTGTGCTGCCATCCAGCCGGGGAGTTGGGCTGAGAGGAACCTGATGAAATTCAACCAGGGCAAGTGTAGGTGCTGCACCTGGGGAGGAATAACCCCTGCACCAGGACAGGTTGGGGGTGACCTGCTGGAGAGCAGCTCTGAGGAAAAAGAACTGGGAGTCCTGGTGGACAACAGGATGGCCAGGAGTCAGCAATGGGCCTTGGTGGCCAAGAAGGCCAATGGCATCCTCGGAGCATCAGGAAGAGTGTGACCAGCAGGTCCAGGGAGGTCACCCTCCCCCTCTGCTCTGCCCTGGGGAGGCCCCATCTGGAGCACTAGGACTAGTTCTGGGCTCCCCAGTTCAAGAAGGACAGGGAACTGCTGGAGAGGGGACAGCAGAGGAGCACAGAGATGATGAGGGACCTGGAGCATCTCTCTGGTGAGGAAAATCTGAAGGACTTGGGTCTGTTCAGTCTGGAGAAGAGAAGGCTGAGGGGGGATCTGATCAACACCTAGAAATACTTCAAGGGTGGGTGTCAGGAGGATGGGGACAGTCTGTTTTCAGTGGTGCCCAGGGACAGGACAAGAGGAAATGGGCACAAACTGGAACATAAGAAGTTCCATCTCAACACGAGGAGGAACTTCTTTGCTGTGAGGGTGGCAGAGCCCTGGCAGAGGCTGCCCAGAGAGGTGGGGGAGTCTCCTTCTCTGGAGACATTCAAACCTGCTTGGACACGTTCCTGTGGAATCTGCTCTGGGTGACCCTGCTGTGGCAGGGGGTTGGACTGGATGATCTCCAGAGGTCCCTTCCAACCCCAGAGCATTCTGGGATTCTATAGCTTGAGCAAAGCCAGGGCTCAGAGAAGACACACAACTCAAAGGAATTCCACCAGGATACTTAGACTGCAGTGTATACAATTGGCTGAGGTGCTAATTAGCAGCAAGGGAGGGATTTTACCTGTGGAGGTAACACCCATGAGACCCCCAGGGAGGTACTGCATGTAATCCAAGCTGGGGGGTGGAGAAGAAAAGTCACAGGACAAGTGTGAAGAAGAATGCAGCAAATCTTGAAGAAAATTGTCACAGAAAGGGATTTTCGGACTGAAGAAACAAAGACTCAGACAGAATTATTTGTTCCCTCTACCTAGAGAAAACTGAGCAGCATCCTGGCAACAGGTAACAGGCATCAGGAGGGCTTTTTAATCAAGTGGGAAGACAAAGCAAGAACCAAAGGCAGGAGCGAGATGAATTTGAAAAAGAAATAAGGTACAAAGTGAGGGAAGGGGGAACCCCACGAAACAGGAATCCGGAACTGAGGAAGCAGGAAATGTTGAGATACCATGACTTGCAGTCAGTGGATCGAGTTACCGGGATTAATACAGCGGTAACTAAGCAACACGTGAAGGCTCTGCAATACACAACACATTTGTACACACATGAAGTACCAAAGACACAAAAGCAATGCTAAATAAAGCAACTTAATGGCCTGTTGCCCCTCAGCTCCACCTGAAGGGGCTGTTTGGCATCGGGCAAGAAATGCTGTTCAAATGAGCAGCCAAGTCCAAGGCAGGAAAGATTCCTCTAATGCATTTAGATAAAGACTGTGCTCATGTAGAGCTTGAAAGGGGCAATGGATTTAAACTGAAAAAAAGCAGATTTAGATTGGATATTAGGAATAGGTTCTTTACTCTGAGGGTGGTGGAGCACTGGAAGAGGTTGCCCAGGGAGGTGGTTGAGGCCCCTTCCCTGGAGATATTCAAGGGGAGGCTGGAGGAGGCCCTGGGCAACCTGGTCTGGTTGGGGGTGTCCCTGCTGACTGCGGGGGGGTTGGACTGGATGACCCTAGAGGTCCCTTCCAGTCTGGGCCATTCTATGATTCTAAAAGAGATTGCTATGGCTTTGTTAAAGTCAGGAATAGATCATCGCCTTGCAAAGCGCCGACACATAAGGAACACACTGTGCTGAGGCATCCATATCAGCACCATGAAAGTCAGGTTATGGGGGTGAGGAACCACAAATCACAGAATTCGAGTTGGAAGGGACCTTAAAGACCATCCAGTTCCAACCCCCTGCCCTGGGCAGGGACACCTCCCACCAGACCACGTTGCTCCAAGCCCCATCCAGCCTGGCCTTGAACCCCTCCAGGGATGGGGCAGCCACAGCTTCTCTGGGCAACNNNNTGAGGACTCCAGAGCTGGACACAGTGCTCCAGGTGGGGTCTCACAAGCACAGAGCAGAGGGGTAGAATCCCCTCCCTGGCCCTGCTGGCCACGCTGCTTTTGCTGCAGCCCAGGATGGGGTTGGCTTTCTGGGCTGCCAGTGCTCACTGCTGGATCATGTTGAGCTTCTCATCCACCATCACTTCTCCCAAGTCCTTCTCCTCAGGGCTGCTCTCCAGCCATTCTCCACCCAACCTGTGTTTGTGCTTGGGATTGCCATGTCCCAGGTGCAGGACCTTACACTTGGTTTGGTTGAACTTCATGCAATTTGCACTAGCCCACCTCGCCAGCCTGTCCAGGTCCCTCTGGATGGCATCCCTTCCCTCCAGCTTGTCAACTGCTCCACACAGCTTGGTGTCATTGGCAAACTGTAATGATACGGAGAACTTGAGATCTGCGCCGTACTAGAGGATCACAGATGAACTTGCAAAATGCTCCACCAACTGCAAAGTCAGTTGTGAGTAACCACCTTGTGAGTTTGCTGCTTGTACTCTGGGTATTACACACACCCCGAGCAGCGCTTCAGTCCTTCTCACTGGATTGTCACTGGGTTTCAATTACAAGAGTGAGTCACTGCTGGGAAAAAGGGGGAGGAAAGGCATGAGAGCTTTTCTTCCCGAAAGAATGGAGATGAAAACCGCCTTTGGGGAAAAAATAAAATTAAAAAAAAAAAAAAAGCAGGAATTCATGCTTACTACTGGATTTCTTCTTGCCTTAAGATGCAAAGTATTAAGTCTTCAGATTAAACTGAGCAAATATTTGAACACTGAATGAGGCAGATTATTCTGGTAAGGAAAGAATAAACTCCTCTTATAAAAGTGATTTGTAATGTCTATTACGGTCAACATTTGGAAACAAATCATGTATTATAGGCAATTCATAGCAGAAGTCTTTGACATTTTTCCAAGCTGAAAGGGCATCTCTCAATCATCTGGTTTCTTTCTCAGGGAGAACAAACAGTAAGTGAGTGATTTAAACCACAGCGGTCCGTAGAAAACACCAGGTATTTCATGCCCCTCACTTGTCACCCGTCCCCACACTGAACACAGACACTGCCACTGCTCAGTTAGTAGAGCCCACATTTCCAAAGACATACAAAAATAAATTTTGGGGTTTTTTTAATGCAGACTTACACAGTAACCCACAAAAAAATATAAGGGTACTTTTCTACAACAACACCCAACAGAGACGCCCTGATTTCGCTGCTGCACAGATCAAACCTTCAGCTGGCATCTCCCAAAGGATTCAGCAACGAAACCAGAGGATGAGCGCTGGGGACATCAGGGCCTGACCAGGAGATGTCACTCAGCAGAGGAGACCTGAGGTGGCAGCCATCTTCTTTCCTACAGGGTTACAGCACTCTTTCCAAACTGGTCTGGGGTTCCCTCATCTCAGGGCGACTCAACTGATCGTTCTCACTTCACAAATGACCACCAGCACACGAATTGCCAGATTTAAATACAGCAAACACCATGTCAAGGTCTCTGTGCAGTGTCACCGTCCTTCGTAAAAAATGCATTAGCACTAGGAAGACTGACAGGACCTTTGGGAGCATTAAAAGCTGTTAAACAGGCTCGCAAAGCCTCAGAACTAAAACTGGTCTTTTGATGTAAGTTAGAGAAGTGGAGACATAAATTAGCGAAGAAGAGCTGAAGGGACCTTTAACATCATCGAGTCCAACCATCAACCTAACGCTGATAAAACCCATCACTAACCCATGTCTCTCAGCACTGTGTCAACCCGGCTTTTAAATCCCTCCAGGGATGGTGCCTCAATCCCTGCCCTGGGCAGCCCATGGCAAGGCTTTATAACCCTGTCCATGTCAAAATTGTTCCTAATATCCAATCTGAACCTCCCCTGGTGCAACTTGAGGCCATTTCCTCTTGTCCCATCGTCTGTTCCTTGGGAGAAGAGACCGACCCCCCCTGGCTACCCCCTCCTTTCAGGGAGTTGTAGGGAACAAGAAGGCCTCCCCTCAACCTACTTTTCTCCAGGCTGGACACCCCCAGCTCCCTCAGCTGCTCCTCACAAGACTTGTGCTCCAGACCCCTCACCAGCTCCATTGCCCTTCTCTGGACCATCCACTGAACACTCCAGACTTGGCTCTAGCCTTATAATGACACTTTAAAAATATATATACGTCTACGCATACGCATCCACATTGAGTCACTCTACAGGACAGGAATAGTCCTGTCAAGGACTCTCAGAATGGCATGTGATTGCCCAAGGGCAAGCCCACGCAGCCATATGAGAAGAGTGTTGTTATCTGAAACGCTTCCACGTGGCTGGCAAATATGACACGGGACCTGCAGTCCTTTTGGCCAGGGTAGATGGGGTAAAATTCCCCAGCAAGGAACCTAAATAGCACTGGCAGTCTGGGCTTGAGGGTGTGGATTTCACAGTTCACGAGGCTGACGTGCCTAAAAACAGCCACTGAAAGAGGGTCTTGGCTTGACAGCATCTGATTCGCCCTGACTTTCCACAGTCCATGTAACAAGAAAGGGTTCCATGGGAAAAATAAGAAGAAAGGATTTGAAAGCTTGGACATCATAAAGAAAAGGTGCTGAGACCACGTAGCAAGACAGGCAATAAAGCATTAGTGGGTCTAATGGGTTAAAACCAGAAAGTGAGAAAACAGAGAGCAATATACACAAGAGAGCTATCAAACCTGAATTAGACCATGGGCCTTGGAGGTTTCTCTAAGGAAGTTCTTAGACCATAGAATCCCAGAATGCTCTGGGGTTGGAAGGGACCTCTGGAGATCATCCAGTCCAACCCCCTGCCAGAGCAGGGTCACCCAGAGCAGGTCCCACAGGAACGTGTCCAGGTGGGATTTGAATGTCTCCAGAGAAGGAGACTCCCCCACCTCTCTGGGCAGCCTCTGCCAGGGCTCTGACACCCTCACAGCAAAGAAGTTCCTCCTCATGGTTAGATGGAACTTCTTACGTTCAAGTTTGTGCCCATTTCCCATAGTCCAAGCCCCTGCCAAAGCAGGTCCTCCTAAAGCAGGTTGCAGAGTCACCACAATCAATATCTACACTAGCAGCAGATATTCCTTCAACCATCACTTTAAAGTGAAATGTTAAAAGAACTCCTCCGTGGCAAAGATGACAGCTCTGATGTCTTTCATGCATCACCACTGCCATGGTGATATTGTTAAATTGTCAGCCTTGGAAGTAATCACCCTGAGGCTGTGCTAGATTAAAATCCAGCCCGAGGAACCGAGAGTAAGGTAAGCCTTTCCTAAAGGAAATATTTCCCAGGCACATTGTGCCTTTAAAGGGCCAAATAAAAAATAAAAAACAAAAAAAAAGAATGGGAAAGTAGCTCGACAATCCATTAGATCAGCAAAATTCTTTAGTCTTACGAAGCAAGACTTCCCCTAAGCCTGAAGGAAAAACCACCCAGTTTGGAAGTACAGCCCACTCATGGGATGCCCCTTCGGAGCACGGCCAAGGTAGCGCTTTCTCCTTTAAAGTCCCCTGACAAAAATAATTAAAATAAATAAAATAAAGATAGTTCAACCCCATTTCTCTACTGATCCTTCCAAAAGGGCTGCTCTGTCACGGTATGGCGGTGGCTTCCTAATATTCTCATCCCTGTTAAAAATGACAGAATTTTCCGATCAGCAGAGGGACACTAACCTAGATGCCAACAGTTGTTCTTATTTTGTTATTTATTTTTTTAAAGGGCCAAATAAATTCCAATCCCACACCACTCAGAACATGCGGAATCTGGATGGCAGAACCATTAACAATGTCCCACTCCACAGAGAGTAACAGAAGAACGTATTTCTAGGAAATATTTCAAAATTATACAGGTTTGGGCGTTTGCCCTGTTATTATCACACAGCTCTGCACATCTCGGGAATGCTGATGGAGAAGGAAAGTAGTTAGAAAAAAAGAGGGGGGGGACATTCCCCTTCCCTCCACCCCTGATGAAAATAACATTCCCAACCTCTCTCGCTTCAGAAATGGGAAGACAGGGGGGATCCAGCACAGGTGAATGAGGACCATGGAGTTGAGATCCCAGTTAAGGACAACGGGAGAGACAGGACTGAGGTCCCAATTTAGAGTTGCACAGGAGAAAGGCAGGGATGTACAGGTTGGGGGTGACCTGCTGGAGAGCAGCTCAGAGGAAAAAGACCTGAGAGTCCTGGTGGACAACAGGATGACCAAGAGACAGCAATGGGCCCTGGCAGCCAAGAAGACCAATGGCATCCTGGGGGGCATCAGGAAGAGTGTGACCAGCAGGTCCAGGGAGGTCACCCTCCCACTCCGCTCTGCCCTGGGGAGGCCACAGCTGGAGCACTGGGACCAGTTCTGGGCTCCCCAGTTCAGGAAGGACAGGGAACTGCTGGAGAGGGGACAGCAGAGGACCACCAAGATGATTAGAGGCCTGAAGCATCTCTCTGATGAGGAAAGGCTGAGGGACTTGGGTCTGTTCAGTCTGGAGAAGAGAAGGCTGAGGGGGGATCTGATCAACACCCAGAAATACTTCAAGGGTGGGTGTCAGGAGGATGGGGCCAGTCTGTTTTCAGTGGTGCCCAGGGACAGGACAAGAAGGAATGGGCACAAACTGGAACATGGGAAGCTCCATCTCAACATGAGGAGGAACTTCTTTGCTGTGAGGGTGTCAGAGCCCTGGCAGAGGCTGCCCAGAGAGGTGGGGGAGTCTCCTTCTCTGGAGACATTCAAACCCCAACTGGACATGTTCCTGTGGGACCTGCTCTGGGTGACCCTGCTTTGGCAGGGGGGTCGATGAGATGATCTCCAGAGGCCCCTTCCAGCCCCAGAGCATTCTGGGATTCTGCGTGTCCTTTAGAATCCTAATGTAACAGCCAAAACAGCAAAGGTGCACAGCTTGGAAAGCTGTAACACTGCCAGGGGTAGAACTCAGGCAAAGTGACTGTGGGAATGCCCTGTTCTCCACAGTTTTAACATACATGTTTATATAATTAAGGAAATGAGGCCCCTTTTCACATGTATATCACACACACTCCCTTAATCCCACATCAGAACAATTTGGGAGACAAGTTTATAGGACATGGCGAGGTCTCCAGGACTGTGCTCTGGGGGTGAGGAGTTACTGCAGCTTAGAGCCCCACGATAAAAGGGGGGAATCCATCCTAACAGCCTACAACTACACAGATCCTCATCCAGAAGTTATCCCAAGGCGCAGGCAAAGTGGTTTTTATCTTGCCCCTCCTCCATGGGAAGTTTGAGGAGAGGCGGGAGAGGTAAAAACATCAAAAAATGATCATAGAGAAAGTGGTGGGTTGTGTAAAAATGTAAAAATGCTGGTATTCTGCAGTCAGCAGTAAACAACTAGATCTGCAGTGCCCTTACATATGTCACTAAGACAGGAACAGGACTTAAAGCGGGGTTGGTAAGGAACATTAGTTATGGAGAAGGAAGTACCTCAATAAAAAGAGAGGCATGGCTTTGGGGTGGGTTGTACTTCTCACTTCAGTGCTTGCATTTGCTGTGGACTCCTGGTGGGGCATGTTATGGTGCATCAGTCATCTCCCCGTCCAGGGTGACTCACTGTACTTCATTTTATCTTCCTTTAAATCAGCCTGTAACCTCTTTGATCAGGAGCGCTCCTCCCAGGGACGCATGGAAGCAGTGTGACACTTTCAAATACCTTCCCACTTCCCGCCGGCTCCTCAGCAATCAGAAAAGTCCCGTTTTCATCAATGGGAGCTTTGTTGACCGTTTCAGCAAGGAAGAGGCGACACTGAACGGGCCCGTGAAGACAAAAGTCTCCACACAGGAGTCTCCCCGGTCACGGCTACAGAGAAGCCGGTGCCAAACACATGCTGCGAGCGAGGCGCTAGCAAGAACTCAGCCTTCGTGAAGGGAAAGCTGGCTTCTTTGCCCACAATTAGTTTCAAAATGAGAAGAGCTTTAACGAGTTATATCTGGTCCTTACCGGCACCTTCCTTCTTTATCCCGCTTGAAAGAAAAAACAGTAAAATGCAATAGCAGTAACGCAATGAACAGAGCGGTCCGACGTGAAGAGCTTGTATGAAAATCTGTGCCCAAAGACTGCGGGGTCCGTCCGGCTCCTCCTGAAGCGGCGGGACAGGACCCACCCCCGCACTCTGCAACACCCCCCAACACGCAACGGGTCCGAAACGGCACCGCCGGGGAGCGGGTCTGGCACCGACCGAGAGCGGGTCCGGCACCGTCCAGGAGCGGGTCCGGCACCGACCGGGAGAGGGTCCGGCACCGGCCGGGAGAGGGTCCGGCACCGGCCGGGGATGGAGCGTGTTCAGGAACGGCCCGGGTCCGGCAGCGGCCGGGATCACCAAGGGTTCGACACCGGCTTTGGACGGTTCCGTCCCCGGCCGAGGACAGCGTGGGTTCGGGAGCGGAGCGGGTCCGGCACCGGGCGGGTGCGGGTTGGGGAACGGCGCGGTTCCGGCCCCGATCACCACCAACTCGGGCGACCACAGGGCTGTTCTGAGCTACAAAGACCCTGGCAACAGCCGGCGCCTCGACTCTCTCCGTGACCCAGCAAAACGCCCCGGGCTTCCCTGGCGTGCGGCGGGTATTAGCGGAAAGAGGCGACAAAGAAAGTATGGAAAACCCGTTTAGGAGGATGCGGGACAAAGTGCCGGGAAGGGGAAACCCTCCCAGCCCCCGGGCGCTGCAGAAAGCACCTTCTCCCCGCGGCAGCGGCCCGATCCGCACCCCGCGGCTGAAGCCGCGCCCGCCCCGCCGAGCCCCAGCGCACCTGCCGCCGGCCCGGCCCGGCCTCCCCCCGCCGCCACTCACCCGCCGGGGGCGTCGTCGCCGCCGCTGCCACCGCCGCTGGGGTGGTAGGCGGTGAGGACGACGCCTCGGGAACCGGACCGCCAGCTCATGGCGTCCTCCGCATCCCTTCTTTCTTAGGGAACGCCGAGTAGGAGAGGAGCGGAGCGGGGCGGCCCGGCCCGCGGCCCGGCGCGGCCCAACCTCCCCCGGCGGCGGCAGCAGCAGGGCAGGGCCGGGTGACGGCAGCGCTTCCTGCGGCCTCGCCGCCTCCCTCCCACGGGCCGGGCCGGGCCGGGCTCCTCCTCTCTCTCTCAGGAACCCGGAGCCGGCGGGACCCCGCGGGTCCCGGTGCTGGGGGGGGGTAGTGGTGTCCCGCCGCCCTGCGCCGACCCGGAGACCCCCGGGAAGGGCACACACCCCCCGCCCTGCGTTCGCTTCCATTGAGCGTGTGGGGTTAAAAAAGCAGCGGGTTTGGGGCAGGTTGGGGGTTCGGTTTTTAAGGTATTGCAAAGAAACGGGTGGGTTGAAGGGACGTTGCTGCAGGTTCAGCCCCGGGGGAGGTTGGCCGGGGGGGGTGGGTGAGGAGCCCCCAGCGCCGGCCGCTGCTCCCGTGGATTGGAGACGGAGGTGTCGCAAACGGTAAGGAAAATCAGGAATGTCTTCAGCCCTGGCGTTGTACATTGTCCCTTTTCACTGAATCACGTTCTTCTCTGTTTGGTTTAACTCTTCGTACACACACACACAAAAAGGGAAAAAAGGTGTATTTTTTTAATTATGAGCAGGTGGCAGCATCGGGTGAGGACACAAGGTGACAGAGCTGCTGTGACTTAAACCGGCCACCGTGAGCCCCAAGGTCATGCTCTGCCAACCTGCGACAGCCTTGGGTGGCCTTTTTTGGGGGGATGACACAGCCTCCCCTGTGCCCCGACACTGGCTCTGCCACCAGCGATGGGACACACTGTCGCTGTGTTAGTTCCGAATCGGTTGGCAGGATCTGGAACACAACACTCAAACCTCTTTGGGTTTGGTGGTTTGGGTGGTTTTTTTCCCCGTGGGAATTCCAACACAACCTCTAAAACGTACACACACTGAGGTTTGTCATTCACAGAAAACATATGATTCCTCTGAATTACAACCGCTGTGTGCCATAAGGGAATGGATCAGCTGCAGTGGGAGTGTAACTTGCATTTGCTTTTTCCCTCTTCAAACAAATAAACAAACAAACAAATCATGCAACGGCTTTGCTGGCAGCTACACCTCTGGGAAGTGTAGTGTTGGAGTCCTCAGCACCCCCAACATGGACATGGAGCTGTTGGAGCAGGGCCAGAGGGGGCCACTAAGATGCTGTGAGGACAGGCTGAGAGAGTTGGGGTTGTTCAGCCTGGAGAAGAGAAGGCTCCAGGGAGACCTTAAAGCCCCTTCCAGTCCCTAAAGGGGCTCCAGGAGAGATGGGGAGGGACTCTTGATCAAGGAGGGGAGCCATAGGAGAAGAGGTGATGGTTTTGAACTGAAAAAGGGGAGATGTAGATGAGACACCAGAAAGAACTTCTTTGGTGTGAGGGTGGTGAGAGCCTGGCCCAGGTTGCCCAGAGAAGCTGTGGCTGCCCCATCCCTGGAGGGGTTCAAGGCCAGGCTGGATGGGGCTTGGAGCAACCTGGTCTGGTGGGAGGTGTCCCTGCCCAGGGCAGGGGGATGGAACTGGATGAGCTTGAAGGTCCCTTCCAACCCAAACCATTCTATGAGTCCATGTCCTGGAGCATGCAGGTGGCATGTTCTGAACCTTCAGTTATTTAAAGCATCACACACCGAGGTCAGAAAGGTCCATACAGTCACATATGGACCACTGGACCCCAGGTTTTGCTGCGTGGCTGTTTTCCTGCAAGGAACAGCACAGAAATCCTAACCTCCACTTGCTGGGAAGTTGCTCCCAGCACAGAAGCAAACAGGAAGAACTTCCCGTCGTGTCTGAGAAAGATCAGTTTGTCCCTCAGAGTCCTTGGTGCTTTCAGACGGTGACTTCGCAGCGTTCACGGGGCATATCCAGACGTAACCGGATTTCACCGTGGATTTAAGCAGATAATTTTATCCCGTAGGTTTCCTCTTCAAAGGCTGGCTGCCTGCAGAACACCAAATGGGATGTCCCCCAATTTCTTTACAAAAGGCAATGTCACCATGAAATTTTGAGAAGAGTCCCGGCACGGCAAGCGCAGGAAAACTTGCCTGATGTTCCACAGACTGACCGTTACAGAGGTGCCTCCTCACTTCTTAGACTGCTCCAGGTCAACTGCTGCCTTGGTTTCTAAGTTCATGTAAAGAACTGAGGGTAGGGGTGGCTTTTTAATGAAGCCTGCCTCTTCTGTGGCTTCTGGGAGGTATTTTCATCATTAGGACCTGGTAACAGTGAGAGTTCAACGAGCTGTGGTTTGGGAAGGGTGAGGCTCCAGCTCTGGTGGGAAGGGGACCACAGGGATGAGGGTGACCAGGCATGGAAGAAATCAAAAGCAACTCTGGATGGACAAGCCACCAAGCTGGTGGCCAGCACTGGGACCAGGGTGTTAGAATCTTCGAATCTTAGTCTTAGTGGTTGGAAGGGACCTTTGAGATCGAGTCCAACCACATTAAAAAACAAAACAAACAAAAAAAAAAAAACCAAACCACAAAAACAACAAACAACACATTTTGTCTGAAAGCAGCTGCCACGATGTTTTTGGCTAATTTTTGGATTGTTAATTTTTAATCAAAACTTTCCTATGGAATTTTTAAACGTGGCTGTGTCCAAACAGTAAAGAATTTGGGTTTAACTTCTCCCACAGAGACACAAACAAAGGCTCAGCTGCTTTCACTGGTCACTTCAGAAGCGCATCAGTGCGAGATGAGCATCCTATCGATGTCCCTCACAACACCTACCTACGTCCTGGTGCCTTTGGCTCTTTCTTTAAAATGCACGTGTCAGGCGTCAAACAGCCGCTGCAGAACGCAGAACTATTTTCCTGAAGGGGCCAACCCCTTTCTTTTGAAGGAAACCAAGAAAAAACGAAACATGTAATTAACCAGCAGCCTTCGGACCTGGCCATTTCTTAAACCTCAGCTAATTGGTTGAGTGCCTGATGCCCCACTTAGCTGTGAAGCAGCCGTTAGAGAATAGCTAAAATAAATACCATAAAGAAAAGTCAAGTCATTAAAAGCATTCTGTGCTTAATGAGTGCTTTCCCAAGGCCCTTTGCCCAAACTAAATATAGATTAGGTGCTATAAGAACAAAAGTATAAACTGGTTTTTTTCTTTGATAAGCATCTTAAAGCGCATGGTAATTAAGGCCCCGGGTAACACGCTGCACCGCTGCTGGAAAAAGAAGAGTGGAAAAAGGAGATGGAGCCCACGTGGTGTCCCCAGGGGCTGCCCAAGGAGAATTTTACCCCCCAGGGGAGAAGGGGAAGGACCAGCCTAGTTTATGGTGGGGGGAGATTAAGAACAGCAAAACCCAGAATGAGCTGGTACCAGCCAAGAGGAGGGTAAGGAAGCTTTTCTGTCACAAGGAGGGTGGGAAAAGGAGTGAGAAAAAAATACATTCTACTAATAAATGAGAAGAGGGATGAAATTACTGATAAAACCACCAGAGATAGCGATTCCCTTCTTAAATCTGTCTTCAGTATGATGCATTTCAAACGTGGAAGAGGATCTAGGAGCTTACCTCTAGGCACGCATTTTTGTTTACTGTGCTGGACAACTTGAGGGGCTCAGTCCATGTCCTGTCACCACTGCGTGACACCAGCACACTTTTCTTTAATGACATTATTCCTGACTTCCAGTGGCACCAGCGGCACAATTTAGACCTACGGATCTATTATTGCTCTAACCTGACGTGAATATTTCAAAATCCCAGAATGCTCTGGGGTTGGAAGGGACCTCTGGAGATCATCCAGTCCAACCCCCTGCCAGAGCAGGGTCACCCAGAGCAGGTCCCACAGGAACGTGTCCAGGTGGGTTTGGAATGTCTCCAGAGAAGGAGACTCCCCCACCTCTCTGGGCAGCCTCTGCCAGGGCTCTGACACCCTCACAGCAAAGAAGTTCCTCCTCATGTTCAGATGGAACTTCTTATGTTCCAGTTTGTGCCCATTCCCTCTTGTCCTGTCCCTGGGCACCACTGAAAACAGACTGGCCCCATCCTCCTGACACCCACCCTTGAAGTATTTCTAGGTGTTGATCAGATCCCCCCTCAGCCTTCTCTTCTCCAGACTGAACAGACCCAAGTCCCTCAGCCTTTCCTCAGCAGAGAGATGCTCCAGGCCCCTCATTATCTTTGTGGTCCTCTGCTGTCCCCTCTCCAGCAGTTCCCTGTCCTTCTTGAACTGGGGAGCCCAGAACTGGTCCCAGTGCTCCAGATGGGGCCTCCGCAGGGCAGAGCAGAGGGGCAGATGACCTCCCTGGACCTGCTGGTCACACTCTTCCTGATGCCCCTCAGGATGCCATTGGCCTTCTTGGCCACCAGTTCCCATTGCTGTATCTTGGGCATCCTGGTGTCCCCCAGGAACACTCTTTCATGTATCTTCTGCCTAAAGCAATTTAGAGTCAGTAACTGCTTAGTGTGCAGTTAATATTCATGTTCTTAACAAGGTAAATGAATGCTTATTTGGCAAGTAAGGTGGTTCATAACCAACTGGAGAAGAATGGAGATATCACTGAGAAAGGAGTTTACAAATCAATCCATGTCGCTACAGAATCCAAGGCTCCTTCAAATGATTTTAAATGTTTAGATTAAGATGTCAGGCAGGGCCTTTACACTTAATGAACTCAGTCACCAGAGCCAAGCAGATGACACAGGGTTTTCCTGTGTACTGCTCCCCTTACACAGCAATTGCTAAAAAGCTAATTTCTTGGCTGTACCATCCTCCCTCACTGCTTTACAGGGTTTAAATACACGTGTTCAACATGTGCTTCTGATTCTTTTTTCCTTTTTAAAGCTTTAACCAAAATCACACTGATTTTCGTATGTTCTATAAATATATGGTGATGTGTTTTCTATAGGTGAAGGGCGATTTTTCACATTCATGTTCCTGACGATGGGCACTTACCAGTAAGGAAAAACACGATCCCCTGAGAAGCAGCAGCCTGAGGAAAAAGCACCAGCTGAGCTTACAGATGGGAATTCCCAAGCTGATTTTAGTGTCAGCAGATGGATTTATCCCTGCTGAGGTCCAGAGATCCCTCTGGAACCAGAGCCAGAGGGTTCAGAACAACCAATGCAGCGCTGCAGTCAAAGTACAACTCTACCCCAGGACTTTTAAACTCTATTTTTCATATCATTTCATCCTTTCCCTAGCATTATATCCTGTAAAATTTATTCAGAGGGGGTTTAAACTGAGCAGAAAATGTCTCATCAGCTCTCTCTCTCAGTTCACATTGGAATAAACAGCAGCACTTCCATTGCCCAAATTGTGTTTCCAGGGCTCCGGCTGAATCAGCCGAAAAAGGACATGAAATCAAAAGTTGTTTGTATATTCTAAGCTGAAATCTAACCCATATTAAGCTTCACACTTCATATATTGCTGCACTGCATTATATACAGAACCACATATGTGAATAGTGTTCTGCAGCCGTTAATAACCAATACTAGGAATAATAAAAAAGAAAAAGAAAAATTACAGGTTACCTACTTGGGGTATGATTTCTATTACTTAACTCTTGATGTCTACACCCACGAAAGTGTTTTAATCTCCACTGAAAGTCTTAAAGAAACACATCTTTTAAAGGGTAAAATCCTCTGCCCTATATTAGACCTTCAGGACATAAAAATAAATCATACTCCTGGACTGTATATTTATTTCCACTGACAAGTTAACTTCTTCAGATGTCCACACCTCTCAGATATGCTCCACCTTTAATGCTTTTATAGTGCTCTTCAAAATACGGCAGATGCAACAGTTTGAGCATGGAGCAGTCAGTGCTCTGAAATTCCCAAATTAATTTACTGTGTCCAGTTCTGGGCTCCCCAGTTCAGGAAGGACAGGGAACTGCTGGAGAGGGGACAGCAGAGGACCACCAAGATGATGAGGAGCCTGGAGCATCTCTCTGCTGAGGAAAGGCTGAGGGACTTGGGTCTGTTTAGTCTGGAGAAGAGAAGGCTGAGGGGGGATCTGATCAACACCCAGAAATACTTCAAGGGTGGGTGTCAGGAGGATGGGGCCAGTCTGTTTTCAGTGGTGCCCAGGGACAGGACAAGAGGTGACAGGCACAAACTGGAACATAAGAAGTTCCATCTGAACATGAGGAGGAACTTCTTTGCTGTGAGGGTGTCAGAGCCCTGGCAGAGGCTGCCCAGAGAGGTGGGGGAGTCTCCATCTCTGGAGACATTCAAACCCCACCTGGACACGTTCCTGTGCGACCTGCTGTGGGTGACCCTGCTCTGGCAGGGGGTTGGACTGGATGATCTCCAGAGGTCCCTTCCAACCCCAGAGCATTCTGGGATTCTGTGAAATGGACAGTACTGGTATGTGGGCGGTGTTTCGGATCCGCTTCCATATCTCCCAGTATCAAAGATGGGGATGAAGTCACACACTGGTAACATGTTCCCACTGTGAACATTTCCTGTGGTCCGATCCCACCAGCTAATGTGTATCCTACATTCCAATCTTCACAGCATTTTTTAATGGAAAAAAAAAATGATAGTCTGATATTTTCAGGAGGCAGCTCGACAGGATTCAGCAAGCAAGACACAACTGGCACATTGGCAAGGACGTGGCCACAGGTAAGACCCTCCTGGCTTTCTGGAAGTTTTCGCCTTCTCCCTCGCTGCTCTCCATCTAGATATTGAAACAGCTGATTTGTTTCCCATCGCGAAAGGAGAAGAAGAAAATAAGAAAAGGGAGGGACGCTTCTTGTGATCCACTTTTTCTTGCAAGTTGCTCTAAAATGTCTCTGGTGCACTCTGGTGGCTGCTGCGGTAATTCCGAATTCCATGACTTTGCAAAAGGTGAAAGAGTGATTTTGAGATGATCCATAGGAAGAGTCACGAGCACAGGAATTTATTTCAGTTTATCCAGTTAGATTTTTTTCTTGAATGTACCCCCCTGGAGAAATTCCAATCTCACCCGTGGCAGCCCATCTCCTTCCCTTGCATAAATCAGGGCGAGGGCTGAGCGGTCGAGGTTCTTATCTCATCTGCTTTATGTTTTAGCTCGTGGTCAGACACCTGCTGAATTTTACCCAGAGGCTTCAGTAGTGATAATTTATTCACATTTATTCCTAGTGTGACCTTGCACAAACCCTCATATCAACTCTTGCTTCCCTCTCCCTGTCCATATATCAGGGCTGAGGATTATTCACCATATGTTCAACTACACTGAAAGTTACTGGAAAAAAGTGCTTCCTGTTACATCGCTATGTTTACTTTCCTTTGGAGCATGATTTAAGAGGGATAGCATGGCCTGGATTTCTGTATTCACAAGCACAGAGACCAGATGATTCTATGATTCTATCCAGCATTTGGGGTGTAACTGAGAGGATGAAATGACGTTTAGAATCATGGAATCATAGAGTTGTCTGGGTTGGAAGGGACCTTTCAGATCATCCAGTCCAACCATCAACCCAACTCTGAT